>CM022554.1:10101818-10700090 GCA_012273795.1 Dendrolimus punctatus | reverse complement strand
CCATAAGAATAAGATATACATTAATTTTATGGCGGCTCCAGATTAGTGCCGTGAAGCTCAGTGAACAGGCGTGAACGTGAATGTGGAAAGTATTCGCGGGATTCTCGCGCGTTCGCGCCTGTTCCCTGATCGGAGTCGGTATTTTGTCCCGTGACAAAGGGTTCGCGCGGTTTTCACGCGTTCACATCCATATTCACGGTGCCGTGCCAGTTCTCTCCTGACTACAGATGCGTACGGACTCGTGCAGTCGTTATAAATATAGCATCGCAGCAACGTAACATTTTTTATGTTTTTAGGTATAAATAGTTATATGTTGCCACAGCAAACAAAGTAAATGCAGCACCAGCTTCCACGTCCATTTCACGGCAGGTATATGTGTGACTCGTGAACGTAGACGGGTACGACTTGCACGACTTATGCCGTGAATTCACGCCGTTAATACACGGCACTAATCTAGAGCCGCCATTAGAATTAAAGGGGGAAATGTAAAAAATATATTGGTATAGATTATTAACATAGTTGAAGAATGAATGATGAAAGAATGACTAAACAGATATACAATGCAAAAGTGGATGGATGCAGAAGTCGCGGAAGGCCACGACACACGTTCCATGATCAATTGATCGTGTACTAACAGAAGGTGGTGTCAGGAGCCTTAAGAACAGACGAGCGTGCATGACAGAGCTATGAATGTCAAAGAAGCAAGTGAGGTGTGTAAGAATAAGCCTAAATGGCGTTCTGTTGTTCGTGGCTACCCCGCAAGGGACCTGGCGTGAAGTTATGTATGTATGTATTAACATAGTTTTAATGGCAATTTGATTGTTTGTTTCTGAAAAATACTTTTGGATTTTTTATGATAAAAGTTCACATTTGACTAGGATCACAAACCAATGTCAGACAATGTTGGAGTCTCGAAGGTGGACCAGCTTTACCTAGATAATATCTATTCACAGGAGACTTGAAAAATACATAAATTGGTTCAACTCAATTTATTCATTTGGTAAAATACATTTACGATGACAATATATTAATGACTTTCACATGTTTTTGCCTGTTTTGGCATTCAAATCTACAAGATATGTCAGATTCAAAATTTATGGAAATTTAGCTTCATAATATAGATATTTTATTTTTATTTTACTTTTGAGGAAACAGATTCTGGTAGTGTTTTTCACAACTCTGCATAGAGGAATATGGATGTAAAGTGTTTTCTTTCCGCTGGTGGTGTAGCCACTTGACTTGACCAGAACATCTTGTCATCCAGAGATTGAAATGCTTCATAGCCAAATGGCGAAAACCTTATGTAACCCTTTTTTGAGCCTGCATTGACACGTGGTTGATAGAATTCTTTAACTTTGGCCTCCAGGTCTTTTGGGTTCTATTAAT
Organism: Dendrolimus punctatus; assembly: GCA_012273795.1. NCBI lineage: Eukaryota > Metazoa > Arthropoda > Insecta > Lepidoptera > Lasiocampidae > Dendrolimus > Dendrolimus punctatus. Next base: position 10,698,704 of record CM022554.1, on the reverse strand, counting down.
TCTATTGACACATCAGTAACATTACACTTTTTCTTACTTATATTCTTATTATGCATTACTTTCACATGTTTTGCATAATTGACCAGTCTCTAAAAGCTCGGTTACAAATATCACAAGAATACGGCATAGCGCTGAATGCTGTCGTTGGTGTACTTGCAATCGGTTTTAAAATTAAATCCTTTCCCGCATACCTCACAGTTATAAGGATATGTGTCAGTATGTACTACTTGGTGCTTGTTAACTTGACTTTGTAAACGAAACTGCTTACTGCAGACTTTGCATGTATATGGTTTAATTTTCTTATGTAAACTGTAATGCACTCGTAAACAGATTTTGATTTGAAGGTTGATTACAGATTTTACACTCATATGGTCTGTATTCTGAATGAGTTAACATATGCATATCAAATTCGTACTTGCGTAAACATTGCTTTCCGCAAACTTCACATACAAGTTTACACGCCTCGATTAGTATGTGTCAGGAGATGGTTAATCATGTCGCCTTGCTCTTCAATGTTTTCCCACATACATTACATGTGAGACTAGTCTGTTTCAGTTTCTCTGGTATTATACGTACTTTACGAGTAGCATAATACTTCTCCTGATGTAATTTCAATTCTTCTCCAGTCTTAAAACATATATTACAACCTCTACAAACATAATCTGAACTGATGTGTATTTTTCCATGTTGTTTAAGCATGTTAACATTTTTAAAGGTTTGTAAACATTGGTAACATGACAGACGTAAATGTTTCTATGTGTAGATACATGAGTTACAAATTGGTCTATATTTAATTTACGCTTATGACAGTCAGCACAACGTATGAATTACACTTGGAATGAAATGAATAGAATGATCACGAAGGTGAGTTATGTTTTGGAACTGAGTGTCACAGATAGCGCATATACATACGAAATCGCGGCATGCAGAGTTACATTTGCTTTTAATGTGTGTTTCATTCGGTTCTTCTGCAACAGATGCAGACGTCTCACATTCTCGCCCACAACTTCTTCTTTAATAGAAACTTCTGCGTTACCTACGTTACTAACATCATCAACATCTGTTACTTCATCCTCATTTTCACGTTTTGCAAAAGGAAATGATCTCTCAATAGGTCCTGAGCTTTCGCGACTTGTAGCACAAAGTCGAACGCTTGAATCTAACAATTTAAAACACATAAAACAACAGTTTTAGGCAATGTTTCGTCAATGAATCGACAGCAGCGTTGACATGAATCAATTTTTGAACAACAGATGTTTTCCGTCGTCTGAAAGTAAGTCCTTGAGTTTATCATTCGGTTTCAGTTTAGCACATAATCTACAGTAATTCAATTCAAGACAATTCATGATAAATTAAAGCAAAAGCACCTAACTTGTTTCAAATGAAAATTGAAATAGGTATAGGCTCCAAATTTCCAAAACCCTGAATGTTTTTGTATTGTTATTTTTTTTTCAATGGCTTCCGTCCGCGGTTAACATTTAATAACTAACGAAAAAGTTTGATGGTCTTGAATTATTTATTCCACACATTGAATATTATTATTTCAAAAGATGAGGTTCATTTATATATATAATTATATATATATATTATTCAATATCAATAATATTAAAAGGAGGATTATTTTATATATACAATCAAATAGACAGTAAAAGGTATTTCAAAGGCATCCACATTCTCGCGAAAATCACAAAAATTATATTCAAATACGAAATAATTCTTAAATAAATAAAACACGTAAAACTATATATTTAAATTGTTTACTTATGAAATCTCGATTGAAACAAAATCATTTCAAATAATAATATATACGTCATAGTACCCGATCTGTAACTCCATGAGCCTTAGACTATGAGCAGTTCACCCAATAGTGCGGTACCTTTTGTTCTCATTCCCTACAATAGTCTACACTTACCTAGGTAATATCCTTGGGTGCATTTTTATATGGTGTAGACAGGGACAATCGCCGGTGAGTGTTACGCCACGTTAGATTAAACTTGTCAAGGGCCTCTGCGTGTTGGCCTTCCCATGGCAACACGCAAGCCCTCTAAAAGTCCGAGCCATTTTTATGGCCCGTTTTCAGCAGAGATACATTAAATGAATTACTAACTGACAGACCTGAAGACACTGTGAACTTATTCTGTGTGCACCGAAATACAAACCAACTTGATTGATAATTTCTCTTTATAATTTACCTCCCACCCACTTTTAATTTCTAGAACTCTCGTAAGAGAATATGTTCCTTGCCCAAAAATTCTTAACAAGTCGTGTATGTACATTAAGGCTATTTGAAAAAAAAGCAACTCGAATAGACTATATAACGACCGAGAACGCTACGAATTTTATTAAAATTTCTTGTGTTCGTGTTCGGAATTCACTTAAAAATACTGGCCCGAATTTGATGCAGTTTTCACTGATCTATAGCAAATGTAATAAAATAGTGATACTTTTTATCCTGTTCTCAGCAGTTTGAAGTTCTTAGGGCGCGTTCCAACTATGTCGCAACGAATAATTTATCGTTGGACGACTGTCGTCTCTAGCTGTTCCCATTATAACGATTGTTTTTCGTCAAATTTTTTATCGTTTAACGACTATCGTATCTAGTTGTTCCTATTGGATGGCGACGATTTGCCGTCACGATTTAGTCGTAACGATCTTTTATATTTTTACGACTGCCGTGCTAGCCGTTCTTACTGTCATGACAATCTGTCGTCACTGCCAAAGATGTCGTAGACGACAGTAAGTTATGTCGTTCTATATGTGAACACCTCTATTTAAAAATATAAGCCACGACACGTAAAACGACAGTTTCCACTACCTAAAACGATAGCTTACAATATCATTTGTAAGCTATCGTTTTCTGCGATACTTTGTGTCCCGGGTATGGTACAAATTAGTTAGATAGACTATGTATTAGCTGGTTTCGATACGATTTCACCAGAACCAAGCTATGTCCTTTTTCAAGTTATGCTTCACTTTATATTCCGGGAATACACTTTATATCCCCGGAGTATTTTATAGTTGGCATTATACTAAAATTAGCTGATTCGGATCAGACTGATACTTATTTAAACAATTTAATCTGGGATTTTTAATATTATTATTACTATTTCGAGTTATATAGCGTTGTTTACTTTTGTATGTATGTATAATGTTTATACCTATTATTTGTATATATTATATCTAACTGAATCTAACTATAATTATATAGGGTATTGTAGTAGGTCTATATTATTATTTTATTTATTAAATTACCTTATATATTACTAATTTATAAAGTAAATCATTATATGAATGCTGGTTTAGCAACTTCCATCCATAGTTGTCTGCAAGAAATCTCTATATGCGATAAGATTGTCGATTGTTTATCAACTAATGTTTTGTTGCTAGCAAACATTTTAATATTATATAAAATTTTTAGAGCTAGGCATATTTGCTGAAGAGTTTCTTGTGCCGTTTCTTCTCTTCAAGCCAACGTGAAGCGGTGGTAAATTAGCTTAGGCTCCCATAGAGTAAATAATAACCATAAACAAAATTAAAACTAAATAATTAAAATGAACAATTTGGCGGTAAGCTAAATAAAACTTTAACACCACCTGTTGGACAAATGACATCTTTGTCGTCCGTGGCCATGGCCACTGAAAAGTGGCCGAAACGTCGAAATAACCTAAATCAAATAAATTACCGTGCATAAAACATAGTTTTATTACATATACAAACCTAAGAAAATATTATGATAATCTTTAGCAAAGTTGTTGCGCATGAGCTAGAGGTTTCTGAACTGGGTCACAATTGGACCCGGTAGGTGGCGCTAATTTAGGCACGTCGATTGATGCTTTTCTGGGCAGGACGATGTCTGCCAGGACAGCTAGTTTTGAATAAAAATGTTTGAATTTAGACTGATTGCTTACTTAACCTTTTTTCGCTTCCTTTGGGGAGATTCATCAGTTTTTATCGATTCTTTTATAACATTAGTTTTCCTTTTACTTATTTTATTGTGCATTTTTTTCATATGTTTTGAGACATTAGAGCGATCTCTAAATAATTTATTACAAATATCACAAGAATATGGCATTGGCACCAGTATGTTTGTGCGGCATGTTCTTGCAGTCTATGTTTGTAGTTAAATCCTTGCCACACACCTCACACTTGAATGGGTAAGAAGAAGAATGTACAACTTGGTGAAAATTAACCTGCGCTTGCAAACGAAACTTTTTCCCACAGATTTTACATGAAAAGGGTTTAATGTTATCATGTATACCTTTATGGTTACGTAAAGATTCTATTGTGTTGAATCTTGATTGACATATTGTGCACTGGAATAACCCTTTATTATGTGTAAACATATGTCTATCTAAATCATATTTACGTAGAAATGGTTTCCCACAACCTCGCATATATGATTACGGGATCTATCAGTATGTGTAAGCAAATGGCTTACTTGTGTTGTTTTGCTACTCGATGTCTTTCCACATATTCTACATGTCAGACTATTCTGTTTCAGTTTCTCTGGTATTATACGGATTTTACTCGTAGCACGATAATACTTTTCTCTATGTTGTGTTAACTCTTCTTCTGACTTGAAACACATATTACACCTCTACAAACAAAATCTGAAGTGATGTGTGACGTTCTGTGTTTCTTAAGTAAAGTTACATTTCTAAAAGACTCTGAACATTGGTAACATGATAATCGTAAATGTTTTATATGTGTACAGATATGAGTTACAAATTGTCTATGTTAAACTTTCTCTTGTGACAGCCAATGCAGCGGTATGAATTACAGGTGTTATGGTGAGAAAGGGAATGTTCTTGAAGGGACTTTAAGTTAATAAACTGAGTGTCACAGATAGCACATAACCAAGTGAAACTACACCATGTAGAACAGCTTAAAGACATGTCTAAACTAGAGCCGGCTTTGCTGTTCGCAACTTTTGTTTTTCTTCTAAGTTCTGATTCAGTTGTAATGTTGAGTGTCTCAGTTTTAACTGGGTTTTCATTTAGTAAAGGCATAGGCGTCACCTCAACTGCCTCAGTTATGATTTCCTCTTTTAAAGGATCTTGTTTGGTACTTAGAAATTCATAATAATAAACTTCTGGAAAAACTTCATCAGCCTTCTCTTCCTTTGCAATACAAACTTCTTTAGTACTTACAAATCCATTACCACAATAATCAAGTTCTGGAACATTATCATCAGTTTCTCTTCGTTTTCAATAGAAAACCCTTCATTACTTAAAACTTCATTACCACAATCATCAAGTTCTAGAACATTATCATCAGTCTTCTCTCCCTTTACAATAGAAAGCTCTTCGTTACACACAAATTCATTACCACAATCATTAACTTCTAGAGCATATGATCAGCCTTCTCTTCCTTTGCAATAGAAACCTCTTCATTACTTACAAATTCATTACCACAATCATCAACAACTTCTGGAACATTACCAACAGCTTTAAGTTCCTTTGCAATACAAACTTGTTTATTACTTACAAAGTCATTATCATTGTCTAAAACTTTATCCCCAATTTCCACTTCACTGCTAACTTCTTGGTTACTTAAAAAATCATTACCACAGTCATCAATGTATGATTCTTCATTCTCAGTTGTCACTTTCACTTTCGCATAAATCTCTTCATATTTATTCCCACAATAATCAACATCTGAAACTTCATCCTCAGTTTTCACGTTTTGCAAATGTAATTTATCTCTCAAGCGCTTTGAGCCCTCCCAACTTGTAAAACAAAGTCGAATGCTTGGTCTAATAATCTAATACAATTAAAACAAACCATTTTTGGCAGTGTGTCGTCAAATGAATCGATGGCAGCATTAATACGAATTAATTTTTCAAGAAAACTGTAGTTTTCCTCATCTAATAACAAATCTTTTAATTTATTTCTGGTATTAATAAAGCGCATAGTCTACAGTAAAATTGCTCAGCCAAACTCATTTTAAAATGCTTGTATTATCCAAATCAGGATTATTAATTTCTTAATTTCTTACTGAATTTCTTAGGTTAAAGTTAAATACGTACCTATACAGAGAATTTGGGTTATTTATTTAGGTTTATGGCTTGGCAGCTAGGTCTTTAAGTCAGTGAATAAATAGGTTATTTATTTCGATTTATGGCTTGTAAGCTAGGCCTTAAGGCCAGATCTTAGTTTATTTAATATAGTTTCTTCATTTTCTTAAGCCTAAGTGTAGCACAGCTGAACTGTAGGTAATCAACTAGCGCCATTCGACGGAGTTCTTGTGACAACTCAAAAGGCCACATCTGACTATACAGTTCATATTTCTCACAAACACAAAAACTATCATATCCTACAACTATTAACCACTAAAGGCGATCCCTCAAACCACCAGAAAACCACTAACATATTATACCAGGCAGACACTACCTGAATAATCCGTGTTTATATATGTTCGTTACGGACTCCGAAACGGCTGGACCGATTTCGATGAAATTTTTAGGCAATCTTCAAATTGGCCTAACGGGTTATCCTGTAAGGATTTTCCAGCATATTACGAGGAGCAATATGTGATTTTGGGTGCACTGTGGTTTAGGCATATTCTTTTTACAAAATTAAGACTGTATATTTCGCCACGATGACGGTCGTCGTCATCGTCTCGTGATCTCGTCGAGCTTTTTGGGCGTTGTGATCTACGAATGGAACGCCCTTACATTATCATGTTTGATCACACAGAAGTTTTTGACGGGAACTGAAAGGAGATTACGTGCTGTGCAGTTTTATTTTCTAAAACTGTGTAAAATTACTCTAAAATAAACAATAGTTGTAGGACTTGTGGGCTTCTCCCGCGATTTAAATTCACCGCGCTCATTATCCAGCGCTATGCGTAGCTACAACCGGACGCGTCAATGTGCGACCCACAAACTACTGTGGATACTACCACAGAGTACATTTATATCTATCATTTGAGTACTTTACTCACAGAGTACTTTATATATACTGGTAACTTTACTTGTGTTCTGGACTGGGATCATTTGTCTGTCAGATTCAGATTAACTCAATTTTCAATAAATTAAAAAATGCATCAAATTTAAAATTCGGTCGGTGGTTTTTTTTAATTTGTTACTCCAAAAAATTAAGGAGTTTGCTGTTGTTATAATGGATTTAATAAATAATTCTTATTGTAGACTTTGTGCGAAATTAAAACCCAATGAAAAACTATCAAACTTTCAAGCCGATGTGTTGATAATGAATGAATTAATTGAAAAACTCGCTCGGATAAATGTACACATTGATTTTATGGAAGATAATTATCCAAAAACAGTATGTATCCTCTGTTTTCGCACTTAGACACAGCTTACGAGTTTGCAGAAGCTGTTGAGAAGGCACAAAATATTTTACAAGATATCGCCTTCGTGAAAAATGAACCGAAAAACCAAGCTGTCGATGTTACATTTCAAACTTCCTATGAAACTTTCGATAGTAAACATGAATATTTGATATTGGCAATTGTTCAAATGACAGCAATAACTCTATTAAAACTGAAATAAAAAGCAACGAAATTGAGGATGCACTCGCGATGTATGTCAACAATACTGAAATGGCTTATGGAGACAATTGCAGAAATTGGCAAGATTATAACTGGACGTGTTCATATTGCGAACACTATTTCCGACCATAGATGAACTACAGCAACACTCAATAGAACTTCATTCAAAATGCAATGCATACAGATGTACAGACTGTGGTAAACGAAGGCATGATCTTAACGGATTCATCAAACATGTATGCACACATAAAAAGCATCTTAAATTATCCTGTTACCAATGTTTTGTAACATTTCCAATTACGAAACTACAGTCACATAAACAAACACATATAACTCAGAATATGTTTGTATAGGTTGCAATAAATGTTTCACCACCCTTGAAAATTTAGAGATACACAAACAGAAATATTACTCATTCATCAGGACGAATAAGCTTCAAACTGGTAACCAATGCAGATCATGTAAAATATGCAATAAGACATTTAAAAATCTTTCCATGCACATGTTAACACATACCGAACGTACCCGGGACCATACTTGTGAGAAATGTGGCAAATCATATTTCACTAGAGAATGTCTTGAGCAGCATTACATTGCCCATTCGTCAGATAAACCTTACGAATGTAAAATTTGTAAACAATCATTCAAAACCAAATCTTATTTACGCTGTCATGTTGTTATTCATAATGACATCAAGCCATTCTCATGTGATCAATGTGAAAAGAGTTATCATAGACTAAAAGAGTTAAATCATCATAAGAAAATACACACTGATACCTGGTACGAGTGTAACATTTGTAGCAAACGTTACAAACTCAAAAAACAGCTCACACTCCATTTGAAATTGCACAGTGGTGTAATGCCATACTCATGCGAGGCTTGTCAGTGGAATTTTACAAATTATACAAACTATTTTAAACATATGAGGGGAAAGCATAATACGGATATAAGGAAAAAGAAGTTCAATTCAACCGATGCTTGTAATTTGGAGTGGAAGGAAGATTTGATACGTAAAAAACCACGGCAACGAAGGAGGCAGATACAAGAGAGTAAAGAATGCCTACAGACTGAATTAAATTAAGAGTTTAGGATAATGATTGATAATAAATAATAGCTGCACAAAAATTTCCCAGTATATGGGATTATATAGGCAAATTTTTTATGTTTTTCTATTACAATGTTACAAATATGACAATATCCACTCCTGTATATATCACTTCAGTCTGTACTTTGATTAAGCCAATAAAAAATGTAAATTTTAACTTATTATTTTCCCTACTGTCAAATTAGTAAGAATTGTTAATTATTTTTCATTTAATTGCCTGTTTTGCTCTCACATTGCAACAATAAATTAATAGACAATTAAATTTTAAATTAAGTAAATCTGATCAAAGAATACCAATGTGAAAATGAACTATGGAATATAGACAGTATATATAAAGTACTCTGTGCTCTAAGGCGCAGATACTTCTTGTGCAACTGCAAAGAAAAAATAAATATATATTTTGAAAATTAAAATAAAGGAATATATTTTATACTAGCTGTTCCGGCAGATGTCACCCTGCCAGGAAAAGCTTCAATCGATATACCAGCAGCAGCACCTACCGGGTCCAATTATGAACCAACAACCTTTGGCTCATGCACAACAACTTTGCTAAAGATCATCACATTATCAAATGTATACTTTACGATTCTATAAAAGACATCCAGACAAACATTCATTTTCATACATAAGAAGAAGATTAAGTGCTCCTAACTTATCTGTGAAATGAAAAATGTCACTGTTCACTTGGGTGTTGCCAATCTATGCGTTATCATTAAAACCATTGAATATTAAAATTATTATGTTATTAGTTACTAACTGTGGCCAAATGCATCTTATTTCCAGCATTAATTAATATAATACCATTAACTAATAACGATTTTTTTTAGACCTGACTGTCCTAATGTCTATGAAATTTTAACATATCAATCAGCTCTAGTTCTGTTTTTTACTATTTCACAGATAATTTGGGCAGACTATATAAATTGCAATTTAGGTATATTTTAATACCACTATACGTTAAACCTTTATTAATTTAAGTACAACAGCAAAAGAAATGTAAAATTAATATTCTTTATTTAATAATAATAAGAGGCTTACATTTGAATGCGAAGAAAACAAAGGTTATGGTGTTTGAAAGAGAAACAACCAGAACGAATGCAAGGATAATGGTCGATGATGTTATGCTGGAACAAGTGAATGAGTTTGTATATCTTGGTTGTGTTTTTAGCAGGGATGGAAGGTACACCGCTGACATAGAAAGAAGAGTAAATTTGGGGAATAGTGTGAATGGAGCGTTAGGTAAACTTCTAGGCGCTAAGAACCTCAGCCAGAAGGCCCAGCTTGCCATACACAACGCGGTGCTGGTACCTACGCTCACGTATGGATGCGAGAGTTGGGTATGGAACAGAGAGCATGAAAGTAGAGTAAACGCGGTCGAGATGCGAGCACTGCGCAAAATCTGCGGAGTGACGCTCGCGGACCGCGTTCGTAATACCGAAGTAAGAAAGAGAGTTGGTCTGAAAGAGAGTGTCGGGGTAAAGGTAAGGAAAGGAATGCTCCGGTGGTTCGGGCATGTGGAAAGAATGTATGATTAAAGAATGACTAAACAGATATACAATGCAAAAGTGGATGGATGCAGAAGTCGCGGAAGGCCACGACACACCTTCCATGATCAAATTGATCGTGTATTAGCAGAAGGTGATGTCAGGAGCCTTAAGAATAGACGAGCGTGCATAACAAGAGCTATGAATGTCAAAGAAGCAAGTGAGGTGTGTAACAATAAGCCTGTATGGCACTCTGTTGTTCGTGCCTACCCCGCAAGGGACCTGGCGTGAAGTTATGTATGTATGTATGTAATAATAATATCAACTTATCTATGTCCCATTTCCAGTGCAGACCTGACCATAGAGGCTTGGATTGTATATCTGCCACATTTGCACTGCAGTGTACTAGAGTTTTTCCCGCATGAAAGGCCCTGGGTGGTAGCTCTGTTACGTACATACAATTTCTATTAGGTGTTTTATATACATAAACCTTCAACACTTATCACATTTTATCGTACATTTTTTTGTTATTTATAAGCTATTAAGGCCATACACCTTGGAGACAATTCGTCATCAAATATCTTCTTAAATTCGCATCTCTTTATACCATTTTCTTTTAAATACACTATTCTGTCGTACAATATTAAGTTTTCTATAATTCTTTGCAGGTAATTTTGTAAAAGAATATAAATTCCCGCCTTTTGTATGTCTCTTCTGACAACTGCCGCCATATTGAATTTAATTCTTCCAGATCGATTTCAATATTCACAACCTTATCCTGTGCACAACAAGTTTCATTTTTGGTCAAAGTAAATCCAGAAGTTACGTCTAAAGCATAATTTCAAAATTGTTTTTCATTATTTTCGTTTTTACGGCTTTTCTTTGTTCCTTTTTAATTTGCAGTTATCTGTAATTTTCAAGAATTTAATATAAAAGACATAAATATTGTGATATTAGTGACTACACGAGGACCTTGTCTACTTGTTTTTTATTCTTTCGAACTAACATGCTTGCGAGTAAACTCATTTTAATGAAATTTACTAACTTAAAAAATATCGTGTACTTTCAGAAATCAGAATAGAAATTGATATAATTATTACTTATAATCTCAGGTGTTTATAATAGTTTTATAGGTTCTACAGTTGATTTTAAGAATATTCATAATATACTCACGTCTATATGCATATAACTGTAAAACGGCTCTCGATAGCAAATTAAAAATCAAATCCTCCATTTTGTCCTTCCAATTGGGAGGCTGTGCACCTAACCTCAATAACGGAACATTCATATATCTAAATGCTTGATATTTATCAAAAACTTCCTTCAAACAGTTACTAAGTGGAAAGTTAGTAAATTTGCCATCAACTTCTTCCAATTTATGATAACAACAGGGCATGATTACTAAACATTTTGCGGCGGCCATCTTGAGGAATATATTCAATGCATCAACTGTCAAATCAGCACAAGCATGAAGTCCTGTTATACAGATATCACTTTTACCAAATTTATCACTTAAATATTCTTCAATATTTTCACAAGAACTAATAGTTACTCTATGCTTAATGTATTTAACGTGGTCTACTGAGTTTTCGTGATATTTTCTCTGGCGCTTTTTGGCTGCAACATAGTTCTTCTCATTACTTTCTATACCAAGTACTCTATAGTTTGTAGTTTCGTGCAGTTTCTGATCTAAGTAACCCTAAAAAAAGATATCAGTACAGCGATTGAAAAGACCAACAAAATTTATTTTGGACGCAACACCAAAGGCGCTACCAATGCGCTGCAGCTCTCTCAAGGGAAACTGGAATTTGGTCACCAATGCCGGAAGGCAACTCAAGTTCGTAATGGTGGCATAGTCTAGACCAGGGCTGGCAGCCATCCAGACGGGCAAATGCCCTACCACCTGGCGAGATATATAACCCATAACACAATAATTTGTTTAGAAAGTGTCCATTAAACATGAAGCGTTTTTGGCGACTTTTTCACCCCCTCTCGCCCCTGGTGAGATATAGTGAGATTTGGCTACACATCCACGGTCACGTGAGAATTTTAAAAATGTGTGACTAGTATAAATGCATCAAATTTATTCTATACATAAAAGAATATTTATTCCAGTTCAATGCATGCAGAATCAAGCATGGTCTCCAGAGTAACTATTGGAACTGACATATCTATGTGATGTAAACCTGTTTTATGTAATTTGACTCAATTTCGTCGTAATTTGACTCTTTTCTTGTGGAAATAGTTACTTGATACTTGCCTACACTTCCCTTTCCCGAAGTAAAATTAAATGCGATCCGGCTCGACCGACCCCCCTTATACGCATCACGTGATTAATGGTCGCTCCCTTACCTGTATAATATCTACGCTAAGGGTGTTGATGTGTTACCCACTTCGTCAAGACTTAAAATATCTGTTCACGCGGAACACATGCGCGTCACTAATTTCAGCTTTGGTGCGAGACAGCGAGGCTTATAGGAAATGTTCTTCCTGAGAATTGCGGCTGAGTTTTAGGGCGAACAATCCGAGTTGGGCGTCTCAGCCAATCATGGCTTTAATCGCAGCAGGGACCGAGAAGCATATCACAATCACTTGCTAATTTAATCTCAAATAACCCTACAGGAACGGGGAAGACTTCCTTCCTGCGACCGGGCAGTCTGTTATGAAGGCCACAATAGGGCATTTGGCCCTCTGGATGGCCACCACCCCTGGTCTTTAGAGATGTATTCCGGCAACAGTGGCCAAGTTCTAGTTCCCCTTCACGATCGATAGCCCTTTTGGTATTACAAATGTCCATAGGAGACAGTAACCATATTCCATTTGGTGGCCAGCTAGACTGCCTGCTGTAGTTCAGCAATAAAAAAAAAAATACATATTATTATCACACATTTTTCTAATAATTGTAGGAAGAGAATGGATTTCTACTTGTCACCATCTCGAGGCACACCTTTCGCTTCATCGTTTTCACTTAAGGCTTGTAGCAACGCCAACGTTATTATCCTCAAGGACGTTGGCGATAGTGATTTTTAAGGCGATAGCGGGGATTCCATAGACACCGTCGTTTTTCAGATGTATTACTATTTTATTGCGAATAAAATAAAGAAGAATTTAAAAAAAAAACATTTTTTATATAATCTATATCTTATTCTTTTGGTAAATTATTGTTCAGTAAGTACCAACGAATAGTTGTTTTGTTTGCACCCCACTTTTAACCTTTTGCAGCAACAGGAGCCTTAATCTGTTTATCAAAAATAAATAAGGAACTTACCAAACCGGAACCGAAATCTACAACAACACCGCAGTCCGCCATTTCACAAACCTTTTTAATTTCCCTCGCCAAATACACTATTTCATGCTTCTTTTTCTGGCTCAAAGGTACTACAATATCGTCTTCATACGGATCTTCGTGAAAATCATTAAAAACTGGAGTCAACCTATCAAATTGTTCGAAGAATCCTTTTAAATACCGATCATTATTATCTCGCAAGTTCAATTCTGCGGTAGTAATATTAATCTGATCTAAATTATTTATTTTTATTTCGTCCAATATACTGTCAACCAATATTTTAGTGTTCGGATGTTTGTACAAACATTGATATTTCTCAAGAAATAAGATTGCCTCTTCAAAATACTGCCCTGAAGTGGAAAAGTGTGCCGGTAATGCCATAACCTGAAATATGCAGGAAAAGATAATGCCTTACAGGGTCTATGCTAAACACATTCTGGTTAGCTGATATGCACGATAGAGGTAAGGAGAACCGTCTCATAATTATGGGTGGAAAGTTGAAGACGTGTTCCTCTATAAACAGCAAATAATATATTGAAATCCCTTAGAAATGGCGCTAGCATAGACAAATGGTGTGGTATGTATCTAGCATTTGTTAACGGATTGAGCTATGCCGAGTTAGAAAATTTAATCTAAATATATAACATTTTCTAACTCGACATTATTTAATTTCTTTAACTTTTGGTGCTTTCTTCTAAATTCACACTGACGCTAATGTGGCGCCAACCTAATATAATGCATTTCGATGGACACTTCTTCATATACAGAAATTGTTGTCCTTACCTCTACCCTCATAATAGCAGACTACAAGTGAGAAAGTCTATTTTCTTGTCTAATGGGAACTGTCAAATGTGCAAAAGGTCCACCAAATGGAGTTGTTTACGCCGCCTATAGACGTTCGCAACACCAGAGGCGACTATTTACATTGAGTTGTGTTGCGGCATTAGTGACCAGGTTCCAGTTTCCCTTAACAGCAGCGCATTTGTAGCACTTTTGGTGTTGCAAATGTCTATAGGCGATGGTAATCGCTTTCCATCTAGTGTGCCGTTCGCCTGTCTGCTAACCTCCTGCAATAAAAAAAAATCCACAAAGGATATCAAACATAACATGACGAACACCCTTAACCTTTATTTGACTACGTAATTTTGTGGCGTCATACAGACAACCCTTCATGAAAAACGTCTATATGGACCCAGTAATTAATAAGATAATTACTGTGTCATACGGACGGACATATCGGTTAAAGGGATAAGCCCAAGAAATGCTGGGTTGACGTCATTCGTAAGGGATAACTTGCGTACTATTATAACCGAGAACATCATCCAAGAATCATGTGCGCATCCTGTTTTGCTCGGCAGATCTCACCAACGGATTCAATCGACAGGCAGTTCATGTCCGTATTCCGATTTGATCGGACCTATGTTCGTGGACTCAATCTCTGTTCATTTTCAGTTCTAATTCTCAGTTTTGTCCAAAAATGAAAATTTTCGTCGTCGTCAGCAATTCGCAGTCCACTGCTGGGCGTAGGCCTAAACGATGCCACTAGGGGGGCATGAGATCTACGACTAACATCTTGTGGACCCAATTGGCAACTTCACCTGCTCACGGTACGCCCTACCGTCAGCAAACGAGGCTCTGGCGACCGATCGATAGCGGTATAACCATCACAAGAAAGCCGGCCTATAGAAATCTCCTGGTCGGGGACGGGCAGTATAGACGGGCAGGTCTGCGATGCAAATACACCGGCACTGCGGTTGCCAACCCGCATGCCAAGCGTGGTAACTATGGCTTTTATCCCCCATGAGAAATTTAAATTTAAAACTACATACATACATAACTTCACGCCAGGTTCTTTGCGGGGTAGGCACGAACAACAAAGCGCCATACAGGCTTATTCTTACACACCTCACTTGCTTCTTTGACATTCATAGCTCTTGTCATGCACGCTCGTCTGTTCTTAAGGCTCCTGACAAGGAGTATATTGAATATATGGAGAGCTCCTGACATCACCTTATGCTAATACATGATCAATTTGATCATGGAAGGTGTGTCGTGGCCTTCCGCGACTTCTGCATCCATCCACTTTTGCATTGTATATCTGTTTAGTCATTCTTTCATCATACATTCTTTCCACATGCCCGACCCACCGGAGCATTCCTTTCCTTACCTTCACCCCGACACTCTCTTTCAAACTAAATTTTAAACTTATTGAAATAGTGTTTATTCGAAGTTTTTTTTTAAAAGGCTCTCCGGAGCTTTCAATTTAACAGTACCACTGGTCTCATCATTAGGGATGCCGAAGAGCGCGCGAAGTGGACGTGGAAAAGCATATCCCGGGCTTTTTAACGTCAGGGTAATGATGACAGAAATACCAATTTCATAATTTTCTGTCAAAATGGTTACAGATCCTTTAAAGTACTCCTAGGAGAATAGAGCCGAAACTTAGGCAAGCTAATAAAATACGAAATCCTTAATCAGAAAGAAAACACAATTGAAAATATATTTTTTAATAAGTAGTTAGTCTCAACATTACATCGTCGGAAAAACGTCTTTTAACAATATAACTGTGGCTTTATATGTATCTACCATTATATATACGGTGTAGATCAAAGCTCTTTAAAGCTGGATTTTTAATATATCTTACTAACACATACTAACTTATATAGTTTAAGATTCCGAAGTTTGTCTTTATATAACAATAAATTTATTACGTTTTAAGAGTTTTAAACGCGGTATTTTATTTACACAACATGTTGACGGTGGTAAAAAAGATTAGACTGCCATAGAATAAATAATAACCATAAACAACAATTAAAACTAGATAATTAGAATAAACAAGTTGGCGGTAGGTTAAATAATACTCATTGACACTTGACATCTTTGTCTTCTGTGATCACGGTTACTGAAAAGTGGCCGAAACGTCGGAATAATGAAATTTAAATAAAATAACGCGCATAAAACCGTTAAAACGTAGTTTTTATTCGCGATTTAAAAAAAATAGTTTATATAATAAACGAGTCTTTAAATTCAAGTACTTTCTTGGGATGGCTGCCAATACTAACTGTAACACAGATTGATCCTTGTTTGTATTTTTTACTTTTAACTATGGAGGGTAGAGATATGGAGCACAATCTCGTATGGGGAACAAGAAGAGACTGTCCAGCTGTATGCAGCTCATCATAACTCGAAAACTCATTAAAATAGCGCTGTCGTAGCAAGTGATATGGTATGTGAATGTAGCAGTTGAAACAAACGCTTCATGTTCCGAGTCTCTTTATACCTTTACTCTCCACACTTGTAATTAATATAATTATGTTATAATGACCATGAATTTCATATTTTATTATTATTATTTTATTACCTGGACATCACTTATTACAATTCCTGTCAAATTTTAACCACTTGTTGGGATTACAATATCAGTTTTATAACTTTACTGACATAAGTAATAAGTTGAAAAGCGCATACAGTATTTACGATAAATTACTTTAGGTCTTGCTAACAAATGTTAAAATATAGTCATTTTCGAAGTCTCATCAACTTTCACTCTTGTATCTTTAATGATGATGAAATTTCATTTTAAGTTTCATCATTATTAAAGACGCAACTATGGAAAACCCCTAAAGCCATCTTTAAACGACGCCACAAGTTTTCTCATATTGTTAACTTTCAACCAACATTTATTTATTTCAAAAATTATAATAATATTTTTATTGATTGACAACAAACTACACATATAAAATATACATTTTTCACTTTATGGATAGTTTCAAATTTAACATCATCTCATTCAAAATCAATGTCAAAAATTTGAAATTTTGACTCTTGAATAATTGCTGGGTTAAAGTCTAGCCATTTTTTACTGTATCGTATTTAAGAAGTGCAGTAATGATTAGTCTGTATTTTTTACAACATTATTGACATTCCTAATGCCATCTTATTTAATGATAATATAATTTGTTCCACACATAATACTAAGTTCTATAATTATTGCTGCGGTCCAGAGATCCTAGACCAAACTTCATCACCCTTCTTCAAATCTTTGGAACCTTCTCCTATCACACATTTCGCTGCCCATTTGTCTGCAGTTAAATATTTCTGACAAACTTCTGCTAAATCTTCTTTCTTAACTCCCAATACCCTTTCTCTTTGTGTCTGCCAAATATCATATGATAACCCATATAGGAACAAATCCACACCCTTCATATATTCAGGTATGGGTTGATCCATTTGCTGTAGAATCGATAACTTAGCTTCAAATAAATTCTGATCATCTACTAGGTTTATGTTTTTGGTCATCCAGTCAGCTGCTTCATCAAAAACATCTAATGTAACACGAGAATTAGGATCTCTATATGAGTAATAGTTAAAAACACCATCTAGTGTCAATGCTGCTCCACCACCATAGGCGCCATTTTGTTCCCTGACTACTGGATGCAGGTATTTCGAAGATAAAAATCGAGAAAGTACCCTCAATTTCGCATAATCTGGATCTGTATATGGTACAGTAGGTATAACTTTTGCACAGAAATTTACTGGAATATTCATAAGAATGTGCAAACCACAATTTGTTTTTGTCATTGCCTTGTTGTCTGTCCAATTTATCCTATTTAATTCTTTATCATTGCCTGTGCATAAATTTTTACAGAAGCCATTTAGTGATTCGTGTATATCTTTATTTGTATTGCAATAGTGAAAGGTTGCACGTAAATTATTGCCATTTAGGACCTGTTTTGCAATAGCATCAACCATGTTTTGGATATCTTCAATTTTATAATTTTTTTGGACATCCTGCATTGCTACAACATGCTGTAAGCCCATGAGACTTTCTTTGCATTCATCTACGGATGATATTAATGACCTGGCAGCCTGCATTGCATAAGTATGGCCACTGCTTACAATTCCACTGGTTAAAGAGGAACAGTAACTATTTAAAAGCATAGTCATTCTCTCACTGTTATCAAAATTTGGTTTTGAAAATATCTCTGTCCATATATCCAGCATTTTTGACAGATTTTCATCCAAACAATGACTGCTGACTAAAATTCCTTGTTCATATTGACCAGGTTGATCTATATGTTCTGTTACATGTGTGATAAAGCTCAAACCTGATGTGGATCTACTGATATATTTATCAAAGTCTCTATAATTGTGTGACTTTGTATCAAATTTGTCCAGGATATAGTTGAAGAATGGCAATAGCTGCCTTTGTTTTTCATTCAAGCATTCAGTTCCAAGAACTCCTTTGAAATATGTCACTCCATTAGTATTTGCTTCACAGAGTTGCATAGGTATAGTTTCTGCTACAGTATGAGTCAAAGGTGGAGCTGTCTTATTTAAGGTTATTTCATCAATTTTCAGACATGGTAACACTTCCAGATTTTGAACTTCCTTCTGTGCTTTAGACAGTTCTAAGCCCTCATTGTAAATATCTTCCCTCTGCTTAGATGTTAATGAACTGACTTTACTTTTTAATATATTAGCTTCAGCTTCATTGAATACATCATCAAATTTAGCATCAGGGTGCATAGTCATAATTAATTTATGATTATTTTTAATAAAGTATTTCTCTATAACTTCTCTAATGTAATTAGGCTTCATTAAATTTCCTTTCAATTGATCAAGTAATTGATTGACCTTCAATGCAGTAATAATAGGGCCATTATGATTCCACATTGGCATCAAGTTGAAGAGCAAATTCAGACCAAATTTAGGAGATTGATGCTTGATTGACAACTCAAATCCATGCAAAACACTTTCAATATGATCTTTTTCAAAGCCTTTCTCATAGATTTCTTGTAATGTCTCCTGTGCTATTTTTTCTACCATTGCAAACTTTTCAGTCTCTAAATCTTTTAAACCTACCACAAACAATGTGTCTCGTATCTGATTATCATATCCAGTTAAGGAATTATAACCACCAGATATGTTTTTCTCAATTAAACTTTTATAAAATGCTGAATTGGGTCCAATAATCATTAGTTCAGCTAGAGCCATAATCATAAATGTATCATATACATTTGTTATATCTGACATAACATAACCTAATGCAATTTGATTTTGTTTCTCAATTGGTCCCCCATATTGATCAAGTCTGCATTTAATTGTAGCACGTTTTGGGCTACTCCATCTGTCTTGTGGATTAACTATAGTATTCTTTGGGTCTAAGTATAAATAATTACTCAAATAAGCTTCATTAACAAATTTTAAATTTGCTTCTAAAGGAAAATTGCCATATGAATAGATCCTTGCATTGCTCGGATGATAGTGTGTTGCATGGAAATTCTTTAAATGTTCATGAGAAAGTTCTGGAATGTGTAATGGATCCCCACCTGATACATAACCATATGTACCTTGTGGTAATATTGTATTTATAAATTTCTGACCAAACAAGGAGCTTGTTTCTGAAAAAGCTCCCTTCATTTCATTATACACCACACCTTTGAATACCAATTTGGAGTTTTTGTCTTCCAAATTACTGTGTTCCAACCTCCAACCTTCTTGCAGAAAATCTAGCCTCTTTAAATTTGGCTTAAAAACAGCATCTAGGTACACTTTTTGTAAGTTTCGGTAATCAACTTCATTTTGTGATGAAAATGGGTAAAATGTGTAGTCCGGACCAGTTAGAGCATTCATAAAGGTGGCTACTGACCGATTTAGCATTTTGAAGAATGGGTCTCTTACTGGATATCTCTCTGAGCCACATAATACAGTATGCTCTAGAATATGAGGTGTACCCATAGAGTCTAGTGGAGTTGTACGGAAACCAATTGAGAAAACATTGTTAGAATCATCTCTTTCTAGATGTAAGTACTCTGTTTTAGTTTTTTCGTGGGTTAAGTAAAACGCTGTTAAGTTGTACTCCTTTATATGCTCAACATCTGAACAAACAAAACCATGTACAGTCTTTCCGGGTTGTATGCTTTTGGATAAAGACTCTTTTTTCTTCAAAATACCATTGCTATAACATCTCTGGCTGGAAAGACGGTGGTAAATACCCGTCCATAGACTATTGTGTAATCTTGAATACATTTTTCGATTTTGAATACTCCTCCTGTAACTAACACATATCACTCACTGATATTTTGTTTGAAAGGATCGATTTAAAGTTAAAATACTAATTTATGTCGATTAACGCGGTATAAAACAGTAGATTACGAATAAAATATTAGATGCCGAAAAAAAACAAAAGAAAATGATGCAATAACTTATACTTACAGTTTAAGCAATCCTTGTAATGCTTTTTAATACTCCTTAAATTATTCTGAAACAACTTTACCACGAAATTGAAATAATTTAGATAAAATAACGAACATATTCTGAAAATATTATTTTTTATAACATATAACCTCAATATCCGAGTTCTTGACCGTCCGATTTTTTTTCTGCTCAATTAGTTGTTTTCTAATTAACCACAAACTTCGGTAATACAAAATTAAAGGGGCATCCACACTACGTGACGCGTCGTTAGACACAATATTGTTTTTATTATGGACACACCCAGTCAGATGTATTTTTTGTATTTAAAACACTAACTACTCAGATTCGATTTACTAATACCTAACAATGAAGATACAAATAAAAATGCATGTCTAAAGGCTGAATAATATTTCAAATTCTACTAAAAAATCGCCCTGTTATCAATTTTGACGTTTGACTGCATTGCTTTGACAATGACATTTCTTTTTTATTCTTTTTAAACACGTGTTTACGTGATGAGCTCGTATCGAGCTATTTATTTTGTTAATTGCGCATGATTAAATAATACAAAATGAGTTTATACAACTTTAAGAAGATAGCTGTAGTCCCTACAGCCAAGGTAAATATTATTTTTTAACTGAGCGCTACACATTTTTTATTAAATAACATCTTTTATTTACTAACCTCTACGTCACCATATTTTGTTATTTTCAGGACTTTATAGACATAATATTGTCAAAAACACAAAGAAAAACACCAACAGTGGTACACAAGCACTACAAAATATCTAGGATACGTGCGTTTTATATAAGAAAAGTGAAATATACGCAGCAAAACTTTCATGACAGATTATCAAGGATTATACAAGTTTGTATTGATGCTACAAAAATATATTAATAGAAATACTAGGTCTTGGGTGTGGTTTAGTTATAGAGCACATTTATTTATTATTTGAGGTATAAAGTGAATTTTCGGAAAAATAACCACTATAGCTATGGAAGGAGTAAAGAGAAGCGGAGCTTACACCCTAGCCTTCAAATCTTCATTTAAAAAGTCCGAATCTTATCATAATAAATAAATTTACCCTATATCTATACCCAACCCCTAAATCTGATTAACTCATTTAATTAGTCACACATGAAACACTAAGTAAATTTCTTTATCTGGAATTCTACTATCCAGTAATTTTTGTCACTGATAGTAAATATTTAGCTCTTTAATTGAGTAATAATTTAGTGAAAAATAGTTTATAACTATAAAATTCTCTTACAAAATTGTTGATTTTTTTCAATTATAATTAATTTAAAAATAAACCTATACTAAATATAAAACTATAAGCTAATTAAAGATTATGTACCACATCACTTCCAGAGAGAAGTGTGCCCAGAAGGCTGTCTGCATTACCACTCTGGATGGCAATACTAATTTGTGCACAAAGTACTAATCAGCATGAATGAGTTTAATTATTTATTGTCTACACCGCCTCTTTCATATTTTTATATTTTCCATAGTTTAGGGGTTGTCTAGTAGAGATTGCTTTAAGTGAAAAGGCCATTTTCATTAATTCATTATAGATTCATTAGTTATAATATCAGCAAACAAAACTTATATTATTAGTGCAATCTTTTTATTTATGTTACTTGTCTATTCCAGGAGTTCCCAAAACTAGACGATGTCCATCCCTTCTACGCTGATTTAATGAATGTCCTCTATGACAAAGATCACTATAAACTTGGTCTGGGACAACTGAACACTGCGAGGCATTTGATAGACAAGTAAGCTTATGTTATTACTTATTAGCTTTTAACTGGCCATTGGGGATTTCATATGCCTTCCCATATATGTTTTCCCCCACCTGTATGAAGAAAAGGATATCTATGCTGCAAATTGGGCATGTTATAATTCTTTGAAACATCAAGCTTAGTTTTTAATTAAAAATAATTAATAAAACTATGTTTTAACGGTATTAAGCATGGTAATTTATTTGCTTTTGGTTATTCCAACGTTTCATCCCCTGTTCAGTGGCCCTGGTCACTGCATTTAAAACTGTTAAACCGTAGTTTTATTATGTATACAAGTCGTAAAAACTTAGAAAATATAAAAAATACTTATTAATAATATCCCTGTTAGCAATGCAAATAAAGAGGAATATTGTTTAATACTGTTTTAATATTGTGTATCCATTTGTAGTATGTGTGTATTTAGCGGGGTGCGAGGGCTAGCTTGTGATGGCTGTCGCAGGTGCACCCCAAGCAGTCTTGGTCTGTGACACTTTGTGTGTGTTTTGGTTGCCTTTACATTCATCCGCGTGCTACCACTTTATGGTTAAATTAATCTCTCCTTGTTTTATTTGCTAGCATACACCAGTAATGCCATCCGTTTTTTAATATTTCACAAAGTCAGCAGACAGGCAGACGGCCCACCTGATAGAAAGTGGTTACCATTGCCTACAGACCTTTGCAACACCAAAGGTGTTAACAATGTGCTGTGGCTCTTTTAAGGGAGACTGGAACTTGGCCACAAATGCTTGAACACAAGGTTGTTATAGTGGTACACTCCAGACCAGGAGTGGTAGCCACTCAGACGGGCAAATACCCTACCACCTGGCTGTGGATAATAAGATACCTCAATATCTGTTTCAGTGTGGCAAAAGATTATGTACGACTCCTCAAGTACGGTGACTCCCTGTACCGTTGTAAGCAGCTCAAGCGTGCCGCTTTGGGGCGGATGGCCACCATCATGAAACGGCAGGGCGCCAACCTGGCATATTTGGAACAGGTAGGAAGAATATATGTTACTGTGTTTGGTGAAAGTACAATCTTTCATACATACATACATAACTTCACGCCAGGTCCCTTGCGGGGTAGGCACGAGCAATAGAGCGCCATTCAGGCTTATTCTTACACACTTCACTTGCTTCTTTGATATTCATAGCTCTTGTCATGCACGCTCGTCTGTTCTTAAGGCTCCTGACATCACCTTCTGCTAGTACACGATCAATTTGATCATGGAAGGTGTGTCGTGGCCTTCCGCGACTTCTGCATCCATCCACTTTTGCATTGTATACCTGTTTAGTCATTCTTTCATCATACTTTCTTTCCACATGCCCGAACCACCGGAGCATTCCTTTCCTTACCTTCACCCCGACACTCTCTTTCAGACCAACTCTCTTTCTTACTTCGGTATTACGAACGCGGTCCGCGAGTGTCACTCCGCAGATTTTGCGCAGTGCTCGCATCTCGACTGCGTTTACTCTACTTTCATGCTCTCTGTTCCATACCCATCTCCAAGTTTTCAACATAGAAAAAGGACAATCACAGCTGTCATTTTAGTCCAGGTAATTCTAAATCAGAGTATAGATGAATTGAAACACAGCACACACAAACTAGCTTTAGTCCTCTCCGACTGTAATGGTAGTGTATAATAGTAGCAATAGGTTAATATTGTTACAAGTTGTAGGACTCAAATTAAAATGCCATTGGAATTATTATAGAGTTTATTAGAACTATACAAACATGTATTACACAGGTACAAATATAACTGAACACAACCAGTCCAAACTTAATGCACGATTCAATAACAAGCGCAAAGTCCGGCACTAAAGAAATTACCGAATGTAAACAAGTCTTGCTTCGTTCATGGTTATCGCTTGACTGCCGCATCTCTCGATTAGGCCTTCTTTATATAGCACAAATGCAATATGTCTACCCGGCCGTGTGGACCGTATTTGTTAGAATCACTTTGTTTTTTGAAGCTCGAGACACCTGGCCCATGGGCTGTTATTTTAATCACAAATTCCTCCCCGACTGAAAATAAATTTATTCTCGTTTAAAAAACTTATTCCCTCCTCCCTCCTTATTGAAAAAAACTTATTCTCGTGTATTGAAAAGAAAGTTCCCTCATATACTGAAAAGAATCTTTTGCTTCCCTATTGAAAAGAAATATTCCCTCCCCTATTGCAAAGAATCTTGTTCCCCCATATTGAAGAGGAAGTGAGTATATATCCTAATCTTATACAATGTGGATGTTTGTCTGGCGATTATTTATTTTTACCTTTTTTCCTGGTTATGGTTCGCAATAGAAAAACAACTATTTAAGATTTACGAAAATAATCATCTATTTCCTTTAACATAGTACGTAACAAAACACTTGGCATGACTTTTACTTACATTTTAATAAGCAGTTCACAACTGCGACTGAGTCAACTATTCTCTATTCGTATATCCTTTCACAGTTTGACTGATTAATAATTATATCCACTTGTGCGTTTCAAACAGGACAGCACTTTTTAGTTTTGAAGTCGTAACACCAAAGCCAAAAATGTAACTCACAGTATCGATTTCGTTATATTGTTATTCTAGCCTCTATTAAAAAAAGATAGGGTTACCAGCCGTCAGACACAGGCTGTGTTATTTACTGATAAAAGAAAATGTAGACTGTTGCTGGAATGCAAACTAATATTAATAAATATTCTTCATCCATGATTTTGGAAATTGATCTGAGATTATAAATTTTGAAAAAATTTTCAGGTCCGTCAACATCTGGCGCGTCTGCCGTCCATCGACCCTTACACGCGTACAATTATCATTTGCGGATTCCCGAATGTGGGCAAGTCCAGTTTCATCAATAAGGTAAGTTCCTCTATAAGTAAATTACCCTCAAAAAGTTTTCAGTAAATAATTTTATTTTGAACTAGGATATGCCCGCCGGGTTCCCGGGATACAGAATACAGTTGCATTTAAAAAGAATGCATGTTATCGTTTTAGTGAAAACTGGAATTAGCTAACTGTAATACACTATCTACAAATCACTCTCGGGAAAATTCTCGCGGGATTCCCAGGATAAATGGTAGCGCAGAGTTTAAGTCTAAGAAATAGTTGTCGATCAGCGAAAACCGCATCAAAATCGGCGCAGTAGTTTTTACACTAGACACTTCTTCTATTTGATCATGATGTGTATTGTTACGAATTTGTGGGATGTGAATTCGAAAATGCCGTTGAAAGTATCACAAACTTTATTAGAAGTACACGACATTATTCACAGTTCTTACAAGTATATGCGAATATAAATTTAAATGTCTTCTGTCCGTTGTTTTTTTGTTTTCTATTATTTGTTATTATGAGAGTGTTCATATACTAATCATTTTACATAATTTTATAATGAATATTTATTGTTTTCATTTGCTTTGTGAAGCCAAGCCGTGGCATCACTGGGAGGTACTTGCGGAAGATCAGCGCTAGTTGTGAAACTAGCATTATGCTGAGCAAGAGCCTTTTTAGGACATTACAATTAATTGTACTATAATTATATTATCATGTAAGACTTTCTGTATCTTGTCCTAAATAAATATTTTTTCTTTCTTTCTTTCTTCTTTCTTTCTAAAAAAGCAAACTGTAGGGCAGTAAATCTTTATCAAATAAATCTTGCAAAGTCAGTCGTTATAAGATACTTGCTCCGAAAGTGCACTAGGTAACGCCTCGCTCGCAGTCAGTACACGACTGGCCGACCGTCATCTATTTGTAAATTAGACATAACCCCCTAGCAACATGCCGCCCACTGTTTCTTGAAATCGTTAAATGGTCAGTTAAAAATGGCTTCCGAGAATGCGTATGGAATATCAACAGAGGAAAGAAGGTTTTATGACGTCTTATGGCGGCGTGAACAAAGAGATTCGCGCGAATAATAGCTCACTCAGATTCAAAGGGGTAATAAGACACCTTCAAGGGATTAGTATCGGCTTGCAACAATATATAACATTATTGATAAATACAAAAGAATAACCGGTTTTTTTTCCTTTTTAATTAAAGTAATAATGTAGATATTAATGTGTACAAACAATTAACCTGCAAGACGGAACTACCACTTTTGTTGCCGAACTTGTCACACACGGCCCATTGGGAAGTCCCACTCTGTGGTCAAATACAGATGATTGAAATTGAACGTTGAACTGATGCTTTCTCCCTCTAACTACATAAAATTTGTATTAGAATAAAAGAGACGACATTATTCTCTTGGGTTTGGCGCGGCAATTTTGATGGCAGCTGACAGCTTGTTGAAAAATTAATATTTAATTTGGCCCTTATAGAAGTTTATAAGCTTATAAATATTTCAGTAGTATACTTAGCTTTTCTCTCCGTGCAGGAACGGAGAAATAATACAATTTCCTGCGGCCGGGCGGCCTGTCGTAAGAGGCGACAAAACAACCCTAAGCCAGGTGGTAGGGCATTTGCCCGACTGGATGGCTACCACCCCTGGTCTAAAGTATGTCGCCATAACAACCTTGTGTTGCGTTCCGGCATTAGTGACCAGGTTCCAGTCTCCTTTAAGAAGGCAGCAGCGCATTTGTAGCATCTTTGGTGTTGCAAATGTCTATAGGCGATGGTAACCGCTCTCCATCGAGTGGGCCGTCTGCCTGTCTGCTGACCTCCTGCAATAAAAAAAAAGCTATATATATCTTGTTTTCCGAATAAAATAAAATGTTTTTGTCCTCAGATTACCCGCGCCGATGTCGAAGTGCAGCCATACGCGTTCACAACGAAGAGTTTGTACGTTGGCCACACTGACCACAAGTATTTGAGGTGGCAGGTATGTACACGAATATCATAGAAGATAGACTACCGTCAATTATTTCACACGAATTCCATGATATTTTAATGTATTTTCTTAAATTAGTACATGTAATAATAGTACGTTTTAATGGTTTTAAGCGCGGTACTTGATTTTAATTCTGACGTTTCAGTTAATTTTCAGTAGCCCTGATCACTGAAGACAAATATGCCATAAGTGTCGATGAGTAATGTTAAAAATTTTTAGTCCACCACCAAATTGTTCATATTAATTATTATGATATTTTTTTAATAATTAACTTTTCATTTTAAAATAATATATAAACTTAAAAATTAATAACAAATTAAGCTATATTAAAAACTAGAACTAAATAAACAAGGGTTTTTCAAAAATTAAGTTTTAATTTTTGCTTATGCTGTACTAGCTACGCCCCGCGGTTTCATCCGCGTGGTGATGGAAAAGCGTTACATTTTGGATAATTCACACTACATCTAGAGATGACAGAAATTATAGCCTATGTGTTATTCTGATGTGTAAGCTATATTATTGTAAAGTTTCATCAAAATCCATTCAGTAGTTTTTGCTTGAAAGACTAACAAACTTACATCCGGACGTACACATTTTCTCGTCTATAATTGGACGTAGTTACGCAAAAAGGGTCCAACGCACAAAAGGATTTACTCTATGGGAGCCTAATATACCGCGCTGAAAACCGTTAAAACGTAGATTTTAACCGACTTCCAAAAAGGAGGAGGTTCTCAATTTGATTGGTGTTTTTTTTTATGTATGTACACCGATTACTCCGAGATTTATGATCAGATTTACGCGATTCTTTTTTTTTTCGACGCAGAATAGCTGCCATTTGGTCCACTAAAAATTTAATATACTTTGGCGCAGTAGTTTTCATTTTATGAACATTTTTCATGTATAAAATTTTCACTCCGTTCCATATGTACACCGATTACACTGAGATTTATGATCCGATTTACGTGATTCTTGTTTTGTTCGAAGCGGAATAGCTGCCGTGTAGTTCTCTAAAAATTTGACATAGTTTGGCCCAGTAGTTTTCATTTTACGAACATTTTACATTTTACAATAATAAAAGCTTTAGAGATAAGTTATTTTTTTTTGCGCTCTAGTAATAACCTCTCCTTAATGACACCTGTACACACTTCTTCCTTTGTTGATAACTCTTTCACGGTACAGGCTGTCCGTTTATGGAACTCCCTGCCACTCAACATCAGACAAGCTAAATCTATATCGTCTTTTAAAGTAATGGTTACTAAATATTTTTGGTCCTCGCAAGTCTAAAACATGCTGCTGATCTTATATATAGTATGATTTGTCTTATTTTTGTATAGTATATAAAGTATATTATTATTTATTTATTTACTTATTCTTTTTGTATGTTTCTTATTATTTATTGTTTTCACCGCCACTGTTGTCTTAATGTTTCCTTAGTTTAGGGGGTTGCCTGGAAGAGATCGCTTTAAGCGATAAGGCCGCCCTTTGTTCAACATGTATATCGTACTTAGTTTTAAGAACGTAGTTCTAATTTTTGGTGAACAATAAAGTGTTTTCATTCATTCATTCATTCATTCATTATTTTATACATTTTAGTTTTTGAAGTCGGTTTTTTTAAACGAAGTTTTTATATTATGCGTGATTTTAATTTGACCCCGCCAGGTGATAGACACCCCCGGCATATTGGACCACCCGCTGGAGGAGCGCAACGTGATCGAAATGCAGGCGGTGACTGCGCTTGCGCACCTCCGCGCCGCCATACTCTACTTCATCGACCCCTCCGAGCAGTGCGGACACAGTATCGAGGAGCAGGTCCATATTTCACTTATCTATTGTTACGAGTTGCAGGACTCGAATCAAAATGCCGTTAGAATTGAAGACGTGAGTGGATGAAGGTGATAAGTCGCATAATTCCAATTCTGAGTAAATCGAGATAAAAGTTTTACTTTAAACTGAACTGAACTTAACACCTTTTTCCAACTTTTTTTTTATATGCCTTATATCTATGGTCTAAGGTCTGTAGTCATTTGGTTTTGACTTATAACATTCATCTACGCAAAAAAAAAGCAAAAAACCGAATATGCGACATATCACCTTCATCCACTCACGTCTTCAATTATTATAGAGTATATAAGAATTAACAAACGCACCTTCCATGATCAAATTGATCGTGAACTAGCAGAAGGTGATGTCAGGAGCGTCAAGAACAGACGAGCGTGCATTACAAGAGCTATGAATGTCAAAGAAGCAAGTGAGGTGTGTAAGAATAAGCCTGTATGGCGCTCTGTTGTTCGTGCCTACCCCGCAAGGGACCTGGCGCGAAGTCATGTATGTATACAAACACGTATAATACAAGTACAAATATAACCGAAAACAACAAGTTCGAAAGTAATTCAGAAGGTCGTAATTCAATAAAACACGCAAAGTTCATCACTAAATAGATTACCGAATGTACACAAGTGTTGCTTTGCTCGTGGTGATCGTTTCACTGCCTCATCCCTTGAGCGAGGCACTGCTTTATACTGGACAGATGCAATGTTCCCGTATCTAAGTCGATTTTAATCCGACTCACCTGGCTAATGACTGCTATAAATTACAACACAATAATGGACTGTTCTCTAGAATAATTAGTAAGCCCATGCTAATAAATAAGTAAACAAAAGAAGTTCAAATGCTGAAAGGTAATAAAATGTGTTTTTTTACAGGTATGCAGGTGTGAATTTGTTTTTGTCGGCACCTAGGTCGTAATAATATATATATATATATATATATATATGTCGCAGAACAGCCTCATTCTCACGACATCATCTTGAGTTATTGCAGGTTTAGTGGGCGTCATCAGGATAAAATGCGAGCATAAAACACAATAGCCACGATTTATACACTTTTAATTTAGATTTGATCAACATTATGACATAGTTTAGACCGAGCAGCGGGTTCAGGGCACCCGCTCATACTTCTAACTTAAAACACTTTCTTTCAAAATACTCTAAGGTCCAACTCGACATGCTGCCATCAACCCAATGTGCCACAAAAACTCCTCAGTCTACCCAAGTAGATATTACTCAAAGTATAGAGGGCGCTGACCCCGCTCTGCCATATGCTCTGCTCCGATTGGTCGTTTATTAAATTACAATATTCATAACTTTTATTAGGTTAGAACGATCTTGAAGTTATAGAAACATTTAACAAATCTAATTAAATTACAATAAGAATTTTAGAAGTAATTATAATGTAAACAAATGATATTGTGCGTTATATATCCAGTCAACAATACATCTTCATATCGTCATAGTCATAGCGTTCCTCCGACATATATATATATATATATATATATATATATATCAGGGGTTTAATCAAATGGCTGAAAATCGGTATATGTATTGTAATACCGAGGGTGGACAAGAGAAACTTGTCATCAAGGATAATGGGATAAGTTTTGGGATAGAATTATGTAAACGTTATCCCAGAAAGTAGGTTAGGTATTTTTGATCGATATGATCTTTAATTGATAGAAAATGAGCATAGATACTTTTCATCCCGGGAGATGGGATAGTTTGCGATATAAAATAAAGTTAATCTTTCGGGGCAAATAGCACTAAAATAACAATTTAATACATTGTGGCTATAGGTTGACCGAGTAAATCCTTGTTCACCTATAAATTTTTAGTCTCCATATTCGTTTCCTGACATGATAAATTTCGTGAACAAACTTGCCGTTATTTACTATGGCCTGGTTGTCTGTGATCGGTGCCATAATTGTCCGTTGTATATTAACAACACAACAGAAAAGTAACTTGCTTAGGTTTTTTAACGCTTTTTTTACAGATATCGTTATTCGAAAGTATAAAGCCACTTTTCACCAACAAACCGTTGATCGTGGTGTTGAATAAGATCGACGTCATTAAGCCAGAGGAGTTAGCGGAGAACAAGAGGAGATTGTTGGAGGAGCTGCAGGTTAACTGCGCCAAAGGAAACCTGGTCAAGTGAGTGTATTACTTTTTGTGTAATGGGATTATTATGGTGGGACTTTGTTTTATATATATTGACTAGTTGTATCCGGGAGACGTTGTCCTGCCTTTAAAAAATAAAAATCTAGAACCCGATTCCAGCGTCATCTACCGGGACCAAATGTTAACCTAAACTATTCTCAAATCCACTTGATCAAACAAAGAAATTCATCAAAATCAGGCCCAGCGCTTAGGAATATCGTAGCGCCACCTACTGGGTCCAATCGTTTATTTAAACTATTCCGGGACAAACTTCAACACACACAACAACAAAAAGAACACCTAAATCCTGGTACCCGACTGCAGCGCCATCTACCTGGTTCAAATTTAAATCTGTATCATCCCAGTAGAAAACTATAAAAATACTAATATCGCTATTAAAAAATAGGGGTTGATCGCAGATGGTTGGAAATTTAAGGTTGTGTGTATTTTTTAATGCTGTATCATAAAAAAAATATATATCTAAAATTTTTTTTAAAATGTGTAAGTGTGGACTACCCCTAACATTTAGGGGGACGAATCATAAATGTCCGATTCTCAGACCTAATCTTGAATCCGAATAATTGAATATACAATCCGACCAAGTCAAGTGGACAAATGACATGCAACTGCACATCTGGCATTTGTCTTCACACAACACACACAAACGCACACACACACATGCACACAGTACAAAAACACTATAAAAAGGTATTTGTAATTCATTTTTTCCAGTGCGGATTCTAATTCGGACCTGTCTGTGGTGCCAATAATGCGTATGTCCACTGTGACCGAGGAAGGGGTCCAAGAGGTCAAGATAGAGGCCTGCGAGAGATTGCTCGGGCACAGGGTCACCGAGAAGATGAGGTCTAAGAAGGTAAACAAATAGAAATTACTACAAAATCAGTTAATGTTCAATATTTCGGAAAATATTGACCTAAACAATTAGGTCTATAACACTTTGAAGTTTTACGGGCAGATTGTACTCACACCCTGTACATATATATACATACTAGAGATTACCCCGTAACCTCTAGTGCGTGTCTATTGTTCATAGAGCAAGCGCTACAGGTTATATTGTATTAATTTTTTATGTATTTGCCCACGGAAGATTAACTTCATTTCATATCGCTAATTATACCATCCCCCGTCTATCTGTAAACAACATAAATTACAAAACTTTACCAAAAGGCAAAAACGACCAAAAAGGCCAAAATAATCAAAATGGTCAAAATGACCGAAAAGAGCCAATGTGACCGACATGGCCAAAATGAGTAAAAAGGCTAAAATAGCCAAAACGACCAAAAAGGGCCCAAATTACCAAAAAGGCCAAAATGAAAAGTATCCCTTGTCCACGCTCAGTGTTTAATTTACATACGTACCGAATTTCAGCCAAATCGGCCCACTAGTTCTTCCGTAAAAGCATAACAAACAGAAAGACAAATTTATTTGTATCCCGGAAACTATCCCATTTTTTGGGATAAAAAGTATCCTATGTTCATTCTCGGCATCGAAAACATATATATATACTGAGTTTCATGACAGTGTTACTTTCACATTTCTAATATTAATAGGGATAATGCAATACCTTTATCTTAGTATAAATATGTAAACTACCCTCAAAACGTTGAATCTGTTTCATTCCTGCCACGCGTTATCTGGAATAAACCTCTTCTTAGCGATATTGTGCATATTCAGTATATTTATTATAAGCTATAAGTTTTCTGTAATGGTGTACAATAAAGAGTTATTTCTCTCTCTCTCCTCTCTCTCTCTCTCTTTCTCTTATTTTATGCTGTTTGCTTCCGCAGGTGGATGGTATACTGAACCGTCTCCATGTAGCAATGCCCGCCCCAAGGGATGGCAAGGCTCGTCCCCCCGTCATCCCCCCTTCGGTGCTGGCGAAGAGGCAGCAGCAAGCGGAGAAGGAGAACAGGAAGAGAAAGCTGGAGAGGGAGATCGAAGTGGAGTTGGGCGACGATTACGTGCTCGGTGAGCTTGTTTTGTATGAGTTATTAGTTCAGCTTTTCACTTGGGTAACCTAATAGGTCAACTTTGAAAAAACAATTGCATGTGACTATGGAAATATAAAAAATAGTAGTACAATGAAAAATATGCATGTTTTTTATTGTTTCTTACTCTTAGAGATACCAAAACATCACCTTTCGGAACTCTCTCAGAAAGTACTGTCTGTCTTTAAATAATAAATATGTGTATTATATTGTTACGACCGAGTTGCCGACAAAGGAAAATGCACACCTGCGACTGTAGGAATACAATTTATTAACGTTTCGACATTTGGACTTCTTTTGTTTGCTTTGTGTTTAAAAATTGTGATTGAAAAAAAAACACCCAATACTAGGTGGACGCATATAAGTCTGCGGTTAAACGGAAGAAAAAAAATAAAAACACCCCATTGTGTATTGTAATCTTTTTTAGTAGTCATTAGCCAGGTGTGATTCTTGGAAAATCAGTCCACGCGGTCGAAAACGGACATATTGTATTTGTACAGTATAAAGCAATGCCCTAAGGGAGCGATGAACAGTTTAGCGATAGCCACAAGCGTTGCAAGACATTAGTGACGGACTTTGCGCGTGTGATTGAATTATCACTAGGCTACTCTCAGCCGCGTAGACTGAATTTCATAGAATCACACCTGGCTAATGATTGCCCTTAAAGATAACAATACACAATGGACTGTTTTTCTAATAATAAATTTTAAAACACAAAGT
The DNA here is from genome assembly GCA_012273795.1 of Dendrolimus punctatus. Taxonomy (NCBI): domain Eukaryota; kingdom Metazoa; phylum Arthropoda; class Insecta; order Lepidoptera; family Lasiocampidae; genus Dendrolimus; species Dendrolimus punctatus. The sequence goes on along the minus strand of CM022554.1, from coordinate 10,664,805 downwards.
AAACAAAAGAAGTTCAAATGCCAAAAAGGTAATAGGGTCTACAGGTACGCTGGTATGAATTTTATTGGTCTTTTATCGGCAGTCAGGTCGTAACAGTGTATTAAATTCCATTACACACGTTTCCATCTTTTATCAACAACAAAGCGAGTGTATAAGGATTCGTGTTTTTCAAAATATCAACGGGACCCTAAAAAGAAGTTAACATTTCGATTGAAACAGACCTGAAGAAGAACTACGCGGAGATCCCGGAGGAGGAGCGCCACGACCCCATCCCGGAGTTCTGGGAGGGGCACAACATCGCCGACTACATCGACCCGGACATATTCGACGTGAGTCATTCCTCCGTTTCATATCTGTCACGGGGATGGAGTGCTAAAGGGGGGGGGGGGGGAAGCTGATACTCAGATGTCCGGTACACGAATTTTAAGTAGGGGGTGGGCGGAGTGGGCTGAGGGGAAGGTATACTTACCCTTTCTACAACCCCTATGGTCCGGAGTTGTTGAAATATTATTTTTGTGGTATACATAATCTCACATATTTTTTCACAAATATTGTGATGTCGCTACCAGCGACTAGAATAGTGATTTAGGTTATCTTCAGACAAAAACGACAGACAGAGCCGACTGGTAACCATTAACCATTTATCTTTTTTTATTTTTTTTTATTGCTGGAGTTCAGCAGACAGGCAGACGACCCACTTGATGGAAAACGGTTACCATCGCCTATGGACATTTGCAATATGGAAGGTGCTATAAATACGCTGCTGTTCTCTTAAGGGAGCTGACTGGAACTTGGTCACCAATGCCGGAACACAACTCAAGGTTGTTATGGTGACATTCTCTAGACCAGGGGTGGTAGCTATCCAGTCGGGCAAATGCCCTACCACCTGGCTGTGGGTTGTCTTTATTGGCCGCCATTTTGAATATTTTCATGGTTACATTTGTAGTGTGTGTGAATGTGCTATGCACTTTTTCTTCACTTTTGGCGACTTCGCATTTGTAGCACCTTCGGTGTTGCAATGTTGCAAATGTCCATAGGCGATGGTTACCGCTTTCCATCAGGTGGGCCGTCTGACTGTCTGCTGAACTCTCTCTCTTACTAACATTGAAGTGTCTGTGTGTATTGTCAAAATAAAAAATGTATAAAAGCGGGGGAGAGGGAGGGGGGGGGTGAGGGCTTAATTCGGACCAGGAGATACCGAAAATGCATTTTTTTGATTTATGTAGTCCCTATAGCATCAACTAGCTGCTAATGAAAGTTCTATCAAAATCGGAACAACCAAAATCAGACAGTCGGACCAATTTTTTAAAAATGAATTAAGATGTATCTACTGTTTATACTTCCATATATATTTAGTAAAAAGCTGTTATGTTGACATTACAAGCGGACATTTCAATTCAATTACAGAAACTGGCTGATCTGGAGAAGGAGGAGGAGCTGAAGATGGCTGGTGGAATGTACGCGGTGCCCAAGATAGAGCTCGACGAGACCATGAAGGAGATAAGGGAACTGGCCAGGCAGATACGGTGAGACCTACTCGAGAATATATCATTTTGCTTCTAATATATTTTGCAAACGGTAACCTTAGATGCAAATATTAACAAGTGGTACTACACAGTGTGTGAGCGGGACGGATGATGTGCGAGCGAGATAAAGCAACTATTAATATGAGCGCTCCCGCGTTGCGCTAGCCAGTCGTTCGTTGTCCGCTGCGATGACTAGACGTATGCAGATCTCATAAGTGTACAATATTGTAATTATTTTGCAGCTTCCATAAGTATATTAGTGTACAATATTATAATTATATCTTCGAATGTGGTAAAGCTATGCTGGAGTCATTGTCTCGATTACAGCTGGACTACAATGATGGGATACCACGCTGTCATAGGATATCAGCGTGAAACGGCTAGCATTGACTTAACAGTATTTCTTGCGATGAGTGAGTTTTGATAGCTCAATTACTCCTCCCCCTATTTCAATCAACCCTCCTCTCTCTCCTCCATAGGCTTCGCCTCTGGTGTTGCGAACATCTACAGGCGATGGTGACCATTTTAAATGAGGTGGGCTGTTTGCCACTTTTCCCACCTGCGCAATAAAAAAATTAATTTTGGATTAAAAAAAATTCGTAGTAACAAGAAGGCGATCCTGAAGGACGACTCTCTCCTCCGCAAGCAGTCGACGAAGCCGGTGATGCCGAGGAACACGCGCGCCAAGCAGCGTGACCGCAGCACCACCAGGCTGCGGGACGAGATGGAGAAACTTGGTCAGTGCCATTATTTCGACCGACAGACAAACACACTTTCCACCAACTTTCAAACACACATTTTACCAGCATTCAAACACACATTTCACCAGCATTCAAACATACATTTCACCAGCATTCAAACACACATTCCACCAATTTTCAAACACATATTCCATCAACTTTCAAACACACATTCCATCAACTTTCAAACACACATTCCATAAAGTTTCAAACACATATTCCATCAACTTTCAAACGCACATTCTATAAAGTTTCAAACACACATTCCACCAACGTTCAAACACACATTCCACCAACATTCAAGCACACATTTCACCGACTTTCAAACACACATTTCACCAACATTCAAGCACACATTCCATTATCATTCAAAGACACATTTCAACAGCTTTCAACACACATTCCGCCAACATTCCAAATAGTACACTCAATTTTTGAACACTTTAAAATTTATCCGAAAATAAACACGAAACTGGATATTTTTTTAAGATAAATTTCTTTTAGTAGTTAGTGTGTTAGTGTTTTAGGTTTGATCCTAATGGTCCACCCATGGTGCGAGGTGGAATGCTCCTCCGTCGCAAGGGAAGATCCGATCTTATAGCTAGGCCATTGTCATTCCTCGCAGGCCGAGACTCATCTGTTATTCTTGGAAATTTGTATATAATATTCTTTTATGTGTCGGGGATAGTTTGTGGCCTCAATTATTCCACAGCGCCATCTATGGGCTTGCAAGTGTTCCATTACAATGTTTTTTCGCTCTTTGGTATAATTCACGATTTGACCCTGAAAGCCCTACTTTGAATGTTCAGTCTGGATGATAAGATGACTCTGTCGTGCTCATGTCAAGGTGTGGACATGTCGGACTCGAAGGAGGCGCACTTCACCCGAACTCGCTCCCGCTCCCGCTCGCTGTCGGCCCCCGCCGCGAAGAGGATGCGGCCCGACTCCAGGACCCGCTCCGTCAGCAGGCCCGCCAGGGACGAGCAGGGCGTCAAGGACGGGGTGGTCAGTATACCACACCGATATTTTTAGGGACCCTTACTCATTTTAGGGAACATACCCAATGCCTATACAACTCCACTTGTTCCACGGTGGGGGGAGGTCTTCAAAATACCACGCTTGGTCACAAGGGGTTTTCGTCGTGATGGAAAACGGTTACCAAAGATGTTACTAATGCCGCCACTCTTTAATGGGAGACTGAAACCTGGACCACTGATGCCGGAACACAACCCGAAGTTGTTATGGCGGAATACCCTAGACTAGGGTGGTAGTCATCCAGTCGGGTAAATAACCTACCACCTGGCTGTGGGTTGTTTTGTTGCCTCTCACGACAAACTGCCCCAACTCAGTAAATTGTTTCTTCGTTCCTGCATCACTACCACCCCTAGTATAGGGTATGCTCCCATACCACCTTGAGTTGCATTCCGGCATTAGTTGTCAGAATACATTATCCCTTAAGAGAGCAGCGGTGCATTTGTAACGCCCTTGGTGTTGCAAATGTCCATAGGCGATGGTAACCGCTTTCCATCAAGTGGGCCGTCTGCCTGTCTGCTGAACTCCTGCAATAAAAAGCGCGTTTCGGGACGCCCGACAGAAGTGATAACTTAAACTAATCTAACGTAAGAGAAAGGGAATGAAGACAGACTGGCACCGTAACGCGTTACGTAACGAAACGGTTTACCCTCCCATGAGAAGTTATCACCTCAAAAAACGTTGGCTAGATACACTAACAGTACGAAGTCATTTTTGAAAAAAGTCACTGGTATACGATTATTAAAATAGTTAAATTTAAAGAGCTGTCACAGCACTAGTTTTTAGTCATACAGTTGCATGTTGTCACATCCCTATTGTCCGTTCACTCGGCTGTCGACTTTCAAAGCCTACGAATACAGTGCTCTGTTGAATATTGAGTTTAATTGCTATGAAACCTTAAAATCACTTCTTTCGCAGATGCAAAGGAAGGCGAAGAACCTCGCGCACGTGGCCATCGCGAAGAAGACCAAGAAGATGGGCCTCAAGGGGGAGGCGGACAGGTTCATCGGCACCAAGAAGCCGAAGCACCTCTTCTCCGGGAAGCGCGGCGTCGGAAAGACGGACAGAAGATAAATTGTATATCTATATACGCCTGGCATAATTACAACCTTAAAATGTTCGAAAAAATTTTGTTTTATTATTTATGACCCGTTCCTATATATATATATATATATATATTAGGGTGGTCGTTAAAAATTAAATTTCTTGCGACGCCCCCTAAAAAGCTTCCTTTTAATGAAAAAACACTGGGATTTTTTTTATAATTTTTTCAAGTCAAGACAACACGTGCCTCAAGACGAATCAAGTTAATTTTTGGGTAATATCATGTTTTTTCAGGAAACTTCTTCATACTTAGAAGTAATAATTATTTTAAGATTGGAAAAGTTTTAACAATGAAATACCTTCCGTATTATCATTCTCAGTGATGAATTTCAAATTATAGTTTCAGAAAAAGTTTAAAATTCTTCGTGGTTCAATCTTATTCTTCATTTTTTCTTATATTTTTAGTTTTAACTTGAATCGTCTTGAGGCACGTGATGTTTTGACTTGAAAAAATTATAAAAAAAATCCCAGTGTTTTTTCATTAAAAGGAAGCTTTTTAGGGGGCGTCGCAAGAAATTTAATTTTTAACGACCACCCTAATATATCTAATATTTAAAATTCTCGTGTCACAGTTTTCGTTGCCATACTCCTCCGAAACGGCTTGACCGATTCTCATGAAACTTTGTGTGCATATTGGGTAGGTCTGAGAATCGTCCAACATCTATTTTTCATCCCCCTAAATGTTAGAGGTAGTCCACCCCTAAATTTTTTATTTTTACCGGGCAGGACGTCGTCTGCCGGGACAGCTAGTATATATATATATATATATATATTTATTATTTAATCCTCTCCGAGCGAACTGTTATACGTAGGCCCCTTTCCTCCAGAGCCGCTTACATTTGCCTTCCGCTCTGCTGTATCAGCATCCAATAGTCTATGAATGCACCTCCCGTTCCTTTGCCCAGTCAGTCTCCAGTCTCTCGCTGTTTCTCATTTTTATGTTCTAAGTTCTAATTAATTTCATTTTATATTTTCTTCATGTAAATAAAAATCTAAAAAAAAAACTATTTTAAAGACCTCGTATAACAGAACGAGGTTGCTCAGGATTTTGGGGTTTTTATATTATCTTCATTTTCTTTACTTTTTTAATTCATGTCTTTTTCTTTTCTTTAATCTTTTTTTCAAAAAGTTTATTTTTTTTGCTATGTTTACTCTAATACATGGCTAGTTGTTTCCAAAATTATACAAGATTATTTTTGCCAAAATTCCTTAATTTAGTATACTTAACTTAGTTTCTTATTTCTATGTTGGGCACGCCACTCTTACATTTATACTTTCTACAACTATATCAAGCTTCCTGTTATCTATTTATATTTCTTTCTATAGGTTCCTATATTTTACCAACCGTTAACTTGCTTTACATTCAATGAAAATATAACAGCTTCATTTAAGTAATGTTCAAAATTGATGACGGTTTCGTCTGTTCTTTAGAGCATAACTGGGAGCTACTGAACGGATTTTAATGTAATTCAACTAACACAAAACGGTCCAACACTTATTGAAATACTTTTTTAAATAACTTTTTTGCGTAAAACGAATGTAGGCAAAAGGTTAGTTTATTTTTAAATTTATTTATTTGACATAAAAATACAAAACCAGAAAAAGTTTTAATTCCGTGTGATGGTACTCCTGGCCTTTGCCTCTCTATTACTATAATAAACCATCACCATTAAACATTAAAATAAATAAAACAAAGATCTGTGAATCAAAGAAAAGAAAAAAAAATGCATAAAAAACCAAGAGCACAATTCTCAATAAAAGAAAAGAAAAATCTGTGAATACAAGAAAAGAAAAATCTGTGAATACAAGAAAAGAAAAGTCTGAATAAAGGAAAAGAAAGAACTGAATAAATGAAAGATCTGTGATTACAAATAAAACAACTATATTCCGTAAGATTTTACTTATTTTTATTTAATATAGATATAATTTATTATAAATTTATCTCATTAAAGGTTGCGAGCTTCTGAAAAATTTTCAAAGACACTTTTACTATTTTATTCTTCTATCTTTGTACATTAATGCTGCCTCGATCCCGTTTTATACTAATTCGATTCCCTGGCGTCACTCGTGTCCGTTGTCCACCTGAAATCAATTATTTCATTAGGGCTGATAAATAAACAAACGTATAAAATAAAATATAGAGAAAACCATAATTGTAATCCATCATAAAATATTAAAACTACTTATTTTAAAACAATATAATATATTCCAAACCAATAATATGTATGTTAAATAAATAATATTATAATTTAGAAATATTCATTGTCCTTCAAACTGAAATTATGATTTTGGTAAAACTCCTCCCAGCTTAGGTAAAATTTTTTGGCAAAGATTCCCTCTCTATTAAAATTACGAATTTGGCAAGTTTCCCTCTAAATTCAAATTACGATCTGGTATTTTTTTCCTTTAAATTCGAATTAGGCAATTAATTTAAACTCCTATTATTTATTACGATTTATTTACCATATAATTTTACGCTTTTGGCTGAATTCCTATATTGAACTTACTTATGCATAATGGAACCAACCCACATAACAGTTTGAGAAAAGCTGTTTTTATTAAAATTTTACAAAAAGACTATTTAGAGTGTTTGTATGTTCTAATATTCTATGTTTTTTTTCCAAAATGTAGACATATTATTTGTATGCAAAATGTTAATAAAAAGCGGCTATTTCTCAAAACTGTCAATATGTGGGTTGGTTCCATTTTGCATAACTAGCGCGCTCGGAGAAATTGTCCCTCTAAATTCGATTTTGGCAAGTTTCCCTCTAAATTCAAATTACTATTATTTATTCATCTTATAATTTTACGCGTTTGGCTGAATTCCTAAATTACGATTTTGAAATTTTTTTAATCTCAAGCACAATTCGGTAGTTGACAGTATGAAAAATATAGGCTGCTTTAATTTATATCGTAGATTACGATCTAAATATGACAAAAATAAATTGTCTTAACAAAAATATTAAATATTAATTGATATTTTTGTAAAATACAATTGTTATATTTCAGCCATTAGTCACGTGAAAATGAACGCCGATCAGCGCTCGTGACGTCATAGTGTGCAAAACACAACAAGTTATCAATGACTTCTCAGATAACACTTCAACGAAACAGATGTTTGTTTTGCACGCTGTGACGTCACGCGAGACGCCATGACAGCTTGATGCGTTTTTGTGACGAAATGTCAAAATATTTATAAAACTGCTAAATTAAATATGTTATTGTTGTTTTTTTTTCTGAAATATTAATATTTTGGCTAAAATAGACCATAAGGCTCAAAATAACTCTGTTTCTCAAAAATTGACAACTACCGACAAATAGTGGTTCAAAAAATTGATATCAAACCGACCTCGCCGCGTTGGCCCCTAGGCGGGCACCGGCTGGGGGCCCAGCAGTGGGCCCGCGCTGGGCGCCGGCGCACCCTCCCCCCTCCCCGCCGCGGGCTCCTTGTTGGGCCTCCGCTCCACTTTCACCTTGTCCCCGTTCATTATAGCCTTTATATCATCAGCGTCCAATGTCTCGTATCTGAAAACAAATAAAGCGTTTTTTTTATTTACATAAAACTAGCTTCTGCCCGCGGCTTCGTCCGCGTGGAATAACAAAAAAGAAGGTAAGCTAAAAGAACCCGATTTTGAAACATTCTTCATTGGTACTCGGCTCCTATTGATCTTATCGCGATGATATATAGCTAATGGATTATTTACCACTGAAAGAATTTTCAAATCAGACAGTGGTTCCTGAGATTAACGCGTCCAAGCATACATTCAGGCTCTTCTGCTTTATATGTTAACACTATAGTTGTTTCTAACATAGAGGTTATGTTAAACCATGTTCCTCTTTTATGAGCTAGAAAACAAATGAACCAGTAAATAAATGCCTGTCTTTTGTTTTATGGAAGCAAATAAATTAATAAACAAACAAATTGAGAAAATATGGCAAAGGGCTCATAGAATTTGAAAGATATATAGCCTTTAACCATCTACGATTAATTCCGCGTCGAATGGTTGTGGTTTCATGCTGATCGGTCCACTAGTTTTCGAGTTTACCTCGGACAAAGAAAACAAACAATATATATATATGAGCCAAAAATACATAAATAAATCATCATTGACATAAAACATTTCTATAGGCAAAAATTAGTATTGTATTGATTATTATAATTTTAAATTGACATGTAAATTTTGAAGTGGTTTTCAGCATATATGTACAATTTGCATGCCTGACCGGCAAAAACATGTGAAACCTAAAAGTAACATAATATGATCCATATATACACCATGTTTTTGAGCAAATAAATGATTGAAGATATTTGAAAAAAATAACTGGAATAGACTATATAAACGGCGGAGAACACGATTTTTTTACATTTCTTGTCCGCTTGTTAGGGATTCACGTAAAAACTATTGGACCGATTTCGATGCGGTTTTCGCTGATCGGCAGCAAATTCTGAAAATCTGCGCTACTTTATGTCTCGCAAGTCCCGCGGGAATTTTTCCGGAAATATTCAAAATGGCCAAATTGAACAAAAATTAAAATTGTAATGCGTTTTTTTGACTGATCGATAGAAAATTTTATGCAATAAAATATGTGGTTTTTTTATCTTGGGGAATATTCGCGGAAGCGATTTTAAATTTTCCGAGTGCATTAAAACAAACATATTCCGAAACGGTTTTCACTACGACGATAGCGTACTTTGTCAATACTGTCCTGGGAATCCCGCTGGTATTTCAAGGAGACAAAAACGACCGTGCAAACAAAAACTAAATAAATAAATTAAAATAAACGAGTTGGGTATAGCTTTAACATTACTCATTGACACTTGACATCTTTGTATTCCGTGATCACGGCTACTGAAAGTGGCCGAAACGTAAGAATATAAAAATAAAAAATACCTCGTTAAAAACCGTTAAAACGCAGTTATAACTATGTGGTATACAGGGGTTTTTTCATGTTAATAAAATAAATAAATTGGAACTGACTTGAGCAGAGCCTCGGCCAGCGCCTTGTGCTCTTTGGCGTGAGTGCGCAGTATTGCCTTCGCGCGCTCGTAGCTCTCCGACAGGATCTTCTTTATTTCCCCGTCCACCTAACAAGTTGATAATCCAAATTATTCCCATAATGACTGTCACGAGTTACGGGACTCAAATTAAAATGCCGTTACTATAGAATACAATAGAACCATACAAACACGTATAACACAGGTACAAATATAATGACACGCGCAAATTCCGTCACTAAGTAGATTACCGAATGTAGTATACACGTCTCGCTTCGCTGGTGGTTATCACCCGACTGCCCCTCTCTGCATTGGGGCATTGCTTTATACTGCACAACTACAATATGTCTCTCGGCCGCGCAGATTGAATTTCTTAGAATCACACATGGCTAATACGACTATTATAAAAGATACACCATGGGATGTTGTTCTTATTACAAATTTTAAACACAAAGTAAACAAAAGAAGACAGTCATAAAACCGCTTCAATGTTATTAACTCACACGACGCCGGCGGGTTATGAATTTACAGGTGGCCCAAACTGTAACAGTATAATTCTAATAAACTATGGCAATTCCAACGGCATTTTAATTCGAGTCTCGCAACTCGTAACAGGATCTTTCTTTTCCTATATTTAAAAAAAAAGTATGTGCGTACTTATGTACACGCGTTAGAAGTTATACTTCTTTAAATTGGTTAACTAAATAAAGCCCCTACCACGGTCGATTCGACCGTGGTAGGGGCTTTATTTATTTAACCGACCGTATTGAAAAATACAATCAAAAACCGAGGTTAATCTAATCACACCCAAGTATGAGAAAAAGCAATATGACTACTTACTTTTTTTTAGAAATTCACTGGAATTAGAATTTAAATAAATCCTTTGATTTTGCTGATCACTTTAATACATATATGAAGGATACTAAATAAATGATTTACAAATCATCAAACTCGCATATTAATCAAAATACAATAAAGTAAAGAAATATTACAACCACCATAGTACACATCGGCCATCCTGAAAAACTAAAGTGTCGACTACAGCTAACTTCATCGTGTAGCTTTTTCGCGTGACGGTGTGCGCGTGTTTCAACTACGACTGGGGGGGGGTCTGAAGAGGGACAGGTGTGTGTTAAGTGTTAAGCCTACCAGCTCGTTGGTGTAGGGGCCCAGCTGCTCGTGGTGCGCGAGGGCACTCCTGGCCGAGTCCATGGTGCGGAGGCCCACCTTCTCGCTCATGCCCCACTCGCGGACCATGTGGCACGCGATCGACGTCGCCTGCTTCAGGTCCGAAGACGCGCCTGCCGCCCGAGAGAGAAGAGAGAGAGAGATCAACACACCATGCCGAGACGAGTGAAACGAGCCCAAACACGACGGGTCCATGGCCACCTTCCGACTCCATCATCAAGTTGGTCAAATTTAACTTGCAAGAGTTCATCTGAACTTACATACATAGATACATCCGTTGCAAGTTAAATAAAAGTTTGTAAAAACGTTACAATAACAGGACTTTGATATGTACTCCGATGCCCAGGGTCCGCTTTCCTACTTCTACTACTCCACTTGGGGAGGTCTTCAGCATATCTAATTGTGAGACCGTTGGCACATGTCATCCTTCGCAACGTTATGCGATTTCTTGGGCCTGTCCCTTCGGGACCTGGTGGAGGTGGCATGACTTGAAATTTATTACCCACATAATTAGCCGGTCTGTCTCGCAGTTCAAATTAAAAAAAAAACAAATTCTACGCGGACGAAGTCGCGCGCACAGCTAACCCAATATATATACTTGTATAATATAAGTATACATGATATATTAAAAAAAGTAAAATTGCCATCTCCTACGAGGCTGATATCGGCACTAGTGGCGAAGTCTCTATGAAAAAGAAAAAGAAAAGAAAAACCAACAACAATAGAAAACACTATTGTCTATTAATCTTGGAAGTAAATTCTTTGTAAATTCGTAATAAACTAAAACAAAATGTGTGTGTGTGTGTATATGCATATATATGAGTATTTATATATATATTAGGTTGATCCAAAAAAAAAAAAAATTTTTTTCCAAACGCTCAAAAGTTTCTTTTGGGTGTAAAAAAATTTATGTGAAAAGATGAGCCCTTAATATTAATATTAAGATTGTCCTCATCGCATTTTTTTAATTCCCATAAGAATAACACAGGATTATTTTTTTTGTTTCTTCTGATTTTTATACCGTTCAAACGACTGGTTGACTGATAAATTGCTGTTCCAATCTTTATAGAGCGTTGAACGCTCTACAAAAAAGGTCTGATAACATTTTTTGATTTGTCGATTTTTGATTTTCGGCTACAGTCCGACTCACGCCTTCAACACGAACGCACGAAATACGTGCTCGTGTACAAACGCTAGTTTTCGCGCTCGCTGCTTGCCTTCAAATAAATCCTTCTGAACTGTATTACATTTGACAAAAAAATTGATCCTAATTTTGACACTGAAACCAACAGTTTCGGTGTAATTTATAAAACTCGATAAAATTTTTGGACAATTGAACTTTGATCTAGAATAACTTTTGAACGCGTGGACAAATCAAAAAATGTTATCAGACCTTTTTTGTAGAGCGTTCAATTCTCTGTAAAGATTGGAACAGTGATTTATCAGTCAACCAGTCGTTTGAACGGTACAAAAATCAGAAGCAAAAAAATTTTTCCTGTGTTATTCTTATGGGAATTAAAAAATGCGACGAGGACAATCTTAATATTAATATTAAGGGCCCATCTTTTCACAGATTTTTTTTTACATATATATATATATATATATATATAATAAGTATAGAATTAATAAATAATAACATACATAATTTAAGAAAACAAGGTCCCTCACTATGTTAGGGGTAAATGGGAGCCAGATAGCCTAATAATATAAAAGACAAATCGTAATCTATGAAAAATGGGTTCTATTTAGCATATAGTATATCAAAAAACTCTGATCCTTTTTGATCCAACAGTACTTGTGTCGTACTTAAAAAAAAACTCTAGATCATTAAAAAAAATCAATCTCATCTTACCGGAAGTGATCTTGTCGGGGCCGAAGATCAGCTCCTCAGCAGCGCGGCCACCCATCATGGTGTCCATCATCGCAAGGAGCTGCTGCTTCGTCACGTGGTATCTGTTCATATAATGAAAATTAAAAAAAATATATCAAATGTTTCCATAGCCATGACAAATTTACACTGTTTTCATGTGACAGCAGAACAATGGTAGTCGATGGCCTATGGACATTTGTAACAAACACCAAAGGCTCTACCAATGTGCTCCTGCTCTCTAAATAGGGACTGGAATCTGGCCACTGATGCCAAAACACAAGTCAAGGGTCTTATGGCCCCCACGCTGGGAACTAAAATCCCCAACAGCCTAAAACGGGACAATGTTCACAAAACGAGCACTATGTACCAAAATGGGCAAATTTCACAAAATGGGCAAAAAGGCCACAAAATGGGCGCAATGTACCCAAAATTTGCAAAATGTCTCAAAATATGTAAAAGGCTCCAAAATGGGCGCATTGTCCCCAAAACAAGCAAAATGTCTTAAAATGTGCAAAATGGCCCAAATGGGCCATGTCCCGAAAAATAGGCAGTGTTTCAAAAGGGCACAATGACCCATAATGCGAAAAATTTCCTAATATGGACAAAAATTATGAAATGGGCAAGCCCACAATCTGGATACGCTGTCCGAAGGATCATCCTCCCTACCCCTTGGCCCAATCCATTTTTATCGCTTTCTGTGGTAGCTGATTGGAACGCAGAGGCTGTATATTCGATTCTGGGCATGGTAAATTTCGTAGACGAATTTTTCTTACCTTACTTGTGATTCGTAAGTCTAGGATCGCGGCTTCGTAGTAGTCCGTTCTATATATTACCAATAACACACCTGACTTCACCTTTGGCGAATGTCCACAGGCGACCACTTTCCATGAGCTGGACCACAAAAAAATATATAAAAGCAATCACCTCTCTTTGGCCGGAATATACGCAGTGTGCCCCAAAGAGGGCCCCCGCGGCATTATGGTCACCTTGTGTAACGGGTGCGAGTCCTGCAATAGACAAGCGTACACACATACAATTAATACTAATATTAAGACACAGTAAATTGGTGTTACCATTTGCAGAAATGGCATTAGCCAAAACCAATATTAAAAAACTATCCAAATTTCAAAAGAATATTTACACAAACACACACGCAGAGACTCAAGCACTGACACTTATTTATTTATTTCATTTGTTTGGGAAACATACAATAATTCTTAAATATAAAACACAAAATTAATGTGTGATGTATGTAACATCAATCAAGTATTCACTAAAAATAAATTGTATAATATATATATATACGATATATATATATTTATAAAACTGGAGTAGCGAGGCTCGGGTACACCTTTGAAAATAACAGAATACCGATATCAAACAAAAGTACCATTGGGCACCAGGTGAGTCACTTGGGGATCAGATGAGTCGATTCGGCAACAGATGTGTTACTTGGGCACGACATGAGTCACTTGGGCATCAGATGAGTCACTTGGGCATCAGATGAGTCAATTGGGCACTAGGTCATTTTGTAAAAAAAATCTTTAATCTCCAATTTGTAATTTTTTCTTGATCCCCTTTTGTCTACTAGTGTATTAGGATCTATGGAGCACCTGGGAGGCATACCTTGGTGTAGTAGGCGACCACTGCGTGCCCGCCCTCGTGGTACGCCGTGATGGCGTTCGCCTCCTCGTCCGGCAGCCTTGACCTCCTCTCTGGACCCATCAGCACCTTGTCCCTTGCATTCTCCAAATACTGCATCGTCACAGTCTTGGCTCCGTCTATCGCAGCCCTTGGAACATATTTTACTTGTTTTGTAATTTCATTATGAACTAGCTGTTACCCGCGACTTCTTCTGCGTGGACTTTTTCCCCGGAATCCCAAAGAAGAAAGCAGCCTTAGTTACTCTTTATAACATCAGCTATCTCTTACTATTGACTCATTTGAGTGCATCTGTGAGTGAGTTACCTATTGACTCACTTGAGGTGCATCAACTTTTTCACTCGTTTAACCAACCGAGTGATATCACTTAGTATTATTAGTACCTATAATTTAAGTAATAAATCTACTAAAATAAAAATCGTTCCCATTTGGGCTTGATAGTGACTCACTCAAGTGCAGCTATGTTAACCAAGCTCCAAATAAAAATTCTTATTCCTGAGTGAGTGAGTTACCATTTTCACTGATTTAATTGAGTAATATCACTCGCTCATTGATTTTAAGCATAAATCAAGCTTATTTGAACTTGATTCACTTGAGTGTATCCGTGCAGGAACGGAGAAAGAATACAATTTCCTGCGGCCCGGCGGCCTGTCGTAAGAGGCGACAAAACAACCCACAGCCAGGTGGTAGGGCATTTGCCCGACTGGATGGCTACCACCCCTGGTCTAGAGTATGTCGCCATAACAACCTTGTGTTGTGTTCCGGCATTAGTGACCAGGTTCCAGGCTCCCTAAAGAGAGCAGCAGCGCATTCGTAGCACCTTTGGTGTTGCAAATGTCCATAGGCGATGGTAACCGCTGTCCATCAAGTGGGCCGTCTGCCTGTCTGCTGATCTCCTGCAATAAAAAAAAAAAAAAAAAAAAAAAAAAGTGTCTCTGATTGAATTACTAAACTTTTTCACTCGTTTAACCAACCGAGTGATATCACTTACTCACTATTTTAAGTAATAATTCTAGTAAAATAGAAATCATTCCCATTTGAGCTTGATAGTGACTCACTCAAGTGCAGCTAGGTTAACCATGCTCCAAATATATTTTTTTATTCCTGAGTGAGTGAGTTGTCATTTTTACTGATTTAACTGAGGGATATCACTTGATCACTGGTTTTTAGCGTTAAATCTAGCAAATATAAAAATCAAGTGAGTTACTTAACTTTTTCACTCGTTTAATCATATCACTTATTATATTGAGTAATAAATCTAGTAAAATAAAAATCATTCCCATTGAACTGGATAGTGACTCACTCGAGTGCAGCTAGGTTAACCATGCTCCAAATACAAAAATCTTATTTTCTGAATTAGTGAGTTAACTTTTTCACTGGTTTTTTAGCAATATAAATATGATTGCTAAAAAACTATTATTTGAACTTGACTCACTTGAGTGCCGCTTGGTTGACCATGTTCTCGAGGTCAGCCCCGGTGAAGCCGGTGGTCCCTCTGGCCAGCACGTCCACGCAAACGTCAGAATTAGCCCTCACCCTGCCCAGGTACAGCTCTAGTATCTCCTTACGACCCCCATAGTCCGGTGTGGGAACGTTCACCTACAAACATCCTCATCAATATTATAAATCCGAAAGTAAACTCTGTCTGTTCCGTTTGCAAGGAAAAACTACTGGACCGTTTTGGCTGAAATTCGGTATATATGTAATTTTAATATCGAGGGTGGATAAGGGATAGTTTTCATCCAGGATAATGGGATAAGTTTGGGGATAGATTTATGTAAAGATTATACCAGAAAGAAGGATAGGTTTTATTTTGTGATTTCCCATATTTGTCATTTTGGTTAAATTGGCCGATTATCATGTGACCTGTGTTTTAACCTCTTCAAATAAGAGGTGCACGGCGTTCTTTAATAAGGGTTTTTCTGGAATTTCGTAGGATACACTCATAAACCCTGACATGGTGACAATGGAACAAATTCGGGAGTATAATCTTTCAATTAAAAAAAAATGAAAATCGGTTTTTAATTGATGCAGATATCGTGTTACGATGAAGCCGGTTCGAATTCTCATGAGTTTCTCTAAATCCTCGGAATCCGCTCGTCAGACCCTGACATGGTGACAATGAGACCAATTCCACAGTATGTAAAACCTTTCGATTTAAAAAAAATTTAGAAAAACGGTCTACAATTGACGGAGAAATTGAGTAACATACATCCAAAAAAACATCCAGGAGTCGGTTAAAAATAATTTAGTTACCTCCACGTCGAACCTGCCCGGCCTGAGCAGCGCCTGGTCCAAATCGTCCCTCCTGTTCGTGGCCCCCAACACTATCACGCCCTCGTTCTGGTGGAAACCGTCCATCTCCGATAGCAGCTGGTTTATAGTCTGTATTTTAAAAAAAAAACAGCAGTCTTAAAACTACGTTGTAACGGTTTAGAGGGTGATAATTTATTTGATTTTTAATATTTCTTCACTTTTCTGTACCCAAATCTGTTTTGGACAGGCGAAACATTAAAAAAAAAATATTTATGGCTTGGCAACTAGGCCTTTAAGCCGAAACAATGTATACCTGATTGGCGTAGGGATGTAACACGCTGTTCGTCCTCTTGGCACCGACTGAATCGATCTCGTCAATAAATATCACACACGGCGCGCGCTCTTTTGCCGCTTCTGTAAAAAAAAAAACATTTTTTTTAAATATATTTCTTACGACATGTCACGTTCCCGGAAAGCATCCTGTTACGTCACGTCCATGAAATAATTTATTAGTGAACAATTATTAAGGTTATATATAACAGAGTAGTCCGTGTCAACGCGGCGAATTTGTCAATACAGAAATAATTAGGGGAGCCCAAAATACTAAATATCTTTTGGATTGTGAAGATTAGGTGCTGAAAAAAATTAAAAGCTTATAATTCGCTTCTTGGCTTCAATAATGTGTTATCTTGAAAATTGAAACATTAGAAGACTCTTTTTAAAAGTTGAAAAAATAATTGTACCGTAACAAATGCTTTGGCATCTGCGAAAATTCATTTTAGATTGACAGAAAAAGTTAAGGATACGCTTCGACAAAATTACTTCTGATAGGCCTAAAATGCTGTTTTCTAAAATTTCTATTAACAAGATAACACATTATTGAAGCAAAGATGCGTATGATGTATGTATGTATGTATCACTAGTGAGGGGAGCATGTGCAGGTTTAAAAAAAAAACAAATCGCATAGAAACACACAAGCGCGTCAGATATTTAAAAGGGATGCTAAGCAAACCCTAAAGGAACTCTGTTATATTTTGGATAATTTATATTATGTCTTTATAAATTGCGGCCTATGTGTCAACCATTTTTATTGTAAAATTTCATCAAAATCCATTCAGTAGTTTTTGGGAGAAATGTTCCTAACATACTCATCCGAATCGACCATCAAAAATGGGACAGGACGGGACATATGTTACGGTGCAGAGCGAACAAATGGTGTACAAGGGATGGTGCAAGACAACGGAACGTCCTGCTAACAAGATGAGGAGATTATCTTCGCTTGGCCCTTGGACCTTACAAGGTCCCAGCAGACAGAGAGCAATTTTCGCTGACAGATGCTAGAAGTAAAATGTAATTGTTTTTTTGTTGTGTATTAAAAAAATAAAAAATATTTGTAAAAACAAATAAAAATTGACGTCGCTCTCGGCTCAAGCGGAAGATCAGCGTTGATCTAATAGATCGAATTTAATGATCCAATTTTTTAGGACTTATGTATATCTCCTTTTCTTTGAGGTTGTGTTCTGTTTTTTTTTGTTTATTACTTTTAATGTGTTAAGTTTATTTGTGTATGTCCTAAAAATAAACCTGTTTTCTTCCTTTCTTTCTAAATCGACTCACTGAATAAATCCCTGACTCTTCTAGCGCCCTGCCCGACTAGTATCTCGTCGAACTCCGGGCCCGCTGCGTGGAAGAACGGGACCCGGGCCTCCCCGGCCACGGCTCTCGCCAGCAACGTCTTGCCGGTACCCGGGGGTCCGACGAGTAGCACGCCCTTGGGCAACTTGCCACCGAGGGACGAGAACTTCTCGGGGGACTTGAGGAATTCCACCTGTTTATCGTGAAAATAAAATGACAGCGTGAGTGCGTGTGAGACTTACGAGTGCATGTGAGACTTATGAGTGCATGTGAGACTTATGAGTGCATGTGAGAATTATGAGTGCATGTGAGATTTATGAGTGCATATGAGACTTATGAGTGCATGCGAGACTTAAAGAGTGCATGTGAGAATTATGAGTGCACTTGAGACTTATGAGTGCGCTTAAGACTTATGAGAGCATGTGAGACTTATGAGAGCATGTGAGACTTATGAGTGCTTGTGAGACTTAAGAGTGCATGTGAGACTTGTGAGTGCATGTGAGACTTAAGAGTGCGTGTGAGATTTATGAGTGCATGTGAGGTTTATGAGTGCATGTAAAATTTATGAGTGAGTATGAGACTTAAGAATGCGTATTATACCTAAAATTGCATTTGATATTTATGAATGATTGTGATACATAAGAGTGCGGTGACACTAAAGAGTGCGCGAGAGACTTAACCCCTTTCAGGGGCAAAATTTAATATTATTTTTTCCACAAGCTGCCAGCTGCCATCAAAATTGCCGCGCCATATACAAGAAAATTATATCGTCCTTTTTATTCTAATGCAAATTATATGTAGTTGGAGGGAGAAAACATCAGTTCAACGTTCGTTTCAATTATCTGTGTTTGACCATAAATTTGTGGCAGTTCCGTCTTAGAAGGTTAAGAGTGCGCGCGAGGCTTAAGAGTGCGGATGAGACTTAAGAGTGCATGTGTACTCACCACATCCTTGAGTTCCTGCTTGGCCTCGTCAGCGCCCTTGACATCATCGAAGGTCACCGATATGTCCTCGGGATCCACCTCCACCTGATTACCCAGTTGAATCCTAAACATGTTCATATCACTCATTACTGGGGATCGATTATTATTCGTTTTTATATAGGATTTTATGGTCTGGTAGCTAAGGCCTTTAAGTCAAGCCTCTTATGTTCATCACTTGATTTTCAAACTGCAGGTCCTTTTATCAACACATCCCATCAAACAATGAAGTTTTCAAAATAAATAAATGTTTATTATTTAAAATCATTTGACATTTTACGATTATTGTTCACTTAGCCAATAATATTTTTAACAATTTTTGAAAATTAAAATACATAGTTTGAAAGGCGCTCCTGCAAAGCCCCGAACAAAAATTCCTTTATTAATTTCACTCATAACCTCATACTAGGGATTGATCGTTCCTTTTTTTTAAAGAATTTTATGGCCTAGCAACAAAGTCCTTCAAGCAAAATTATCCAGGAAAATGAATATTATGAATCACAATGGCTTTTTAAAGATGAAACAAAAAATTAATCTGCCTCTCCTCGGCTACTATTGAAAACATATTTCTCGTATATATGGTTGTCACCAACCTCTGTTTCTTACACGGATGGACCAATTTTGATGAAATTTTGTATGTGTTTAAGTAGATTCTTGGATGAGTTAGATTCACAAGTTGGCCCGGTGGTTCTGAAATTGGGTTCTAGGAATTTATTGATGGGTTCTTGGATCGTTTAGATTCACAATTGGATCCGGTAGGTGGCGCCGGAATCGGGTTCCAGGAATTTGTTGATGTTGTTGCGTGTTTAGGTGGGTCTTTGCACTGGCTAGACTCACAATTGAACCTGGTAAGTGGATCTGAAATTGGATTTCAATTTTTTTTTTTGTTATTATGGTTTCAATTTTTTCAAGGCATGATTTTATCTGCCAGGCTTATGAGTTAGGTGTAAATACTTACCTAAAAACAGTCCCGCTGACGGACGCCATCAAGCTGACGAAGATGGCCAGGAATAGAACTATAGTGAGCAGCTGCTGGACCAGCTTCAGGTATTTGGACGCCTTCGTGCCTCGAACGTTGTCTGGATGGGACCCTGTAACATATTTTTTTTATCTTACCCAGCTGGTAAAAAAATTGTGAAGATATGTTGCAGTATGGAATTTTAGTATGTCATGTCATTATTATAACTATCATAATATTTTTTAAACTAGCTTCTGCCAGCGACTTCATCCGCGCAGAATATTTTTTGAAACACTCTTCATTGGTGCTCCGCTCCCATTGGTCTTAGCGTGATGATATATAGCATATACACTTCCTCGATAAATGGGCTATCTAACATTGAAATAATTTTTCAAATGAGACCAGTGGTTCCCGAGATTAGCGCGTTCAAACAAATATACAAACAAACTCTTCAGCTTTATAATATTAGTATAGTAATCAACAGTTTTCGCAGCGCATGCCGTCTTAGGGGTTTTCGTAAGGATACCTAATTTTTTGAAAATATAATATAGCCAAATAGCTTGAGGGAGGCCTTTGTCCTAGGACAAGCTGAGGAGGTAAAATTGGATATCATTTTTTATATTTTTTATTGCAGTTCAGTAGACAGGCTGATGGCCCACTTGATGGAAAGCTGTTATCATCGCCTACATTTGCAACACCAAAGATGCTACAGATGCGCTGCTGCTCTCTTAACGGAGACTGGAACCTGGTCACTAATGCCGGAACACAACCCAAGGTTGTTATGGCGACATACTTTACACCAGGGGTGGTAACCATTCAGTCCGGCAAATGCCGTACCAGCTGGCTGTGGGTTGTTTTGTTGTGTGGAAAGAATGTATGATGAAAGAATGACTAAACAGATATACAATGCAAAAGTGGATGGATGCAGAAGTCGCAGAAGACCACGACATGTATGTATAAAATAAAAATAGCCTTTATTGCTGATAAAAACCCTTACATATAAATTAAATACATACATACATAACTTCACGCCAGGTCCCTTGCGAGGTAGGCATGAACAACAGAGCGCCATTCAGGCTTATTCTTACACACCTCACTTGCTTCTTTGACATTCATAGTTCTTGTCATGCACGCTCGTCTGTTCTTAAGGCTCCTAACATCACCTTCTGCTAGTACACGATCAATTTGATCATGGAAGGTGTGTCGTGGCCTTCCGCGACTTCTGCATCCATCCACTTTTGCATTGTATATCTGTTTAGTCATTCTTTCATCATACATTCTTTCCACATGCCCGAACCACCGGAGCATTCCTTTCTTCACCTTCACCCCGACACTCTCCTTCAGACCAACTCTCTTTCTTACTTCGGTATCACTTCGCAGATTTTGCGCAGAGCCTTTATATTAACTCGGACTATATCACACGGTTCTGACATACCAGCCAAATATCCCTCGGCGAAGGCGATCTTGATCTTGTCCTTTTGCTGGTGGGTGAGGTGCGACGTGTCCTCGCTGAGCAGCTTCTCGAGGCGCGGAGCCGCTTCGGGGCCCAGGCTCGAGGAATGCTTCTCGGGGGCTTCCGTTGCACTCAGACCTGCATATATTTTAGACATGGACATAGACAACGCTTTATTGTTCACCAAAACAAAAAATTACAAAAAAATGCACAACAAGACAACAGTCACTTGGTAAAACAAAAGGCGGTCTTATCGCTAGAAGCAATCTCTTCCAGGCAACCTGACTTAAATGAAATTAGAAATAATAACGGCCTATTGTTGTATTGTGATATATATCCGCTCCTATATGTGGTCTTAGCGTGATGATATATAGCTTATAGCCTTACTCAATAAATGATCTGTCTAACACAGAGAATTTTTCAAATCAAACCAGTAGTTCCTGAGATTAGCGTGTTCGGGCAAATAAACAAACTCTAAAACTTTATATATTATTATACTTTTATTATAATAACTTGTGTATATATGTATGTTTTCGTGTATATATATATATATATATATATATATAATATTAGTTATGAATATTTATGTTTCTATTGCCATTCTTCTGCACCACCTATTTCGCCTGATTCAAATTTTTCTCATTTAGGTTGCCTGAAAGAGATCGCTTTGAGCGATAAGGCCACCTATTGTATTGCCTAGAAAATATTGTAAATATTATGGTCTGTTTCTGTAATTCTATATTTTGGTGTGCAATAAAGTGTTATCTATCTATCTGTAAGCTCGTCAGAGCCGTATAAGCTCATGACGAGCTCATTCATCAGAAGTTATCATGGCATGGTATAATGTATATGGGTATATTCATGGAATTGAGATCTTTCGTGATCTTTGCCAATACAGTGTTTCTATTGTTTAAATAACAATAATCTTTTCTAAATCACAATGCACTTTGATAGTAGCGATTTGTTGCACACTCGATGCCCCAGCGACCACACCACCTCGAATCCAATGTCAATTGTACTATTCTGCTCAACAACGCCCAAAAAACATGTCTCGACCCGTCTCTGTTATTATGGTCGTCGCCTGCAACCATAGATATACAACACTCCGCTAAAGTGTCATTGTCAATATATTATCCTTGGCGATGGTTCGCCGACATATCTATTAGTATAAGATAAGCACTGTAATAAACAACCAGTAATTACAAATTAACTTTTTTGTACTGTTAATTTATCTTTATTCATTATTTTTATATTGAATCGATTATTTATTATTACTTAGATTTATCTTTCCCTCAAGTACGCGAACGCCCAAAATCATATATGCACATACAATAATATTACAAAGAAACAAAAACAGAACCTAAACCAACCAAATCCAAATACTGACCGAAAAACTTACGCAGTCTGTTTATGATGTTCGGGTTCCGCTTCAGGTCCGCGTGGATGCCCCGCTCGGTTTTGAACCCGCGCACCTGGATGTTGTACTTGAATGAGTTCGACTGGACACTCTTGGCCAATAGTCCTATGAAGTTATCCGTCAAACTAAATCTGGAGAAAAAAAATGAATATATAGGCTATTAGATTCAATTCAAAAATTTTATACTAGAGGTCTCAGCAGACATTGTCCTGTCTTGCAAAAATTAAAATCTAGGAACCGATCTCATCGCCTTCTACGGGTTCCAATTGTGAATCTAAGCAATTGGGGACCCACTCAAAACCCCCCCGAATAAATTCACCAAAATCGATACAATCATTCTCAAGTTATGCGCGTACATATACAAGTATGATTCTTTTTTATTTTTATTGTTACGAGACTCAAATTAAAATGCTGTTGAAATTACTTTAGAATTTATTATAACTATACAAAAACGTATAACAGTGGTACAAATATAACTGGACACAAACAGCACGATTCAATAACACGCGCAAAATCCGTCACTATATTATAGCTTATCGAACGTACACGTCTTGCCCGTATCGTAATCATCGATTGACTGCCTCACCCCTTCGTTCGGGCATACAGCAATCGACCGATGGACTGAGTTTTCCAAGAAAACGTAATCTGCACACCTGCGGCCATAAACGAGTACAGTAATAATAGGATGTTTTTTATAATAAATTTTAAACACAAAGGAAACAAAATAAGTCCAAATGCGGGAAAGGTAATACACTGCAGATGTGATTTGATCTTTGTCGGTTGTAGCTGTATAATGGTTTTATTTACATTTTAAATATTGTTATTTTTAAAATTAGGTGAGCACTGAAAATCAGTGTTGTGGCAGAGTATCTTTCGACACAGCAGTATACTAAGTGCCAACCTCATTTGTCGCATGGCGGCCATACAATCTAAAAATGTTTTTTTCTTACGTTTTTTATCAAAACATATGTTTTCTTGCAAACTGGCAGACGGCTCATGTAATGGGGAGTAGTTATTACCTTGCGAGAGTGTCACACCAATCAGCCCTACTCTAAAAGCTGTATGGCTCCATCCATTAATTACGTCACACAAGGGGTGGGGGGTTTGACTAAGTGTGACACTGTGTGACAGGGGTGGGAGGAGTCCTCTTTCTAATATATTTAAGATTTAAAACACGAAATCAAACTACTAACAGAAAAACTTCAAAATATTTCCAACATGTATGAGTGTGAGTGTATGAGCAGTGTTTAAATTAATAAAAAATAATTTAAATGGAAATAAAACTTATTACGGAACTGCTGTTTTAATGTATTCATTTCCTGATGTAAATTGCAAAATATGTGACGTCACACTAAGGAGGGGGGGATGTCACGAATGTGACCAACTGTGACAAGGATTGAGGAGGGGTCAAAAAATCATGAAATCATGTGACATAAATTGTGGATGGTCCATAAACCAGATAATGATTCAAGCATGGGTCTATGACGCCCAATCCCTCCCAATCTATCCCATTCTAAGCTGACAATATATTGACTTAACCTCTGGTCATACAAATGTCTACTATAGCCAACAGTAACCACCATTCATAGGCCATCTGCCTATTTGGCAGCTTGGCAATAAAAACAAAATTGTTGTTTTATATTTATTTGGATAAGAAGTTTAATATACTATATTGTTTACATAATTATCTTACTAAAGAAAAACATGTTGTTTATAATAGTTATTACAAGTGACTTTTTAAATATTAAATTTTCATCTTGTTTTTTACTTAATAAAATTTAACATAAAATTTTATCTACAGATAAATAAAATTGAAGTGTCTGTTTGTAATGTCAAAATAAAAATGTGTAAAATTCAGGGGGGGATAATTTGGACAGAGATTCCATAGACGATTTTTGTCTGTCTGTCTGGATGTTCTGGCTAATCTTTGAAACATCTGGAACAATTTTGATGAGACTTTCACTGTCAAATAGCTGATGTTAGGCAATTTTTTCTATAGTTCTGTGAAGAACAATCCCACACAGACTAAGTTGGGGGCACAAATAGTTGTTATTAATTTCTGAAATGAGAACATTTAAATTTTTTTCATAACCTGTCCCAAAAACTACTTGGGTCTTTATATAGACTCAAATCTAGACCTGTATTACACACCTATAAATTCTGAGAAGCTCAATTTAGCCCAAATTTCTATGATAAAATAAACAGCTAAATTTTTTTTACATTAATATCCCTCAGTATCGTGTATGCACATGTCTTTTGTCTTTTTCATGTTTTTTTTACCTCTACTATAGGCAGAGGTTTATTATCAGTATTTTTTTTAATATTATTGTTTTTATATTTTGTATGTATTAGACTGTAAGCCTTCCCAAAATAAAATAAATAAAAGGGCAGGGAAGTGGGCTATTGGAGCTCTCACTCATCACAAAAAAAATGATTAGTTCAACACTTGCACAACATACATTTGACAACAATATTCTGTGAGAGTATGGTATGACACCTATTAAGCGGGTCATAAAAGCTGCAATCAAACAACTAAGATTTTTTATTCATTTATACATAGTATAAAACAAAATTACTTTCCAAGTCTGTCAGTTTGTATATCTGCTAACTCCTTCTAAGCCATGCAACAGATTTGTAAGCAGCTTTCACTATCAAATAGGTAAATTTTCAAGAAAGGTTTATCTATATACTAGCTTCTACCCACGAAATTAGTCAGCGAAGAATAGTTAAAAATAAAAACCTGATTTTGAAACATTCTCCATTGAGGCTCTGCTCGTATTGGTCTTAGAATGATAGTATATACCCTATAGCCTTCCTCAATAAATAGGCTATCTAGCATGGTAAGAATTTTTCAAATCAGACCAGTAGTTCTTGAGATTAGCGCATTCAAACAAACTCTTCAGTTTTATACATTAGTATAAGATATACAGGTTTTATGAATCTAAAATAAAATAGAACTACTTATTAGGTTTTGACTGACTGCACAGCCACAAATAAACCATACATAAATAAACACAAATAAATTACAAACATTAGTTAAACTTGGTTGGGTTAACACGCCTTATTCACAATCTAGCTTATTTGGCACTTACTAATATATCCAAGAATACTATTTATCTCCATACATTACTAGAGATAAATTAGTACTTCAAGGTGATTTTTGTATTGGATAAAAGCCAAATAAATTGAAAATTACTTTATTTACCTTGTATCTCTTCCTCTAAGATCAACTGTGACTGTTGGTGTCTCCCAGCCATTTTTATTTTTCATAAATGAATCACTGGAGACATAGGACACCTTCCTACTGGAAGTTATGTCGCTTAGGAGCTTCAGTGGTCTCTTTGCCAGTCCAGAACATGTAGCTACGGCCCGCACGTCGACTTTACGCATTTCAGTTAGGGCATCTTTATCAAAATTGCGTAAACATTCTTCCAAACTTTCACGACATATACAAGTGTTTTCAGCACCCGACGCCGCCTCCTTTCCCCTCAAATTTTTACTTTTACCACCACTATGTTTCCTTTGTTTAAAAACACTAGAATATCTTGCTGATAATTGACTAAAAGTAAATAAAACCTGCAATGACAAAAAGGTTATGAAATAGTGACAAACACTTTTGTTTTGTGATTATACACTAATATGTGCATTATTCAATGTTATAGTTTTTATAATGATATTTACCTGGTTTTGACTGTTTAAAGAATTCAATGAGAACATGATACATGTAGATGGTATTTGTATTTGTTTAATTTTTAGTGCACTCGAAAATTTTGTAGGCTCTTACGTCAAACTTAATTTTCGATTTTCGTAGTTCGCAATTTCAACGTAGTTGAACGATAATAGGCGATTTCAAATCGATTGCTTTTCTCTTTACACGTATTCTTTTTTCACTGAAATAACTAGCGTACACTTAAATTCCTAAAAACTTATAAATAATAAAATAAAAAATGCCATACCAGATCTGTAATAAATGATTCTAAACTAAAAGTAAATTATTATTAATGCTTAAGGCGATTATTAATTATAAGTAAAAATAATCAACTAATAAATCATAGTATTGTCCATGGTAAATGAAGTGTCCAAAATATGAGCACATTCAAAACATTTAAGCTATAATCTTATTACAATACCGCATGACATTTAATGCCATATATTAGAAAATATACATATTCCACAAGTATATTCCTTAATGTGATTTACATGTAAATTTTATGGAAACCATAATTTTTCTAGATACTAACTTTTTGTAAAATAATTTAAGTTCATTATAAGTATGAAAGGCTTAATATGACTGTAAAGGTATTTGAACAGACTCGAGATAATGTCTTCTGTATTGTCTATGTTTTATTTGGACAGTAAATTCCAAAATGGCGACTAGCGATGACGAGCCTATGCATTTATATGAAGTTTTTCAAAACTGTTTTAATAAAATAGCGAATAAACAACAAGGTGAGTTAAAAATTGCATACGGTGGCTCGTCTCGCGTTCCTCGAACTGTCTATCGCGTTACAGTGTAGTGTTTCTTTGTGAAAAATGATTAGTGTTTGCGTGTTATGCCATACCAATGTTGGATACCAACAGCATTTTTTCAAAATACACCTGATTGTTGAAGATTACAGCCCAACTGCGTAACTATAATCGCTTTTAGATGTATATAGCATTTATTTTGATAACATGCGATGTCCTCCATTCATTTATTCCGTGTATAAAGGCTATGTTTTGGTCACTTAGTATCACCAAAATGTGCCTTTATCATTGTGCTAGTGATTTGGTGCGAATCTGTATTGTTTTATAACGTTTATTCGCTTCGTATTTTACTCTAGCGCCGTAATCAGGTATAAAAAGGTATAATTCCGTCGGCATTGTGATATTTTTCTTTATTTTTCATGTAAGAAAATGACTTCAATGCATGCAAGTTGGTTGCATTTTTTTTTCACAATGCTCGCTACTAAGATGTGTTATTGTAAGCGAACACGAGTTTATTGCAAATTGACGTTTTTACTTTTCCTTTGTGCTAATGTTTACAGTAATTTGTTTATTTACACATACGAGGCGCGGATGATGTGCCCATAAAATTCACTATATGCTACAGGTATTCCAATAACTCAATAAATACAATTTAAAAGAGTCTAAAAATACTCTTCTATTATATCTGTGATGTATGAAACTACAAGAACAAGCTCAAAAACCTAATTGGAATTGATAATTTGCTAATTTGCAATTGAATATATTAAAAACATAGTTAAACATAAAATAAACCTGATGTAACTGCATATTCATATTCTAAAACAGTTTATGATTCATTATATCCAGCTAGAATAGAATTCAATTATAAACAACTTGAAAACACTTTGAACCTCCAAGTTTTATTTATTTCTAAATTATCATTATGATTAACTAATAAATTAATTTTTACCATAATAATCTCAGACCTAGTACATACTAATTGTATGTTTAATAATATACATGCTTCGTGAACCTGCAGCCCACCTCTCTACACCCCGTAGCCACTCGCATCCTAGTTGCTTCTTGTCTTCTATGGTATTTTTTGGGGCCCATGCCCATTTTTCCATGTTCTCTTAACATTGCGATGGGCAGATGCCATAGTGCCCATAATCCCAGACCCATAGTACCACTATCACCTCACCCCAACAGCCAACTCCTACATTGTCCGGGGCTGGTTCTTGGGTGTATTATTATATGGTGTAGACAAGGATATCGCTGTTCAGTGTGATGCCACATTTAGATTAAATTTGTCAAGGGGCCTCTATGTGTTGCCCAGGCAAGCCCTCCAAAAGTTTGGGGCAATTTTATGGCCCGTGGTCTTTAAAGATATACATACTAGGCCAGAGAAAGTTTGAATGGTGCTTGCTGAAATCCAAAATAAAAATTGTGAATGATTTTCAATGATTAATCACAGTTGTTATTAATTAAGATATCATCCTACTCTGGCTATGTGTGTTTGTTTGCTATGCATGTAGCCATTACCTTCTTATATATGTGAGAGGCCCAATTGCAGCTATATCGAGCTATCTGTTAAAATTCCTTTAACTGGTTTATATAATTTGCTATACTACTGTAACAGTCTTGCAAAGATTTGGGTAAAAAAGTACCAAATATACCAAATATTTAATATTTGGGTAGGGTTTCCCCTTTATTGTTCAGCCTTTGATGTGACTACTCACACTGCACAGTAAGCAAACTCCAGCTTTTATATGAAAATGCTACCCTACAAAACAAAACAATAACATTGCATCATTGCTACAAATAGCATTTACATAAAAGTGTTGCCAGGATCATAAAAACAATTATAAATGATTAGTTACTGATGCACTAGATTATCACTAAATTATCTACATGATAATTTAGTGGGCTTATAAAATTAACTAACCAGTAGAAGTGGTAATGTCATTATGAATTGAATTATCTGATAAATCAACTAAAACATTATTATCTATGATAATTGTCTATGTGATATTAATATACCCTGTGGTTCTCATGACTACTGTGGTGGACATAGTGTAACAGTACCTTACGTTTGACATAAAAATCTGTGCTGGACCTGTTATCTCCATTAATTCTTTGGTTCTATATCTTGATGTACATTGTGAAGATACTAAGAACAAAAATTGATTAAGAGCTTAAGGATAAAGTTTACATGTAAGGCAAAGTATAATGCTATTGAACAAAATCTCTGAAATAGTTCAATACTCTTCAATGTACAAATTAAAAAATATATATAAAGCAATATTGGTGCAAGACAGTTTATGATATTACAAAACATTTTTTAAAGGACCCAGTGGCTATAACATAATTGCCACCAATCTCTTTCAGTAATCATTCATATTAATTACTTCTATTACATTGAATTGGGATGCTCCATTAATTATGTGAGGCATTTTTGAGTTTTTGAACTCTTGGTGAGATTTCATAAGATTTTCCTGAACTTTTTCACACAATTTTGCACCATTTCCTGCTAGAATTTTTCTTTGTTATATTTGCTAAGACTCTCCTCCCCCCTATGTGAGATTTGGAAAAATTTAGCTTGATCCCTCCCCCTAGAACACCACACGTAATTAATGGACACCTCCTTACATAAAATTTCCTATCGATCAGTAAAAAATCACACTGCAATTAGAATTTTTATATCTGGTCATTTTAAACCACTCCCAGAAAAATTCCCACTGCTTTCCCAGGATGAAAAGAAAGCTAAGACGAACAATTTGCTGTCAATCAGTCAAAACCACATTGAAATTGGCCCAGTAGCTATGTGAACTCTCAAACAGACGAAGAATCTAAAAAAATGATCTAATCTAAGATTCATAGAAGGTCGTAAATTGTGGGGGAAGAAATGAATTCATAGCATTCTTTGAAATAATATGGGGTTGTGGGGATAAGCAACACACTGTACAGGAGTGAAAGAATATGAGTATTCCGGTGAAAATGAATTGGCAATAATTGTATTGAAAGGAATAACATGGAAAATAAATACATGTATATATATCAAATTCAATTACAATGAGTGCCTATGAATTACATATGTCCAATGGACGTGTAGATATCATCTATCAATGAGAGTTGATTTAGCCAATCATCAGCTAGCCTTGTGCTGATTTCAGATATAATCAAGTGTAGTTCAAATATCAAATGTTATTTGGATGATAACAAAACAATAATGATTCACTATTTATTGTCTATGGTTAGTAGCTATGCAGTTCACACACTTGCATTTTACTCCAATCTGTACTTTAAACGTGGCTGAACAGCATGCATCATTTATGTCAAATTTTAGCATTAAAATTCATATTGCATTTTCATCATCATCTTCATCATCCATCATAAGCGTGAATGGCGCTCTCTTGTTCGTGCCTACCCCGCAAGGGACCTGGCGTGAAGTTATGTATGTATGTATGTATCATCATCTGAGTGTTAAATCCCGGTTTCGAGTGTTTACTCCAACGCCTAGGGTCCGCTTTCCTACTTTTTCTACTCCACTTCGCGCGATCTTCAGCATCCCCTATTTTGAGACCATTGGTAGGCATGTCATACTTCACAACGGTCAAACCAACATTTCTTGGGCCTTCCCCTTCGACCGGGTCCTGGCGGAGGCGGCATGGCTAGACATTTATTCCCCACATAATTAGCCGGTCTCCGTAAAACGTGGCCGTACCAGCGTAAGCAATACTCTTGCATTTTGTCTGCTATGTCACTGACATGAAGACTGCCGCAGATGCGGGTGTTCCTGACACGGTCTTTCCGCGTCACTCCACATATCCATCGCAGCAAATTCATCTCTGTGGCACGCAATTCTTGCTTGTGTCGCTCAAGTACAAGCTATGCTTCACTGCCATACAAAAGGACAGGTCTAATGATGGATTTATAGACCTGTCCTTTTAATTAAACCGGCATTTTGGGGCCACAAATGACACCTCACGCCACTTTTTTTTACCAGGGGAAATCCGATTGAGGACAAAGCCGCCACAAGGGCAGAACCTTGGGGGGATAATTCGCGACCTAGTGTGGAATTCGCCAGATTGGGGGTGGCACTAGCATGCCCAGTCAGAACTGGTGCCATGCTATTGCCACTCCCCGGCTAGAGATACCCACTAAAACCCCTGGGTGTTCTGTCTTACGCCTTATGCCAGGGCTACGGGTATATGATCTAGCCTCTCCGCAAGTCTGGCAGGCGTGGGCCCCGCGTGGTCTCTTCCACTGCCGGGGTACTGCCTTTATCCCCCGGCATCTTCAGTCTCTCACTAGGCGTGGGGCGGTACTGTAACTCGTCCCACATGAGGAGAGGTGAGCACGCTCTATATAAAATTTTCTTTCCATGTGTCAAAAACAACATTTTTGGTAAAATTCATCTATTTCAAATGTATCTCAGTCAGTTCGTTTTATTTGTAAGTACCTGAAAGTATTGTTAAATGTAAGTTTTAGGCTTGTACATGTCGATTAATTTATATCAACGATGTTTGTACAAGTGTGCTTTAATTTATTAAGCGGGACGAAATTCACAATGATTTAGTCATGCCTCGCGGTAATGTGGAGCGTTCAACGCTTTGCGACCTCATGTTTCTTGGGCCGGGTGAGGGTGTCAGGAGGTTCTGTTGCTAAAAAGGATTTATGGTAGAGTTAAGGAGTACTATCTTATATGGAGGGGAAGTTGAAAAAGTATCCAAAGGTATGCTGAAAAAAGAGGTTCAAATATAGAAAAAATGCTGCTGGGCTCGAGCCTTCCACTATATCGGGGGCGGGTAGTCTATCCGCCACGCTTGTCCAAGGCGGCTTGGCAGCTTTGGTACATCGGTTATCTCGATGTGCAGGTTGAATCATCGATGTTATCCTTCACCGTTGTTAGCACGTGGTAATTGTAACAGTATGCACTTTAGGTCAGAAAAGCTACCTAAGTGGTGCATGCGTTCCGGCCAGTATCGAACCCGCGCCCTTTGTGTTTGGGACGGTTGCGCTAGCTATTACGCTACCATGCCTTCACGGTAAATGTCTATAGGCGACGATAACTGCAATCCACGTTTCCATGTTTGTCAGATTTGGAATAAGAATACCAAGACAATAGGCGAGTTACGTATCAAGAGGTTCAGCACTTACTGCAGATTCGATCGGGAAGCCTTCACGAGATTCTACACATGCATCTTCGCGTGAGGAGGATAGTTGCACGCTGGGTGCCGCACAACCTCACCGATGCTCAGAAGCAGTTCTGGGTAGAATGGTGCCGTGATACGATAAACAAATTTGAAGCAGGTTCGTCTCGACGTATTTGACGACGTCATTACAGGTGATGAGTTCTGGAATCATCAATATGAACCAATCGACCGTTTGGGTGTTTCAAAGTTGTTACCAAAGTGAAGCGATATAGAAGCGGGGAGGGGTTGTTGATCGCGAGTTTTTTCAATTTGACTGGCTACTTGTGTCAATTCCTTTACGGACCGAAAGAAGCATCAACACCGAATGGTATACTACCAAATGCTTGGCAGAAGTTTTCTCTGTTGTGGGCATCAAAAGACCAAACACGGCTCTGTGGGCTACTGCTCCACCACGACAACGCGCTCGTGCATACCGCGCTCGAAATGAGTAACTTCCTGGACAGCACGCCGGTCAAACTCGCGGGTCCCCCCCTCCTCATATCCCTGACCTAACACCGTATGACTTCTTTTTATTCCCGAAAATAGAATATCAGCTCAAAGGGATACAAATACAATTTTCGTCGCCGCAAGATGCGCTGTCCGCTGTAGCGGATTGGAAAGTGTTCAGGCGCATGAAACGTTCTATAGAAGCTGGTGGAGAGTACCTTAAAAATATTTAATAAAAAAATAAACTCAAAGCTTTCTCAGTGTACGTTAAACCTCATTGACAACATGGGTGTTTTTATAAACGTTGTACAGATTTGCTTCCGTTTCCTATTTAGAATAGAAATTTTGATTACGTCCTTCTAACTTGCATCTCCTTATAAATGAGTCATTGTTCCCAATATCGAGCCGTATATATATAGAAATAGCGTCTTCGTTGTCTGAAGATCGTAAATCAAAGGAGCGTATCGGTGCGCCGAGAGAAGATGAATACAAGCAGTTAATTTAATATCCAACAGTTGATCAATCGATGGGAATATAAACTGGTGCTATGTAAACCAAGGTTTTGCTATATTTTGCTATAGTGAAGTTCATTAGATAATAATGTTCGTGGTGAATAAGAAGATTTAAGATTTTTTTAACCCTAATTTACATACGTGCATAGCGGCCGACCACCCTTAATTTCATCTGCCCCCTCGAATTTTAAGCACCCCCGCACAACGTACAATTCATCCCTCCCTACATCTACACAGCACTCGGGAAAATGCTCTCACCTTTTATACCACACACAATAACAACTGACAAGATCTATGAATGTCAAAGAAGCAAGTGAGGTGTGTAAGAATAACCCTGTATTCACTACCCACTCTGTTGTTCGTGCCTACCCCGCAAGGGACCTGGCGTGAAGGTATGTATGTATGTATGTACAATAACAACCCATAAACGTCCCACTGCTGGGTCTGGGTCTCCCAGTATTGAGGAACACATGGTATATCCCCTATGCTTGTCCAGGACGGCTTGATAGGTTTGATACATCGGTCATTTCTGTTGTTGCTAAAACCACTAAAACCCTAAAAAAAAAGAATTTTGTATCTATCTAAATTATATAAGAATGAATCATAGATGACCTAACCGATTTGGATGAAATTTATTTTGTATGTTTGAATGGTTCCCCGGATGGTTTAAATTCACAATTGGAACTGGTAGGTGGCGTTGAGATCGGGTTCTATAATCCTCCTAATCACCTGGACCGATTTTGATGATTTTGTTGCTGTGTCATGAAACAGTGTTTTAGGAATTCAGAAAATATGGCGGTACGTAGTTCGCCGGGTCAGCTAGTTTAAAATAATAACATTTTTTAAAAGGTTTTTAAATACAAGTTTTTGAGATCCTGGATATCATGTAGCAGAAGAGTGCTAGCCAAGGCAAGTAAAACGAGCCCAAACACGACGGGTCTATCTTGTTTAGTACAGGAGTTCCTATGGCCAATTTCCGACTCTTATCATCAGATCAGCTCCTTGGTCTCATATTATTGCATTGTCACGCGACATACATATGCGTATTTCAGCTCAATCGGAAACCGGGAAGTTGGTCGAATTTAATTTGTAAGATTCCACCCGAAATTCCATTACATACACTCATTGCAAGTTAAATAAAAGCTTGTAAATTACCAAGTGTCGAAGCCATGTAACCAAGACTCGTGCATTCCATAGATAGAAGTATATAATATCCATGCGTGTTTTGGCCCTAAAGATACCTATCAAATCGAGATTAACCTCGCCCGCGTTGCGCGGGCGCATGTCAGCCCCTCCAAGTATGATTAATACGACGCCTGTAACACTTTCCGCAATATACGTGACACACCGTATTTGGCCGACCTGTGTTATTCTATATAGGTTGATGCAATTATCAAATGTATGACTTTAAAAATGGTCTCTTTTCAACCGACTTCTAAAAAATTATGTAACATAAAAGAAACCGAGTTTAAGAGTTACTAAAAAGCATAAAAAAGTATTTTTAAACATTTTGAGGTCCCTGCAAAGTAAAACATGATAATTACATTACGTTTCAATAAATCTTTTTTTTTTTGAAGCGAAACTTCTTTAGAATCGTTGTGATTTGAAACTCGATGAAACGAAAAACCAACACTAAAAAGAGATAAATATGTAAATATATAGGACTAAGCCTGCGAGAGAATTATATAGTGTAGCCGCAGACGTCCGATCACCACGGCGGCCGCTCACAAATTGTGGCGGACAGAATCACCCCGCTGACCTCACCCCCGTAAAGCCCGTGCGCCCACGCCCACGCCCCGCCTACCGCGGGGGCATAGCTCGCTCCGTTAGCTGCTAAGCGTCTGCATTTTTGTAGTACTTTAGTAAGCGCGGAGCGAGCCTACATCATGCATTCCTGAACTGCAATTCAAACACACAACATTGTTTCACTTCTACCTGAAGACCTCCAAAATAGAATACATTATATTTAATCATTTATATAAAAATATCTATATAATTAAAAAAAACCTCCATTTAAAGTTTTAGTTATCGC
This sequence comes from Dendrolimus punctatus, assembly GCA_012273795.1. Classification (NCBI taxonomy): domain Eukaryota; kingdom Metazoa; phylum Arthropoda; class Insecta; order Lepidoptera; family Lasiocampidae; genus Dendrolimus; species Dendrolimus punctatus. The sequence goes on along the minus strand of CM022554.1, from coordinate 10,629,356 downwards.
TTAGTTTGTTACGAAAGTTGTGTCATATAAATTTGCATGTGCCTTTATGAATTTTTCTCTATTTTGTAAAAAAAAAACATATCATATTATACAATTTAAATATTTACATAATAATTGGACCAGGTTTAAAAGTAATCTTAATTTTTCCAGAGCGATATTTCTTAGGAAAATGTAAATTCCAAGTTAAAACGTTTAAAACTAGATGGCGCTGTTCGTTATTAACATACACTATGGTTTGCTATTTTCTGCTTCCATAGATTTAATATATACTGGTATGAAGATTAGTTAATTAATTGCTTTTTGTGATCAGAGTGTCGGCGTCCAAAGTGTCAGTATCGGGATGATACTGGATAGTGGATTTCCTTTTCTTATGAAAAAAAAAGTACGGACACCAAGTGGTCCAGGAACATTAAAAATTATAATTAGTTTCCATTTAGTCCACTTAATTTAACTTAAGATGACGCTGTGCAATATCGTTGAATGAATACATCGCTGAAGAGATCTTAAGAGCATAAATGAAACCACAAGTTGTGGTTATATTTGGTGAATCTCGCACACTTTTACATAAAGTTACGTAAATCATTTCTTACTTTTGGCATAAATTATAGATACTTATGTGTAAGTTTTTTAAACTAATTTTATTGTACATACATACATAACTTCACGCCATGTCCCTTGCGGGGTAGGCACGAACAACAGTGCGCCATACAGGCTTATTCTTACACTTAATTTTATTGTCTTTCCCTTTATTCCAATTTAGAACAAGTTATAAGTTATTAATGCCATCTAGTGGCACTTATAGAATTATCAATTGTAGCGCGATCTGTCGAACAGGGTATGTATGCATATTATGCATTGCGTGTATGCATTTTTGTAATTGTTTATTTCGGTGAACAATGAAGAGTTGTCCGTCTATTATGTTTTTTGAAGACGCGTTTATTCAGATGCAGTTGCAATTTTTCTTTTTAGTCCTGGCTTGGCAGCTAGGCCTTTAAGCCAAATCTTATTAGATTACAATATAGTTTCTTCATTTTCTTAAGCCTGTGTATAGCACAGCTGAACTGTAGGTTATGAACAAAAGCCATTCAACGGAGTTCTTGTGACAAGTCAAAAGTCCACATTTGACTGTACAGTTCATATTTCTCACAAAACATAACCACTACTCAAAAATTATCAATATCCTACAACTATTGTTCATTTTAGAGTAATTTTACACATTTTCAGAAAATAATACTACACAGCACAACATCTCCTTTCAGTTCCCGCCAAAAACTCAGTTGCTCTTATTATGACGAAGATAGCAGATGTTATGATGGAGGACAATAATAAAAATTATTTTAATATTTTTTTGACTCGTGCTTTATTGGGATGTGTTCGACGGTAATGCTTTTAGTATTAAATTCAAACAGGTACACAATATTGAGCGAAATCTTTGTAACATGCGTCAGCTGTACGTGTCATAGGAGAAAGCGATTTTTAATCTATTATATATAGTATTATAAAATTCTAAACATGCCGTGTCTGTATATTGAAACGAATGAAAAAGTAACAATAGACTATATAAACTACTGGGCCGATTTCGATGCGGTTTTCGCTGATCGACAGCAAATTCTTAGTGATTAATATAATCTAACTTAAAATGGCCAAAATAAAAAAAACGACCTCTCAACGCGTCTAATTGAGGTCTCGCGTGATCAAAAGGCTGGCTTACGCCTAGGGCAACGCAAGCATTGCCATCCAACATGGATATGCGGCCAGCATTTTGGGCACGCTCCTCGCCGACAGCGACCTGGCGTCTATTTTTTACTTATAGATTGTTATTATGTAAGTTTAGTTATATTTATATCATAGTTTAATTTTTGTTTATATTAATTTATTTATTACATAAAATATTTAAATCGTTCCATAAAAAATCGAATTCCAGTGTTTTTTTACTGATTCATAGCAAATTTTATGTAATAAAAAATGTGCTTTTTTTATTCCGGGAATCCAGCGGTACTTTTCCCGGGAGTGATTTGTAGTTGTTCAGTTGCGTAAAGATTAGCTTATTCCAACACAGTTTTCACTAAAACGATAGCTTGCACTCCTTTTTAAATGTTGTGGTGCCTTTATGTACCGGGAATCTCGCGGTAATTTTAAAAAAAATGCGACCTACGCTAGTATACAAATAAAGAGTCATTTATCTGTTTAAAATAAATGTTTTTTATAATAAAACTATGATGATTTCTTCCGCCCATTTTAATATTTTATAAAAAAAATTGAGCTTGCCATGTTTGCTGAAGAGTTTCTTGCGCCGCTTCTGCTCTTCAACCATAACATGTTGTGAAGCGGTGGTAAATTAGATTAGACTCCCATAGAGTAAATAATAACCATAAACAAAATTGAAACTAAATAATTAAAATGAAGTTGGCGGTAGGCTAAATAAAACTTTAACAATACTAGTTGACAATTGTCATCTTTGTCTTCCGTGATCACGGCCATTGAAAAGCGGCCGAAACGTCGGAATAACCAAAATAAAATAAATTACGGCGTTTAGAACCTTTAAAACGTAGTTCTATTATATATACAAGTCGCGAAAACTAAAGAAAATATTAAATGATTTTTCTTTCTTTTAATTTCACCATATAAAAAAAATAATTCGCTACATCTTGTGACTTGAATTGTACGGTTATATCTGTGCACCATATAAGGCCGTAGCTCAATGACGCTGATTGTATCGTAAACATGTTACATGTGACTGATTGACGACTCTAGAGTTTAAGGCACACACTCGCACACTCAGAGAACTTAAGAGCCGATTAACTTAATGATCAATTAAAGTTTAATATTGATTTTTTTGAAACAAATAGCGATTGGTATACGACCGAAATTTCAAAATCGGCCATCCGGTTAGAGGTGTGAAGCTATTGTAAAAACCAGTTAATTAACGGTTGTTCACAAAATTGCCACAGCTAAGTTGTCAACAACTGGCTAATGGTTGTAGTATTAAAGTAACATTCACCCAATAGCAAAAGAGTCATCACCACCTGGCGATAGGTGGTTACCGCTGTCCATGGACATCTGCAACACTAAGGGAGTCGATGCGTTCCCAGCTCTTTGAGACATTAGGTTCACTCCCTTTTTGAAGAACCCCATATTGAAGCGCTCTGGGAAAACCTCGGGAGGGAGTAGATCAATAATTTCCCATTAGGTTAGTTAAGAAGAAAGAAGAAGAACCTCACCGAAAAGGCCCAGCTTGCCATACACAACGCGGTGCTGGTACCTACGCTCATGTATGGAAGAGAGAGAGCATGAAAGTAGAGTTAACGCGGTCGAGATACGAGTACTGCGCAAAACCTGCGGAGTGACGCTCGCGGACCGCGTTCGTAATACCGAAGTAAGAAAGAGAGTTGGTCTGAAAGAGAGTGTCGGGGTGAAGGTAAGGAAGGGAATGTTCCGGTGGTTTGGGCATGTGGAAAGAATGTATGATTAAAGAATTACTAAACAGATATACAATGCAAAAGTGGATGGATGCAGAAGTCGCGGAAGGCCACGACACACCTTCCATGATAAAATTGATCGTGTACTGTCAGAAGGTAATGTCAGGAGACTTAAGAACAGACGAGCATGCATGACAAGAGCTATGACTGTCAAGAAGCAAGTGAGGTGTGTAAGAATAAGTCTGAATGGCGCTCTGTTGTTCATGCCTACCCCGCAAGGGGACTAGCGTGAAGTTATGTATGTACGTATGTAATTTATATGTAAGAGTTTTTATCAGCAATAAAGGCTATTTTTATTTTATACATACATGTCGTGGCCTTGTATGTAGTTTAGTTAAGTTTTTGGAATTTCCGTTGGTTACCGCTTCATCCGGCTAATGCTGGGTCAAGCCAGCTAACAAAACTTTATTTAACTTTATTCTAATAAAATTAACACGAGTCGAAAGGATCTTTGAAACTGTTGCTATTATTAAACATTATAACGGCACGCGTCTCGTTATTTTTTTTATTAATTATAAAATTAATCGGGGTCAAGTGTCAATTGTAAATAAACGAGTTCGTAAGCGGAGCTGATAAATACATCAATTAATTACGTTGATAACATTGTTTTAATTGAAATAAATTAAAAAGGCGTAATTTGCGTGTAATTATTCCCTGTTTCATCCGTGCAGGAACGGAGAAAGTATACAATTTTTTGCGTTGGGGCGGCCTGTCGTAAGAGGCGACAAAACAACCCACAGCCAGGTGGTAGGGAATTTTCCCGAATGGATGGCCTATAAAACCAGGGCCTGATGGAGAGAGGAGGCAGTTCAGCTACAACTACGATCAAGGCGTGACGTGTGTACTATCGTTAATCTAATAGTGACGGACATTGCGCGTTTTATTGAATTACGACCTTCTACATTACGTTTGGATTTGCTGTGTTCGGTTATATTTGTACCTGTGTTATACTTGTTTGTATAGTTCTAATAAACTCTATAGTAATTCTAACGGCAATTTAATTCGAGTCCCGCTAAACTCGTGACAACAAGATAGACTTCATAATATATTATAACTAAACTAAGGGAATTTAAGGGACACCTCAACAAAACAAGTCATCAAAAAAATAAAAACAAACGAGCATGTAAAATAATCAATACTTTTATAAAATAAATTCAAGTCAAAAAGATACGGAACGTAGTCTCGTAGATTTGTTAAAATGAATAGTACAGTTTGCTTTCATTTGTAGAAACCTATGACGTCATGAGTTTGTACGTTTTTTTTTGTTTTTACTCGTGTATGTTCACCGATTATTCCGTGATTTATGATCCGATATACGTGATTCTTTTTTTGTTCGACGCGGAATAGCTTCCAATTGGTCCCCTAAAAATTTAGTTTTCCATTAGTTTTCATTTTACGATCATTTTTTTGTTCCCGTTTCTTGGGACCTATATTTTTTAAGAAGCGCGGGACCATTCGTAATTTGTTACTTTTTAGTGTCTAGCTATGTATGGGTACATAGCTAGACACTAAAAAGTAACAAATAAAATTTAAAAACTTCGTTTAAAAAAACCGGCTTCATAAACTAAAAAACTAAAATGTATAAAATAACTTATTTCTAAAGCAATTATTATTAATATATATTATCTAAAACATCTTGAAGTCGGTGCAAAGTAAAACATAAAAATTACTATATTTTGAAAATTACTAAGCACCGACTTTAAGATTTTTAGATAATATATATTAATAATAATAGCTTTAGAAATAAGTTATTTTATACATTTTAGTTTTTGAAGTCGGTTTTTTTGCTACCCCACTTCGCTCGATCTTCAGCATCCCCTCGCAAAGCGGAGTTTCCTGGTCTGACTGTTGACTCGCGTCGTTAGCCCTCCAGCCCTTGACACGGTAGCCCTTGCCCACTTGTCGCAGGTGTAGGGCGATGTGAAACTTTCCATTAATGATGTGGTGAATTATAGTTTTATGTGTAGCGGCTGCCGCCTGACCTACAACCCATATAGGGAAACCAGGAATGGGTAGTGGTATTTGGGAAGGAGTAAAGATGAAGGATACTAGGATGAGGAGGTGGGGGGGGCCACCACTGACACGGACCAAAGGGCAAGTAACATTGGTCGCCTGGAGGACCTCGGGCTTGCGTACCCGTGTGCGCTATAAAATGCCGGACAGGCAGATATTTTACAGGAGGCACCCTCCGAGGGAAAGTTTGTAAGTTACGCGTTGTGTCGGATATAATTTTGGCACAGCGATATGTTAAGAGGAAACCTTGTTTGTTGAAAATGCGGCGAACAAAATCAAAATATGTTGCTATGTATAGAATAATGTATAAGGTATGTAGTTGCGTCGCTCTTTCTTCAAATAAAATGTTTTTCTTTCGTTCCTAATAAATCCAAAAAGTTGCGAGTAAGACAAAAGTATGCCAAATGATTTGACTGGCTGCTCTCTTGTTGTAACATTTATTTTGAATTTCGAACTCGCTTTCCATTGGTCGTCTGTCGTCCAGTGGCGTAATATCAGCGCTCGCGCACCTGAACAAATATGATATTAAGTTTAATTAACGAAGAAATATCGTTTTATAAATAAACTATGGATTCACGTGAGATTCCAATTCTTAAAGGTCTCTTCTAAATTTTGAACTAGGAAATATGAACTCATACTCCAAGTCCCGAACATCGGCGCAAGGTTGCCAGCTCAACGGCTCGTCGTGATGGAGACGGCAGTCGAGCGAGAACCACGATCAAGGCGTGACGGGTGTACCGGAATCAGGTATCTAATTGTGACGGGCTTTGCGCGTTTAATGGAATTACGACCTTCGGTATTACGTTTAGACTTGTTGTTGTCGGTTATATTTGTACCTGTGTTATACGTGTTTGTGTAGTTCTAATAAACTCCTATAGTAATTCTAACGGGTTTTTAATTCGAGTCTCGCTACTCTTAACAATATATTAATTAGTCTATAGTATAAAAATTAGGCATAGTTATTTATGAAAAAGAAACTAAATTTTATATACTTCGAGTTAGACGTAACAAATTGACATATGAAGAGAGACGGACTGACGGATTTGATTTCACAAGGGTTCCTTTATGGCAAAAATGGGTACGTAACGATAGAAAGAAGAATCTATAAATATAATATTGCTTTTTTATCTAAAAGGGGACGTTATAATCAATGTATATCCTATTTCGGTATATTTGTTATTGAATCAATCAAACAATATTGATTACTCATAATCATATTATGACAAGGAAAATGTAATAATTTTTTACAACTATGATAATGTTACGTGTGGCATTCGAATTAAAATGCCGTTAGAATCACTATAGTATTTATATTACAACTATACAAACACGTATAACACAGGTACAAATATAACTGAACAGAACCAGTACAAAGGTAATGCACGATTCAATAACATGTGCAAAGTCCGTAGCTATATAGCTTATCGAATGTACACGTCTTGCTTTGATCGTGGTTCTCGCTAGACTGTCGATCTCTGCTTTGGGGCATTCCTTTATACTGTACAAATACAATATGTCTCTCGGCCGCGTGGACTGAATTTCTTAGAATCGCACCTGGCTAATCATCATCATCATCCGAGCGTTAAATCCCGGTTGCGTTCGGGGCGTTCACTCTGACGCCCAGGGTCCGCGTTCCTACTTTTTCTACTCCACTTCGCGCGGTCTTCAGCATCCCCCGTTTTGAGACCATTGGCACGCATGTCATCCTTCACGACGTCAAGCCAGCATTTTTTGGGCCTTCCCCTTCGACCGGGACCTGGCGAAGGCGGCATGGCTAGACATTTGTTCCCTATATAATTAGCCGGTCTCCGTAAAACGTGGCCGCACCAGCGTAAGCGATACTCTTGCAGTTTTTCTGCTATGTCACGGACATGAAGACTGCCGCGGATGCGGGAGTTCCTGAACCGGTCTTTCCGCGTCACTCCACACATCCATCGCAGCATATTCATCTCCGTGACACGCAGTTCTTGCTTGTGTCGCTCAAGTACTGGCCACGCTTCTCTGCAATACAAAATCACACCTGGCTAATGATTATCATAAAATATTACAATACACAATGGGCTGTTTATTTAAAAAAATTGAACACACAGTAAACAAAAGAGGTCCACTTAGAAGAAAAAGGTAATAAAATGTCTACATGTACAGGTGTGAATTTGTCTTTTGTCGGCATTCAGGTCGTAACCATATAAACAAACAAACACTTCAGATTTATATATTGGTACTAGTTGTACCCGGCAGACGTTGACCTGCCTTCAAAAAATAAAAAAATCTAGAACCCGATTCCAGCGCCATCTACCGGGACCAAATGTTAATCTAAACTGTTCTCAAATCCACTTGAACAAACAAAAAATTTCACCAAAATCGGGCCCAGCGTTTAGGAGGAGTATCGCGGCGCCACCTACTGGGTCCAATTAAACCATTCCGGGACAAAGTTCAACACATACAACAACAAAAAGAACACCTAAATTCTGGTACCAGATTGCAGCGTCGTCTACCTGGTTCAAATTAAAATCTAAATCATCCCAGTAGAAAGTTATAAAAATACTAATATGATATCGCTATTAAAAAAATAGGGGTTGATCGTAGAGGGTTGAAAATTTAGGGTTGTATGTATTTTTTAATGCTGTATCTTAAAAAAAATATCTAAAAATTAATTTTAAAAATATATTTAGGAGTGGACTTCCCTGATTACCCATTTAAGGGGATGTAAAATAGATGTTGTCCTATTCAAAGACCTACCCAATATGCGTATACAATTTCATGAGAATCGGTTTAGCCGTTTCGGAGGAGTATGGTAACTAACACTGTGACACGAGAATTTTATATATTAGTATGAGATTATCTTTGTAATTTATGAATATAATTTGGAAGGGAAGGAAGGCTGTCAATTGGCACAGCGTCAGTTTCACCCTGTTTCGCGGTTGATGTTGTAGTTTCGGAATGGCTATGGAGGGCCCATTTGAAAATTCACTCTCTCTCTCTCTTCTTTTACTGTATCCCAATTAATTGGGGTCGGCACAATATGTCTTTTCCTTTCACACTCCTCTATTCTGACATACGTCTTCTGTTACACCACAAATCGCCATATCTCATAACTTCACACAATACATCCATTTTGTAGTTTAACTCATCGCAGCCGAGTGGAGACGTTTGTGGTTTATTACTTTAGTGGCCGAACATTTGGACCCGTATAGCATGACTGGTCGTATGACAGATTTATATATTTGAATTTTTAGTTTCAATGGCATTAGTATGTCGCACGTCACACCAGTCACTTGTCTCCACTAGCCATGCTACATTTATTCTTCTCCTTACATCCCTCTCTATATCACAATCACTGTGTATAGTTTTATTATAAAGACGTGGATAGTACAAAGTATATTAATTTAACATTGTTATGATTTAAATGCATGTTTCATTACGATAACCCCACGGGGTTACTACGTATGTGATGTTGGATCGTTATTGGGGCAAGTGTCACCGCGCTATCAGGGCGGCGCGAGCGCACCGCACTATTATATGTTGTAATTAATTGATGTTTTTAAATCCTACGTCATTCCTGTTTCTTATTTAGTATCGTCGTGGAAGAAGAATACTAAAGAATGATAGAAAGAGCTCGAGATAGATCATTTTTTGGCTAGACGTGTTTTTTTTTCGTTTCCTCTACTCTCATTTTTAGGAACAGTCTTAATTCCTAATACTTAATAATATTTCTTCTTTGCTAGTTCAAATATATGTCTATCAAATTAATTCTATCTGTTGTATGTTTGTTTATTACTGAACTTGCGTGACGTGGTAGACGTGATTGCTGGAGAGTTTCTTGTCGCTTCTTCTCCTTTAAACAGTGATAACATTATTTGACCTTCAAAGTGTTCTCCACTGGAACTTATTTTACAACTGACATCAAACCAACAAGTAAAAAATAAATACTTTCTATTTGTTTTTTTTTGTTTCTTATGATTTACTAGGCGCCGAATTCGAGATGTTGTAGAAATTTGAAATCTGTTTTGTTATTGTTAAAAAACTTTATTCTAATTTTTAGGTTTTTTTATAGCAGGAGTTCAGCAAACAGGCAGACGGCCCACTTCGATGGTAAGCGGTTACCATCGCCTATGGACATTTGTAACATCAAAGGTACTACTAATGCGCTGCTGCTCTCTTGAAGGAGACTGGAGCCTGTTCACTAATGCCGGAACACAACTAAGGGTTGTTATGGCAACATACTTTAGATCAGGGGTGGTAGCCGTCCAGTCGGGCAAATGCCCTACCACCTGGCGGTGGGTTGTTTTGTCGCCTCTTACGACAGGCTTCCCGGCTGCAGGAAATTGTATTATTTCTCCGTTCCTGCACGGATGGTAAATTCTACATACATACATAACTTCACGCCAGGTCCCTTGCGGGGTAGGCTCGAACAACAGAGCGCCACACAGGCCCATTCTTACACACCTCACTTGCTTCTTTGACATTCATAGCTCTTGTCATGCACGCTCGTCTGTTCTTAAGGCTCCTGACATCACCTGCTAACACATGATCAATTTGATCATGGAAGGTGTGTCGTGGCCTTTCGCGACTTATACTGGTAAATTCTACTATTCATATTAACGGCAAACTAAGAGAAAATTATAGTTAATTATAAAAACGATTGGCAAATAAAAAATCTCATTAACTATATATAGTTTAAGTGCATAATTAATATTCAAGTTCGAAACAACATTTTTCACACTTGATGAGTTCAGTTTTTGCTCATTATCGTAACGTTTTGGTATCATCAAGCTGAGATGATAGTGATTATATGCAGTTAAAAGTATCGATGCAAGAGTTTAATTGCATTTTATATAATATTATCAGTGACTAGGGGTCAATTAATTCAGACTAGGTACGTTCTAATGGTTTTATTAGGAGCTATATAATTGCGTTCTCTGTCTCCCTCGCACATTATCAGATTTTAACCGACTCCCAAAATGGAATTGAGAAACATGCTGCTATGCAACGTTAGACCGACATTCCTCCTCCCATTAGAGACCTGAAATAAATTTTTACCTTCAAATTTCACTATGAAAGATATTTAATACAATTACAGAAAGAGGAAGGACCCTTTATATCCAAGACCTGATTTTTATTTAAGTGAAACTTCTATATAGAGTAGAATTCACTAGAGTATTAGTTATTTTTTATCACGAAATAGTGTTACGGCCGTGTGGACGGGCGGCACAAATTTAGACTAGACATGATGAGAGGCGGAATAATTTTAGAGTAACCAATCAAACAATCTAACCAAATCACAATTTGCAGTAAACCTGCGAAAAATCAAACTGTGTGCTGGGCGGGCTGAGACATATAGTAGAGTGAAACGATTACGTGGAAAAACGAATCGCAACAAAATTTTAACTTTTTTTTACGGACAATTAAATACATTAACAATCTGCCCGTAAAACCGTAATCGCAACGGACAAGTGGCAAAAAAAATCGCAACAAAATTTTAACTTGAAAAACCTTACGGTGAAGGCCAGGACTCATTTTGGGTCGGTGAGCAGTTAGTCAATTGTTAAAATCAGAAACCTGAAATCGATAACTTCGTTTAAGTTCCATTATAAAAGACATTTACTTACCTTACAAAAAGAAGATCCAGCATATTCATTGATAAGCCTTTGAATAACTAAAGTATTTGAGGAATATATTTGTTTAACAACTTACTTAGATATGATACAAGTCCTTGCACTGAAAACTGAGTACAGGGCAATGTAGCGTAAATCGATATACGTTTTTTTATGGGTAATATACATGTTACAACATAGACAAGTATCTGTTATATACAATATATATATATATATATATATATATATATATATATATATATATATATATATATATATATATATATATATATATATATATATATATATATATATATATATATATATATATAAGTGTAGGATGGTGGTTGCGTAGCAACGAGTAGTTTATAGTTAGATTGTCAGGCGGGTGTTGTATTTTTTCTTTGTTATATTTTGTTATTTAATTATACTAGTTTAAAGAGAGATTCTTTATTTATTTGCTATCCTACATTTTTGGGGGCTCGTCCGGGATAGTACAAAGATCGTCCGGGATAGTACAAAGATCGTCCGGGATAGTACAAATATCGTCCGGGATAGTACAAAGATCGTCCGGGATATTATAAAAATCGTTCGGGATGTGGACAGATGGCTTGAAGACTATTATGTTGTGTTGAGAGTTTTGAAGACGAATTTATAAGATGTCAATTTTTTTTGAAGATGAATGTTGAAGAGGAAGCTGATTCTTTTATGATGTTTTAGAATTAATGTTTAGAAGATAAAGACGAAGATGTATTTTGATTTAAAGAGAGTAGAAGACTCTGTCACCAAATTTTCAGGCGACGATCCAGAATATACCGTGTTAAGATGGGCACAGCAGATTGACACAGCTGCCGAGAAATACGGTTTGTCACCAGATTTTGTTTTACTTATTGCGAAAAGATCTTTGGTTTCTACTGCAGCTTTGTGGTTACGTACTGAAAGTCGTTTCAGCAGTTACGAGGAATTAAAAATCGCTTTGTTTAATGAATTCGCTGAAGAAACATTGGATACGGGGCGAATCTTACGTGAGATGATGAAAAGAAACAGAGGCGAAAGTAATTACGATTATTTTTTGAGAGTAAAAGAGCTAGGCAAAAGAGGAAATATACCAGAAAATTTTACGAGCAATTTGATCAAACATGGTTTACAGGACAGTAGGATCAGTGAAGAGCAACTAAATTATTGGTTTTCCACAACGTATCGGCAGGCAAAGAATGAAATAATAGAGCAACAAGAGGTGATTACACCAGTCACGGTTAGTATGGTGTCAAATAATAATATACCGATAGCAACGTGTGAAAATGTGGACGAATTGAATAGGCAAAACTATAAAAGAGATAATAGCGAAAATTCAGTTTTATGTCAAAATCACAGTATCCCAGTAGCTTTGGAAGCTGTAAGCTGTGAGAACTCATTAATTGGTAAAAAAGAGGAAAGTAAATCTATGCCGTATTTGTTACCAAAACATGATATTTTGGCAATAACTTTAAATATTAAAAATAAAACCATCAATCGAAGGATATTAAAAGAAAAAGAGAAAAACGTATCTCAAGAACGGATTAAGTCATTGATTAAAAGCAGATATAATATATTTCGTATCAGAACATGTGTTAATGACACATTTTACAAGACCTGTGCTATGTTAAAGAAAAGTGGAAGGATATTACCTAAGAAGAGTAATTTCAAAGGAAGGCGAGAAGTTAACAGAGGTGTAGATATTACCTTGAAAAGAAAAGTATGGAATAAGAGCTTGAGGAAAATAAGATTTAATATCGGAAAAAGACAGTTTCAAAATATAATTCTGTGTTATAAATTCAGGAAGAAATGCTACAGGCACTTAGATGGTTATTTGGATGAAGTAGAAAAATGGCCAGATGATGAATAACTGGACAATGTAAATGTGATGATGGAATGGACGACGTAAATCTTTTGTTTTTAATTCATATAAGAATAATTTTAGTTTTTATTTTCATTGAAGAATGGTTCATTGATTTTGTTTATTTGTGTTTATATGTTAGTCTAGCTTGTGTTCCATTTGTAATGATAGGATATTCTGAAACTACGTTTAATTTTATGTTCTAAGAAGCTTATAGAATATCTGAGGACAGATATTTTGCAGGATGGCCGAGTGTAGGATGGTGGTTGCGTAGCAACGAGTAGTTTATAGTTAGATTGTCAGGCGGGTGTTGTATTTTTTCTTTGTTATATTTTGTTATTTAATTATACTAGTTTAAAGTGAGATTCTTTATTTATTTGCTATCCTACATATATATAATGAATGAATGAATAACTTTATTGCACATAAAATTATAGTACAATGGGCGGTCTTGTCGCCAAAGGCGATGTCCTCCAGACTACCCTATACAATTGGAATCCGACTACATTATTTAATGAATTTTATAATAATTATTAAATGGAAGATTACATTGTGTTTACATTCGTATCGTCATAGTTGTATAGTTTTTTGTTTTTTATTATTTGAATCACAACATTAACCAAATATTTATACTATTTATTCTATGTATGTATATATTATAATTTACAAAGTAAATAGTTTTTAAGTTAAATAGATTTAAATTATTCGGGTCGTATTATTATCAGTATTAAGCCAAAAGAAGGTTTGCACTGAAAATCAGCGTTGTGTCGGACATTATGTCGGCACAGCAACAAGCTGAGTGCAAACCTTGTTTGCGGAAAATGCGGGGTACAAATACTCAATATATGTTACTTTTAATACATGTTAGCAATGTAAGTACTTCGCTATTTCTTCAAATAAATTCATTCTTTCTTTCTTTCTTTCTTTAAAATGAGCACATGATGTCTGGTTGAAAATAATGGACTGTAGGTAATTGGTTAGGAAAACTTTCTTATCACTCACTTGAATTTTTATGTTTTTAAGCTTCTTGGACCGGCCCGTGTTCTTTCTTCGAATCTTCTTGAATTTTTCACCACATACAACTTGAATAACTTGATACAACACTCTGGATTAGATTTTTTTTATGAAAGAATTAAATTTTTCGGGAGCGGGCAGCGCAATGCAATATCAGCGCGGGCGCGGGAAGGGAGGGGTGCGGGGACGCCAGTACGGCATTAATGTGACACGTCACTGTCACTGCGGTTTTTTTTTTGCTGTAAGGCTTTGGCCTTAACATTGTCGGATAACTGATCAAACTTATTGCATGATTTCCTGATTCAAACCCTCGCCTTCTGTGTTCGGGACGCATGCTTTAACCACTAAGCTAGCACGGCTTCGAGTTAATGTACTCAAGTCAATTTAATTTAACAAAAAAATCTCCTGACAAACAGACAATAGAAAACCGTTAAAACAGTCCAGGCGCGCCGATGTTTGTCCAGGACAAATATTGACTAGTGCTCGCCCCGGGTTAGGCCCGGATCGACATACCGCCGTGTTTATACATGTCGAACCTAAATAAATATACAGGGTGGACTTCAAGTGTGCCTCTAGAGTTCAATCTGATATTGTAAATAATAGTAATCATGTATAAAATCAATAATAATTATTATATAACCACCTTTTAACGGTTTAGAACGCGGTATTTGATTATTATTTCGCCGTTTCGGCCACTTTTTAGCGTACCGGAACACACGCCGATTTGGTTGATAATTTTCTCTTTTTATCCATTTAAATTTATGTAAATGAAGAGTAACTTCATTTAGTTTGAATTTGGCGCGCATGGTCATTGTATACGTCAAGTGTCAGTGTTATGTCACTTGTACAACACACTTGTCAGAGTTTCAGCAGTTAGAAAATATAAACAAATTAAGTGCTATTTTAAAAATTCTTAAAAGCTAATAGATTGATTGAAATTGTGAATTAGTAGCTTTAAATGTTGTTTCTCTTCTTAGAGCAACCATTAGTTTTTTAATTTATATATAAAAAGTAAAACACATTATATTTATATAAAATTATTAGAGCAGGGCGGGCATGTTGCTGAAGTTGTTGCGCTAGTTTCTTGCGTTCAAGCTACGCTTCTTCGGTTCAAGCTACAATATGTTGCAAAGATCCTAGTGTACCTAAATAATAACCGTAAATATTTTTGTTTATTATCTATAATATGTTTATTTTTTATTTAAATAGTTAAAATAATTCATTCATTTCATAGAAAAAATATATTTCCATTTAAATAATTTAATGGAACTACAACTAAGAAAATACTGTTTTAATTTAATAATTTCTTGATATAAAGTTGCAACATCAAACTAGTGTGTGACACTCGTGGCAAGGAGGGGTTAAATAAGTCATGAAATTCGTGTGACGTAATTCATGGCTGACCTCTAAAACTTTATGGGATAACTTTTACATAAATCTATCCGGGATGAAAAGTATCCTTTGTCCACCCTTAGTATTAAATGTACATACATGTCAAATTTCAGCCATATCGGTTCATTAATTTCCGTAAAAGCGTAACAAACAGAGAGACATATATACTTCTATCCTGGAAACTATCCCACATTTCGGGATAAATATAAAATATCCTATGCTCATCCTCGGCATCGAATATATAAATATGTACTAAGTTTTAGCCAAATCGGTCCAGTAGTTTATCCGTAAAAACGGAACATACAGACAGAGTTACTTTCGCAATTATAATGTTAATAGGGGTTTATGAATATGTTGCCTGTCTAATTCCTTCCTTGAATCTGTAAACGGTAATTATGTATATCCACACTTGTAACACGGACCATTCTGTCAAATCTTATTCATAAAGATCCAAAGAGTGACAGACAGATGGATGGACTTGAAGGTTTCATAAGAATTCCGTTTTGGCCAAAATTGTTGCGGATCCCTAAAATATACAATAAAAATCCTCCGAATTTAATTACATTTGATTACTTCGAAGAGCGATTATATCGAAAAATAAAATCACAACCCCATGAAATCAGCCCCCCATACAATGAACACCCTCAGCATCCCCTACATCAAAGAGACAAGTTCCATATAATAAAATCACATAAATCATCCGGTACAGTTTCATGGTGGATTAACTTGAAGAATGGTGTTCGATGCCGTATAGGGGTTACTTGGTCATATCTAGTGTAATCTACACTATATTATAATTATAGAGAGTTAAAGTTTGTGAGTTAGTTTGTTTGTAGCAAGTAATCTCTTGAAGTACTGTACTGGTTTTGAACATTCTTTCACCAGTGGATAGCTAAAGTATTCCTGAGTGACAGGCTATATCTAATTGTGATTAATAATACAGTGTAAACTCCATGTAACGTCACTCGGTTTAACGACAATCTCCCTTAAGCGTCGAAATCACTTTGCTTTGGTTGGCTTGTCGTCCATACAATGATACACTTTATATAGCATAGAAAGAATCATTTTAATTATATTGCATAGTATATGAAAGAAAGAAAATATTTTATTTAAAACAAAAAAAAAACAAGTTAATATAAATAGAGACAGAAACAAAATAAGTCCTAAATTGGACCCAGCCTCAGCATAATGCTAGTCAACAAGTACTAGCGCTGTTCTTCCGTCTGGGACCAAAAAGTGAAGTTACGTTGAACAATACAACACAACAACAACAAAATATATAGTGTTTTTTTTTTAATTGCAGGAGATCAGCAGACAGGCAGACGGCCCACTTGATGGACAGCGGTTACCATCGCCTATGGACATTTGCAACACCAAAGGTGCTACGAATGCGCTGCTGCTCTCTTTAGGGAGCCTGGAACCTGGTCACTAATGCCGGAACACAACACAAGGTTGTTATGGCGACATACTCTAGACCAGGGGTGGTAGCCATCCAGTCGGGCAAATGCCCTACCACCTGGCTGTGGGTTGTTTTGTCGCCTCTTACGACAGGCCGCCGGGCCGCAGGAAATTGTATTCTTTCTCCGTTCCTGCACGGATAATGCAGTTTCATTATGTTTAATAAAATTCACACTAAATATATACAGCGTGTATCAGACCTTACGACAATAAATCAGACCACGTTTTCTTCATGACGTACTCTACCCAAATACAAAAACGAATCAAGGTAGCGTCTTTGGTTTAGCCACAGGACCTCATTTTTCATTTCAGAATTTTACAACAACATGTATCTGTTATTGTGAATAAATCGGTAGGTTAGTGACCAAATGTATCATGTTGCCAGCTCGTCTCTTCATCATTAAACGCGGAAGATGTTCATTCTTACCAAGGTCAGTGAACCAATATTTACAAGATGTTCTGTTTTTATTGTCTTTTTATCGTAATTAATTTGTTCGGAAATTGCTTTTTTTAAATTTTGACATTACGGTTGATTTAATAGTACCCAAAAACTTTGTATAGAGTAAGACTACTAAAATTATGATTTATTGTCATTTGAAATGAAACACGTGTTATATAAACAACTCATATATTATCTATTTATTTCTGTTAGAATCAACCGTTGGCCGCCTCCTATATCTTACTATTTATTCACTTACCTTGCTGCTGGCTTGTATTTTGACATTACTTGTATTGAAATATGAAAGGAACGCAATTTTTGTGCGAGCTTGGGAGGTTGTCGTCTTAAAAAGGTTCCACTGCAATTTGCACAACTGTGTCATATTAAGCTGGAAACTCACAAGTCCGCATGTTGAGTATCGCGGTATAGATGCAGCAAAAGTGTTTGGACTTTTCAACTCCCCCATGATAACACCATAACAAGGGTTGATAGAGCATTTATTAATGTGTTAACCGAGCGACGCAGCCCTGTCGTCGCCACTTGAAACGGCACGCGGCCGGCTCGCGTCCGATACGTAAAATTGTTATTCCTACACACTGCCTACCCTCTCGAAAGATGCAATTTGTCATATTTGGTAATACGTTTTAACAACAATAATATACCAGCAAACCCGATTAGGTCATTATACCTCACTATTACTAAAGTCGGTTCAGAGGTGTTTTTTTTTTATTTTTTTAAATAAACTTTATTAACACCTTCACCGCAGCATTGATTTATGAGTAATTTCCACGCCTGCGGTACGGGGTGTTTTAGACCTTGTACTAAAATAACCATTGTGGCGGGAACAGGCCTATTGTGTCCCTAACGTTTTAAAATCTAAAATCCTTTTCTGTCTTATCTATAAAATAGTTTATAGTTTTGTATTATGTTGTTGATACTAGGTCAAAGTAATCACGTATTAAAGTATTAGACATATATTCATTTTTTTTCTATACTGAACCAAATTGATGTTACGCCCTCTGCATCACAGAGAAGTCTGTGTTGTTGTTATTAGCCGCACCGCAAGTGAAGAACGTTCGGGGTGACTTAGACCCCGTTTTGCAGTGAACGTGTTAAGAAGGGTTAGTAGGGCGATATTATCGAAATGCTCGCTGCGCGTCCTTAATTTTACAATTGTAATGGCAAAAATCGATTGGATTTCATTAAAAATTGATCAGTGAAGTAACTTCTGTCGATGCTATAAAGGGCTGCCATCTTGTACGAGCAACGAATGCGGCAGGTTTGACACATCAGTTATCTTGATGTGCAGGTTGCACCACGATGTTTTCCTTCACCGTTGTTATCACATGGTAATTGTAACAATATGCCCTTTAGGTCAGAAAACTGACTAAGTGGTGCATGCGTTTCGGCCAGGATCGAACCCGCATCCTTTCGAGTATGGGACGCGTGCGCTAACCTTTACGCTACCACGACTAAACAAATATATTACTGTTACTAGCTGACCCTTGCCCACTTCTTTATTTATTTTTATTGTAGTATAGGTTCGCGTTTGACCACAATCTCGCCCTATGTGGAGTAAAGATGTGGTCTAGGATGTAGCACGCTTACCTAGAAGGTACCTATTCCCACGGGACTTCAAGACACCCAGGTTATAATTATCGGGAAAGACAGACTTCGTTGGGCATCAGAAAAAATGCAAAAATACTTATTATTAATCACAATCAAATGTACCCTATGACACTCAGAAATAATGTTGCTTTCAAGTGGTGAAAGATTTTTGTTGTTTTGAACCCACAAAGTGGGTTTAGTAGATCCAGAGATTACCCTCTACAACGTCACAAACTCACAAAATTTACCTCTTTATAATATTAGTATAGATACATTCGAGTATTTCAAAAATTATAAATAAAAGAATCGATGTAGCGGAACCCCTAGCTTTGAGAGAATTCGCGAACCGTCTTCACTGTGCGGATGATTTGTGCGTATTGTCGCAAACGGCACCGCACCGACTCATTTAGCTTCGCGGCGACGAGATATTATGTAAATTAATTTAATAATTTCGCGCCAGTTAATCGCGTTTTATTGTGCTACAGAATGTATTAAAACAAAAAGCATTAATTACTTAAATGGGCCGGAGGGGGGGCTCGTCTTATAACTCATTGTTTGCTCTGAAATGAGGTTCTATTAGCTGGAACTTCACTTGCGCTTTTGTAGTTGAATTATGGCTGTGTTTGTAGATGGAACTTTACATGCGGTTTTGTTCGCGGGAACTTATAACATACTACTGTATTAATTTATTAAAAAACAAAACGCCTGGATAGATAAATATGAAGAAAAAGAATATTTCGCTAGAGGTGTTGTTGGTGGAGCTTCTTGCCGCTTATTTTTGAAATGAAACTTCTTTCGAATTGTTGTGATTTAAAACTCGATGAAACGAAAAAGCGACGTTATAAAGAGATAAACAGATAAATCTAAAGGGCTAAGCCTGCTAGAGATCGAAATATATTTTTTATCCGTTCAGAAACGGAGAAAGAATACAATTTCCTGCGTTAGGGCGGCCTGTTTAAGAGGCGACAACACAACCCACAGCCAAGTGGTAGGGAGTTTACTCGACTGGGTGGCTACCATCCCTGGTCTAAAGTATGTCGCCATTACAACCTTGAGTTGTGTTCCGCTACTAGTGACCAGGTTCCAGTCTGCCTTGAGACAGCAGTAGCGTATTTGTAGCATCGATGTTGCGAATGTCTATAGGCGATGGTAACCGCTTTCCATCAGGCGGGTCTACCTGTCTGCTGAACTTACGCAATAAAAAAATTGCGACTTGATTTTTAAGGATTCTCGTCTTCCACGTAGAATTTAGAGGTTATGTTTTCCATTTTGTATTAGAAACATATTACGCTGTTTTTATGTCATATCTCGAGTCATTGCATTTCTTTGGCTTCTTAGCACTTGTCTGTTATAGGCCCAGTTTCCAAGTTCAGCAGTGGGACGTTTGCAAGCTGATAATATTATACAATAAAATAAGCATTATATATGATTAAACCGTACGCATCAGTTCGTCAAGTTGTCCCATAAAAATACATAATGTACAAGCACTCGGGGTACCGGCGCGAAGTGCCGAGGGGTGCTAGGGTGTGTAAGTTAACCGAGCAATATTCCGGACAAGTCCAGTTTGTTTAATTTTTGAAACTAGCCTTTATCTCTTATAGGGATGGATTTGTTATTCGTTTGATAAGAAATTATTTCCCGTAAATATATCGGACTGAAATACAATCGCAAAATATTATTATTGTATTTATCATTGGGATGAAAACAACACTTTTCGTGCATGAAAAAAAAGAAGAAGAAAATTATGCGAACCATAGATAATACATACGATTGATGTCTCAACTTTTTTTACAGCCACTGTTAAATCGCGGCAGAAATAGTAATAAAAAAATATCAACAATTGTAACGTCATTTACACTTATAAATTACTTTTCACAAAATTATTATTTAATTTACATAAATTTGAGGTAAATATAACTGTCATCAGTGATAAAAAAAATACTGGTTAGTAAAATGACACAGAAAAGCCGTTTAATTTTATTAGTTAAGTATGTTGTTCTTTGTTTAAATAATCGGTTATTAACGTTCCGCATATTCGAAATGAAAAGCCGAGTGTTAATCTCAGCTGAAAGGCCCAGCACTCGAATTATTAGCGCTCTCGGTGCGCTCGTGCGTCAAACCATCTCGTGCCTAAATATGTCACGTTCACCTCTCGTATAACAATCTACTATTTATGTATGTATAGTGACGAATTACGTCATCATCATCATCCGAGTGTTAAAATCCTGATTGCGTTTCCTGCTTTTCGCCATTCCTTGTTTTGAAATTGATACGTATCTAATTCCTCACGACTTCAAGCCAGGATATATTAGACCTACCCCTTCTACGGGGATCTGCCGGTACCAGCATGTTTCTTTCATTTGGCACATAACTAGAAGGTCTCCGCAAAACATGACCATACTGCATTTACATTTCTTTGTTTTTTCTTTAATAATATTTAATTACGATTGAATTAGGTTTAATTTAATTAAACCACCAATACACATTTAATTTTTCTTTTAATGTATCCTTAGACAACGGGTTGCCTGGAAGAGATAGATTGTCTAAGTAAAATTATGGTGAACAATAAAGAAATTACATACATTAATTCATGCCAAGGCATTAAGCCGGCATCAAGGCATTAAGCCGCTCTCTTGCAATTTGTTTTGCAGCTATGCGGGAGTCTCTAGTGCGGCCTTTCCTAAATAATAATACTAATATTAATAAGTAGTAAAAATTTGTGACGTTGTAGGAGGTAATATCTGGATCTACTTAACCGATTTTGAAAATTCTTTCACCAGTGGAAAGGTACATTATTAAAGGGAAGTGGGCAAGGGTCAGCTAGTCACAAATAATTAAATTATATCCCAAGCATCCCTCGTGAACGTGGTCACCGTACAACCGTCACAAAGTGCGCTCCGGAGCGAATAATTCAAATTAGTTGCCCCATACGCCATTACAGTGGCTTGCCATTCACAGGCGGACCGGCTTAATGCTTAAATAACACTAGTGGGGGCACGCGGATGCACCTCGCTATCAATTCGGTATATTGATAAATATATTTAAGGGCTAATCAGCTTGATCTTAGAGAGAGAGAGGATTGCTTCACACACCTTTAGCGACTACTAACTATAGAAAAAACGCCTTTATCTTACGAAGCTAAAATTGTTTCAACAAAATAGCAGTAAGATTGAACCTACACTTATACTGCACTAGTATAAATTCGATCCACCGAATACTCACTCAAGAATTGGCAAAGACAGAAACTTGTAACTATATTATCTATTAGAAATCGTGTATGTCCGAGTATGTATGTGTTGTTACCAATAGATGGAGGCTTGGTATCGGCATTTCTTTTTTATATATACTACTTTTTATTAACTGATATGTATTAGTATGTAAAGCCTATCTAAAATTAAATAAATAAAAGTTTTGTAATTATTTATAATCTATATCCATGCAGGAACGGAGAAAGAATACAATTTCCTGCGGCCGGGTGGCGTTTTTTTGTCGTAAGAGGCGACAAGAAGCCAGCCAGGTGGTAGGGCATTTGCCCGACTGGATGGCCACCACCCCTGGTCTAGGGTATGGCGCCATAACAGTGTTGAGTTGTGTTCCGGCTTAGTGGCCAGCTTCCAGTTTCCCTTAAGAGAGCAGCAGCGCATTTGTAGCACCTTATGCAAATGTCTATACGCGTAGATGTAGGTAATCACTTTCCATTAAATGCGCCGTCTGTCTGTCTGCTGGTCTTCTGCAATAAAAATAAAATATATAATATTCTTAAGTATAAGAAATAGCGGAAAACACTTAAAACATTTTGACAAAAACTAAAGTGGTATGATTAAATTTTTGAAAAATAATTACCCTTCGGGAATCGAAGCGTCTGATTTTGAAAAAATCAACACACACTCATAATTTAGCTTGTAAGGATCAATATTTGAAGAAACTCGATGAAAAGGAAAAGCGACACTAAAAAGAGTTAAACACATAAATCTATAGGACTAAGCCTGTGAGAGAATGAGATACGAGTTTTACATTGTGCAGCACAGATTAGAGAGTCAATAAGACCGATGATTGTGTAATCACGTTTATAACAATATCATAAGTATATGTCATGTGTAGAAACTAGCCTTGCTACTTTGACGTAAGTTAGCATGGTTTTTTCCCCCACCTTTGATAGCTGCTACCTGAAAAACGGACCCGCTTTCAGCTTAGCGAGTATGCATTCCTTTCTAAGTTCATGTTAAACTATCGATCCTAAAAATTGCATCTTTCCTAAAATCACGTAAGTCTGGGATGACTGGAATCTTGGACTAATAGGTCTAATTTGGACCGAACTAAAACTGATAATACGTATACAATCTGTGAGTATATTCTCTGAAGTTTCACTTCTACTGCGTCTGAACTGTACACACACCATTTTTAAAGGAATGTCAAACGGCCTCATGTTCATCATTAAAAAAAGACGGTGCGTGTCTCGGGACGCCCGACAAAAGTAATAACTTAAACTAATCTAACATGAGAGAAAGGGAAGCCAGACACACTGGCGCCGTAACGCGTTACGTAACGAAGTGGTTTACCCTCCCATAAGAAGTTACATACATATATACATAACTTCACGCCAGGTCCCTTGCGGGGTAGGCACGAACAACAGAGCGCCACACAGGCCCATTCTTACACCTCACTTGCTTCTTTGACATTCATAGCTCTTGTCGTGCACGCTCGTCTGTTCTTAAGGCTCCTGACATCACCGTCTGCTAATATATGATCAATTTGATCATGGAAGGTGTGTCGTGGCCTTCCGAGACTTCTGCATCCATCCACTTTTGCATTGTATATCTTCCATAAGAAGTTATCACCTCAATATTAAGATTTATATATGTATGGCATAACATGTGTAACTTTTCTCAACCAAGTTTCGAGGAACGCGAATGACTACCAGTATGCGAAGTGACACAGTGTGTAACGAACTACAGTGTCTATAATATTTTGTGATGTTCTTTACAGTAACAGAAAAGGCTGGATACCAATCGCCGTATGGAGGGATGGATAATGGAATGGTGAGTCCTTATTATTTGTTATCTATGTACTTACTTACCCTGTGGGTCTTGGCCCTCCGAAACGAGAGCGTGCTCCATTTCTCTGTCCTGCGCGCTTTCTTGCCAATTATTGGCTCGTAGCTCCGTAGGTCAGCCTCCACTCGGTCCTTCCAGCGATATTTGGGACGGCCGGCCGGACGCCGTCCTACCGGCCTCCCCAAATATGGCTTTCCTTTATTGTCTATGCACGTCTTTATTATCAACAGCTATCGTTAAAGAAAAAGATTGCATGAAAACATCCTTTATAAAAAAAAAAATTTTCTACTAATCACGTGACAAAAAGAATGTTAAACTACAAGACGGATGGGTACAAATGTATTGTGAGAAGGATGATATGATGATTGTTTTATGACACATGTGATTTTGGAGATGGGGGCACTGAAAACCAGTGCTGTGTTGGATCATGTTTCGGCACAGCAAAACACTTATAATGCCGCATATATAAAGCTGAAGAGTTTGTTTGTTTGCTTGGACGCTCAGGAAATACTGGTCTGATTTAAAAAATTCTTTCAGTGTTTAGATAATCCATTTATCGAGGAAGGCTATGTGAATCATCAACGAAGTAGCGGACACAAACTAGTGTTATTTTCTAATCTGTTTGTATTGTGTGTGTCGCAATTAGAAATAGATATTTTTTTTCTTATTATGGTGAAAGAAAAGAGACAGATTTTTTATCCTTATCGATACTTGTTTAATTCACAAAACTGTTTTTTTTTTAAAGTACAAGAAAATCTCTTGCTGTCGGTTTTTACTTTATTAGAAAGTTGTTATTTTTCAATTCTAAGTTAAGTTTATGGTATTCAATAATAACGAAATTTATATGAAAGTATCCCGAAGCTTTACTGAATGTAAATCAAAAATAATTAATATATGCTTAAGTTTTCGCGACTTGTATACGTAATAAAACTACGTTTTAACGGTTTTAAGCCACAACATGTTGTGAAGCGGTGGTAAATTAGATTAGGCTCCCATAGAGTAAATAATAACCATAAACAAAATTAAAACTAAATAATTAAATTGAACAAGTTGGCGGTAGGCTAAATAAAACTTTAACTATACACGTTAGACAAATGTCACCTTTGTCGTCCGTGACCACAGCCACTTAAAAGCGTCCGAAACGTCGGATAAATCAAATAAATTAGCGCGCTTAAAACCGTTAAAACGTAGTTTTATCAAAAATAATTATCAAAATCGCTTCAGAAACAAAAAAGAAAGTTATGATTGAAAAACAGCAACTAATCATAATGATTTTTCTGCCGTATCTTCGGAAGCCGAAGTTCAATAGCAATAAAATTTCTATGGGACGATGTCGAAGCTTTGATGAATCCAACGCACAAAGAATCATCAGAATCGAAACAAAGAATTTATAGCTGAACGTACATAAACACAACATTGAAATTTGTGCTGGGGGCTGGGACATATAGTAGAAGGAAACTTGAACGGACAAGTGGAAGAACGAATTGCAACAAAATGTTTATTTGGAAGTTTTACGGGCATGTTTTCAAATTGGACAAGTACATTAACAATCTGCGCGTAAAACTTCAAGTTCAGATTTTGTTGCGATTCGTTTTGCCACTTATCCGTTTTTAACACGCTTTTATTAGCTGCACCTGTATGTATATATATATGTATGTATGTATGTATGTTTGTAACCGACCCCTGTGAGCTCGATTTTGTCCTACTTTGAACGATCAGATTTAATTCAAACTTTGCACACTTGTCAAAGGTCGATGACAATGCAATAATAAAGTACCACGGAGCTGATCTGTTGATGGAGTCGGAAGGTGGCCATAGGAACTCCTGTACTAAACAAGATAGACCCGTCGTGTTTGGGCTCGTTTTACTTGTCTTGGCTAGCACTTTGCTGCTACATGATATGCAGGATCTCAAAAGCTTCTATTTAAAAACATTAAAAAAAATCAACGAAAAAAAGAAAAATAAATAATACTTTAAAAAATCTAAAACACAAGAAAAACACACTTTCATAAAAAATCCAACTAAAAAACAGGAAATAAAATTTAATAAATTTGGTTTCTGATGAATGGGGTCTTAAAAAAAAGCGTGGGCTTAAAAAGCGCTTTGAATACACCCTTGAAATTTATTAAATTTTATTGTCTGATTTTTAGTTGGATTTTTTATGAAAGCGCGTTTTTTTAGTTTTTTTAAAAAGTATTATTTATTTTTTATTTACTAGTATTTTACACACGGCTTTGTCCCCTTTTGTCGTAACGCCCACGGAACCCTATAATCAAGTGGATAACAAAGCAAACAGATAGTTAATGTACTTGTCCAATTGGAAAAGCTGCCCCTAAAACTTCAGTTAAAATTTGGCTACGATTCGTTTTGCTGTTGCATTCTGTGTCCCAACACACATTTCGATTTTTCGCAAGTTTACTACAAATAATTATTTGATTACGTTAGGTAAATTACAATTAATGCATTTTTTATTTATCCATATTTTATTTTATCAAACAATAAAATAAAAGTGATTCGATCCGAAACCAAAAAAGCATCCATAGTCTACTCTAAAATTACTCCGCCTTTCACCAAGTCCATGACAGAAAAAATCGTAATATAAGTTTCACTTCAAAAAATAATCACATGAAGAATTGAGAACCACCTCCTATTTTTTTGAAGTCGGCTAAGAAACAACACACTTGTTGTTTTATTTGCCTCGATATTTCTTCATGTGAACAGCAAAACATCAAATATACGGAATCTCGTTGTGTAGGCAGTTTTTGGGTTGACCCAAATCGGATTATACATAAAAGATAGTAAAGCAACTTCGGAATAAATCATGGAAGATTAATATATATGGATGGAGTCGGAATGCTATATGTCTAGCTAGTGTTGTTCGCGCGCCCTCACCTACCCGGGTTGAATTTTGGAACTTTTCCTTAAAAAGACGAAAATTCACCCGAAACGGCAATGTGACCAGGTTCCAGTCTCCCTTAACAGAGCATCAGCGCATTTGTAGCACCTTTGGCGTTTCGAATGTCCATAGGCGATAGTAACCGCTTACCAGCAAGTAGGCCACCTGCCTGTCTGCTGAACTCTTGCAATAAATAAATAAAAAGCTAGAAAAAATGCCTTTTCTGTCTACGCTACCTCATCGAGCGTGGACCGTCAAGCACTTGGCCGATTTAGTAAATATGTACAACAAACTCATACCTCACTAAACACCATTATATACCTGTTGACATGGTTTTAAAAGTACATATTATAATAGTATTGGTACGAGTTTTGAAAATATTTAACATCTGCCCGTTGGACGGCATTCCTTCAACGGACGGACGACGCGACGCATCGATTAGTTTTATCTATACTACTTGCGGTCTGGTCAATCAGACTAAAGTCCCGTGTCCCGCGGGAATATCCCGTTTCCCAGGATCAGAATTGGCCCGTGTTCATGTCGTACTCCTCCTACTTGTATTTAGAAACCTTTTTTCAAAAAGCTTATTTATCCCCCAAAACTAATCAAAAGCGCTTAAATTCGTTGTACCAACGATAAACTGTTGCCTCAGAAGGGCCTTCATCCATGAATGCTATTTGAAGTCTATCGTACTATTCGTCCGATTTCAGGCGAAAATGTTCCCGGCGCAGGACCATTTTTCAATGAGACACGATAATTTAAATTAGCTCGTGAACAATATGGAGGGAAATTCTGAAATTGGAACGTAACGATTTTCACTTATATAAATCATGTTTTCAAAATAGATTATAACTGGCCAGTGTCTTATGAATAAAAACTTTTTTTCGCAATACTTTCTGAGTGGCCTGGTATATGAGAGTGCCGTCATATAAGACCAATTTCATTGTCCTCATGTAGGTATATGTCGAGTGTATAGGTACATTAAATAAGGATAGTTCGGACCCCGCTCTGGATCGCATCTTTACTTTTACGGCCTGCCGAACTATTTCGAGTACGCTTGAGGCGATAAGTGATATATTAAAATTAAATTTTCTACAATAAAACTGTTGTATAAAAATTTATTTGTATTTATTCAGTATTCATAAAAAAATAATAGGGGAGCGGACTGTTACGATAGATAGATAACACTTTGTTATACACCAATACAAAAAATATATCTAGTTATTTATAACGTGGGTAATCCACCATGGAGACCCTGCCACCCAGGGATAGCAGTAGGGTAGTGTTGAATGACCGATGTCACGCTTAGATCTATCAACTAAACCACTCCGGCGTTCCTTCACGTCGTTATAACGTTTCGGTCTCATCAACTGAAGAAACTCCCGATAACCTCGCCACGAAGCATGCCCCATTCTAGAACATGTCTCTTTTTACACTAGATGAGATATTCGAAAGGAAGAAAGAAAAATATTTTATTCAGGACAAAAACTAAGTTATAATAAACAAAAATATAAAAACAATAGAAATAAAATAAGTCTTAAATTAAACCCGGACTCAGTATAATGCTAGCCAATAAGGACTAGCGTAGTTCTTCCGACTGGGACTATAATATTAGATAAATTGTGAACCTTATACTATTTACATTAAAAAAGTAGGGATGGGTACTCCTTGGTTTTATTGCCCGGGTCGGAGGTGTATGCACACAGCTTGGACACGGGACGTCTAAAGTAAGGGCCAGGGGTTTTAGTGGGCATCCCCAACCGTGACGTAGTAATAGCACTTCTACGCGGGTGCTGGTGCCATCTCCATACTGGGGACATACGGCCCACCTCGTTTCCCCCGCGATGGTATGCTCGCGAGCGGGTTTCCCATGGAAAAAAAGGTTACTTTTTGGAGTCAAATATCAGTGTATACGAAACTAATTATCACTAATGAAGTTTTCCTTAGAATATCTCAATAGAAATTTAATAAAAATATTGTAAATCACTTTAGCTATCGCCAGTACACCGGTACAACTAAAGTGGGCAACAAAGTCAATGCGCCGAATTAAAAGCGAGTTACTGTTACTACCCCCACTTTCCACCCCTCTTGAACCCGACCGTAAAACAATCCCCCGAAACTGGACATATTAACAGCTCTCAGACAATCAATTAATATTGACAGTACTTTGGTGACTGACGAGTTTGTAGTTGGTGTTAAGTAATATTTTAAAAAGTCTGTTTGTTTTTTATTTTAATTCCTAGTTTTCTACTACTTTTGAATTTCCATATTCATACATAAATACATACTATCATTTATAATACATACTTTCCTATAGTTTTATAGTCGTCCATAGTCCCGTAGAATTCATCAAAACTGGCACTCGCCTTTCGCGTATTCATTCTCATTACATTCTTGGCCCTCATTGTAAAAAGATGAGAGCAAGTTTATAGTTATTTTCATAATATTGATATTTTTTGTAACTGTAGTGAGTTTAGTTATTTAGAACAAATTTAATCGTGTGGTGTATTTTCATATTATCAATTACTAATACTCATTCACATTAATAGATAATAAAATAAAATAGATTATGTAATCGATAAGGTTTTTTTTTCTCAAATAATTTTTTTTCTTTCTTTCTTTCTTTTTAGTTTTTAAAATTTTTTTTCTTCCAGACATAATTTATGGTCGAGAAAAATATAACGCTTCTTTTAAATTCATATCTCGACTCGTTAAATTTATTTGGCCCAATAGCCCCCGTCTCCTTTAACATATATTTAAATTCGTCAAAATATGACAAAAACGAAAACCAAACAAAATGCCATGTTCAATTTTATAACATGAAATTATTGCGGAGTGATCAATATCATCAATGCAGTATCAATATGCAAACAATCTAAAGAATACGGGGTTGATGGTTTAGGAGACCCTTATGATCTGACCTTCCAGTATTGTCCCGGTAGATTCCTTCGCAATTTTATTGGGACTTGTCCGTTTTTCCTAAGTGTCTTAACGCTGCTGTCGTAATGAGGATAGGCTCATATGTAGATGATACTATAGTCTACCATTATTCACTATTTCCCACAAAATAATGTTTTAATATTAAATAAGGTATACATATTATTATATTAATAGGTGAAGAAAAAATGATGTACACCTTTTTACGAAAATTGCGCGGACGTTGAAGTATAAAATTTCGCACACTTTAGTTTATAGAGAAGGAGTGCAGATAATTAATACTTTTTAAAATTATGCATAAAAAATACATTAAATTAATAAAAAAAACATTACGCACATTACCATGTGTTTGACACACACACGCATATATTCTCTTTTGTTTATTGTTAAAGTCAAATTATCAGTGTAGCCTTGGCGAAATCTGTGATTATAGAAGTCTGACATCAGAGCCTTAATAATGTTCAAACTCATAATATAAATTAATTATCGTCGAATTTCGACCACTGGGCGACCGACCACTACTTAAAATGATTATAACATTGGGTTTTGACTTATCTCTACGGAAGCCTGCAATATATGTGGACTGCACGCACACAGCCGAGAGACCGAGATATGTGGCGCAGATTTGGGTAGGTCTACGTCCAGCAGTGGACTGAGATTGACTCTGATGGAGAGGAAGAAGTACGGCAGTTGATTGATTTTATGTAATTTGAATATTAAAATAATTATGCAAAGTTGTTCATATTTTAATGTTTAGTACATTGCACATAACTTTCACTGTCGTTTTACGTCTTAAAATCATATGTCAAGTGTTCACAAGTTATCGACAGTTTACAATCTCACTAGATTTATTATAAACTAACGGTTTTCAAAATTGCACTGTGACATACTATGCACCATACACATTCATTCTAGGTAATTAATGAAACATAAATTGCCAAGTGGTAGGGTATGTTCCCGTTTGGATGGCTGCCACCCCTGGTCTAGAGTATGCCGCCATAACAACCTTGAGTTGTGTTCTAGCATTAGTGGCCTGGTTCCAGACTGCCTTTAGAGAGCCGTAGCACCTTTAGTGTTGCAAATGTTTATAGGCGACGGTAACCATTTTCCATCACAGTTGGGCTGCCAACCTGTCTGTTGTACTCCAGCAATAAAATATAAAATAAAATAAAGTTTATTTTATTGCCCACTACCGACAGACAGACGGCTTTCCCAATGGAAAGTGCCCATCGTCGCCATTTGACGTCTGCAACACTAGGGGCGAAGCAAACGCATTGCCAGCATTTTGGAGTGAGAAAGACGGAATGCCATAAAGGGGTCAAACAGGGAAGGAGTGCCCCATCGGAACTCACGACTCATTTCACGATAAACGATTATAGCTCAAGGCGCTCGGTTTCACGCCGATATTATGTGAAAGTGCGATAACCTAGGTCCTACTGAATGCACCATGGCTCTACCACGTCACAGTCATCGCAATCATCATGTTACATCACTGCTTCATTCTTTCGTGTCTTCATCTATATGTTTGTCTTTTCACTTGTATGTAAATGTGTTTGTGTGGGCCACCAGTACGGCGTGGCGGCGACCTCGTGCGCCGCCCCCAACGGCCACCACCAGCCGGACAGGCGGCACCATCATCACCACCAGCATCACCAGCACGCGGACGTCCCCCCACAATGGGTGAGAGATATGTTAATCACCCGTGTTGTTGTTGTGTTTTGTTAGATGTTGTTGTGATATTTCGTTAGATGTTTTTGTGTTGTTGTGATGTTTCGTTAGATGTTTTAGTGTTTTTGAGATGCTCCCTTTAATATTGTTGTGTTTTTGTGACCTTTCCCTAGATGTTGTTTTTTTCTTTTCTTTTTAAAGCGATTTTGAACCTTACAATATATTAGACTCATCGTAATTTATCTTAATTTGATATAGCTTTTATTGCTTACGTTATACCTAAAGTGGCTATGACAATGTTTGTGATGACTTCCCATATATAAGGAGGACGTTACAAACTTGTAGCTTGTCCATCTTCTTCAGGAGCAGAAGAGGCCAAAATATTAAATACTTAAATCTAGTCTCTCTACACTTACCTCTGGCTGAATCGCGATGAACACATTCCATGAGAAAGGTGGGTTACATCATCAACAGTATTGCAATCTTGTTTTTGTAATGGTCCATTAGATGTTGTAATGTTTTTGTGATATTTCATTAGATGTTGTTGTTATTTTGTTATGTTTTTATTTGTTTGGTGTATTTCATTTGTGGACTATAATAGCATCATAAAGGTTCTTCAAGTGAAACTTCTTTAGAATCGTTATCGTTTGAAACTTGATGAAATGTTAAAGCGACACTAAAAAGAGATAAACAACATAAATCTATAGGACTAATCTTGCGAGAAATGAGATACGTGTTTTACACTGTACAGCAGATTAGAAACTCAATAAGACCGATGATTAAAAATAGGTCCAATTTGGACCGAAATAAAAGTGATAATAATATTTGGAAAATGATACTTGAGAAGTTTATTTTGTATTGTAATATGTTGACGAATTATCTGTGAGTATATTCTCTAAAGTTTCACTTCTACTGCGTGTGAATAGCACACACACACATTTTTTTTGGATGCAAAAGCAAGTATTACTAAGTTTTGGTGTTGATAATGTGTCTTTGTGTTGTAAAAGAGCACAATTAGATTTGATATTTTGTTTGTAATTTGTTAATTATATTAGACTTTTGTTAAATACTTGAATGTATCTCGAAAATTAAGTTATGTTTTTAGGTACTGTAAATTTATTTTTTGTATTTAAATTTTACAGGTTTCTCTATTTAGATGATTATCGTCAATATTTCATATAGTAATTTAGCGAATGAATTTTGTAGTTATGGTACATGGCGCCACAGGTCATTCTTATCTTGTTTTTATACTCCACACGGACGAAGCCGCAGGCCACGGCTGGCTTCTAATGTAATTGATTAGACCAACTTCCCCCGTTCCTTCACAAATAATTTTGCCAGGTGGCAGGACATTTGCCCGACTGGATGACTACCACCCCTGGTCTAGAGTGGTCTAAAGTATGTGTCGCCATAACAAGCTTGAGTTCTGTTCCGGCATTAGTGACTAGGTTCCAATCTCCCTTAAGAGAGCAGCAGTGCATTTGTGCATATGTGGCATATGTATATAGGCGATGGTAACCGCTTTCCATCAACTGAATTGCAATAAAAATGCGATATTTTATGAACACCTTAGGTAAGTTAATTCAAATATGTTATTCTGTTGGTCTATTTGCAAATTTTGTCCAGTTCGGATTATCATGTGACGAAGCCAATATCTAACGTTAATTTGTCAATAGTATTGTTGTTGATTCGAAACTTAGATTTGAACGTTACACGCGAAGCTTTGAGGAGCAAAGGCTATTCTATCGGCCTGATATCGGTCGACCGACGTGCCCTATCTCGAACGATATGTACTTATAGTCTGAATGACAACAATACATTTGTAATTCAACGTGTAAAATGATAGTTAATTACGCATGTTATTCATATCGGCATTGTTTGTTATATTTTTATGAAATTTATTTTTGACCGACGGCGCTTTCGATCACCGATATCAATGATTTCCCAATTGACCTTTGTTAACGCCAACACCAGAGGTGCTACAAATGCGCTGCTGCTCTCTAAAGGGAGACTGGAACTTGGTCACTAATGCCGGAACACAACTTAAGGTTGTTATGGCGACATACTCTAGCCCAGGGATAGTAGCCATCCAGACGACCAAATGCCCCCCTGCCACCTGGGTGTGGATTGTATTGTCGCATCTTACGACAGGCCACCCGGTCGCAGGAATTTGTATTCTTTCTCCGTTCCTGCACGGATAAGAATGTGAAAATGGTCATCGTCATCTTTGTTTCCTTTTTTCTTGTGCCGCATCTGACACACTATGTAATGTAACATAATCGAGGTCCGACCGCTTATTCGAAAAATTCTCGCCACGTTATTAACCCGCGTACTCGTCGAAGGAACCGCAAGACGGTAAGAAAGGTTCACGAGGAAGATGTGCCTGCCGCTGCGAAGCCCGCCTCGTTCGTAGCGTGTCCTGAGGGTCCTTACCTTCTCTCTTATCGCCACTCCCGCCCGCGTCATCATTCTTTTGAGTAGGAATGGATAGATGATTTTACGATTCATCATTATTGTCCGAGCGCCAAATCCCGGTTACTTCTAAGCCCGAGGTTCGCTTTCTTTCCTTGATCCACTTTGCATTGTCTTCGGTTCGGTATCCCCTTTTGTTAGACCATTTGTTGTGGTTGCGGAAGTACTTGACGCGGTCCTCGCGCGTGACTACACACATACATATTTAGCATTTTCATCTCCGTGACACTTAGCTTATATTGTGTCGCTCTAGCATACAAAAGGATATTTTAATGATGGCTTTGTAGACCTACGTGTTAATTCAAACCGACATTTTAGCGACTGAAAGACCATTAACGCCTTCTGACGCTGACGCATTCTCTTTTGGTGGGAGTGGAGCAAGTTGATCCGCTCACGCTCCCTCTCCGTCCGCTCCTTAGTGAACACAACCCGTTCGCAAGAGGAGACGGCGTCCCATCCTGTAAAACTATTAACCGTAGAACGAACCACGGCTAGGAGCAAGAGGTCCGAGTTCTCGGCACTGCTGTGCTTTAACCGTGCACACCTGGAGAGTGTGTGGCAACACCGTGTCCTCGTCGCCTGTCTGAGAGCGAAGAATATTATTCACGTTTTCTCGTATCTATATAGATATGTACATACACGTGGAAGCGAGCATGATGGACAGACGTACCGAGAGGTTGCGAAATCATTTGTAATTCTGTGTAATGTTTTTGGTTACATTATTGATTGAAGTTAGGCCTTGTGATCACGTTTTACGGACTTCCTAATATTTATTTCCGTTTTATTTTGTTTACACGAAACGTCGGTGCAGCCACAGTTAATGCCATGGTCTGTCACAGCGCATTTGCAGTACCTGTATTGTTGCAAATGTCCATAGGCGATGGTAACGCGCTTTCCATCAAGTGGGCCGTCTTCAACTTTAAACACCTTAACGAGATTCTTATTTTTCTATAAATAGAATAATAATATATTATAGTTTACGTTTGTACTTATAAGCTGTAAAATTTGTATGAAAACTATACTGAATCCAACGCATAAAGATTAGTCTAAATCGGTTCAGAATCAAAAAAATTATGACTGAATATATTACATAAAAAA
The DNA here is from genome assembly GCA_012273795.1 of Dendrolimus punctatus. Classification (NCBI taxonomy): domain Eukaryota; kingdom Metazoa; phylum Arthropoda; class Insecta; order Lepidoptera; family Lasiocampidae; genus Dendrolimus; species Dendrolimus punctatus. Next base: position 10,594,358 of record CM022554.1, on the reverse strand, counting down.
ATGTTTTTACACGACATATTGCGAACTTCATCTTTTTTAAAGTCTGTTACAAAGATAGGCGAGACAAAATAGGACCATGGCTCTCGATTGACATTTGACCTTACATAGATTAATAATAACATTCTCTTAATTATTATTTTTTGATTGAAGGAGTTCAGCAGACAGATAGACGGCCCACCAGATGGAATGCGGCTAGCATCGCCTATAGACATTTGTAAAACCATAGGTTCCAGTAATGTGCTGTCGCTTTCTAAATGGGGACTGTCGGCACACAACTCAAAATTGTTATGGCGGTATTCTCCAGACCAGAGCCTGGCTATGGGTTGTTGAATCGACAGGTCTTCCGGTCGCACAAATATTTCTTCTTTTTCCCTACATGTGCGGATATAATATAGTAGATAGATTTACTAGGTATTTTTTTAATATGAAACGTGTTCTTATCCGTTGAAAGTACTTATGAATCCCGATGCTCTCAAACCTGACTTGAAGGTCCGAAACGGGGTGGAGGGGGACGCTACTCCCGCGCACCTGGCGTCGCCTTCCGCCAATGGCGAGCTTGCGCACGCGCATATCGCGCCGCCGTGTAATCGATACGGGGAAGCGGATTTCAAATTTGGAATTTGGATTTCTTTGATTTGCCAAAAGCGGGTGGTACATTTTGGATGTTTGGCTATTATTAGTTTTATTTTCCAAAAGATTAGGTAATTGATAGTCTGCGCACAAAGAAGGGTTCTTTAGACATTTCGTTATTTGGCTAGGAACCCGTGCAGGAATGAAGAAAGAATACAAATTTTTCGGCAGGTCGGTCTGTCGTAAGAGGCGACAAAACAACCCGCTGGTAGTTATTTGACCCTCTGGATAGCTACCACTCCTGCTCAAAAATATGCCGCCGTAACAACCTTGAGTTGTGTTCCGGCATTGGGACCAGGATCCAGTTTTCATTTTGGGAGCGGCAGCACATTGGTTAGCACCTTTGGTGTTACAAATGTTCATACGCGACGTTAACCGCATTCCACATTAGATGGGCCATCTGCTTTTCCTGCGGAAAAGGTGGCACTACAATCTGGTTCTAGTTTTTTTTGTCTATATATCTGCTAGACTCACTAGTTTTATAAAAAAATATATGATTATAATGAGTAGTAAGAAAGAAAGAAAATAATGTTTATTTAGAGTAATTACAAAAGAAATTATACATGAGCAGTTTAACACAAGCCTAAGGTTTTCAACTCTAAACAGGCCCAACTCAGCAAATGCTGGTTGATAACAACCAACTCTGTTCTTCCATTAGTGCTAAGCAGTGACGTCACCTTCTCAAAAAAAATAGCTGATGAACATTTAATATTGTTACATACCGACAAACCGCACAACTGCATGTTATAAAAACGAATTCCTTTATTTACTTCATGTTTAACCTTTAAAAGCTTCTATTGTTATCGTACTTATTTTAAGGCTGCAATTAGTGTCGAACGACTTAATCCCTGTTTTATTGCATTGCGTTGAAGCTTGACAGATGTGCCTCAACCCTTTGTCGGTATTATACAGTTTAGTATAAAATAATGTCCGAACGGAGGGGTGGGGCAGTCAAACGACGACTACGATACGATTAAGACTTGTAGTACTTTCGTTTAACGACATACTGACGGACTTTGCGCGTGTTGATTTGCATCGAATCTTGCAGTGTGAACTGGTTGCATCCAGTTTTATTTTGTATTGGTTTTTATACGTGTTTATACAGTTCTAATAAACTCATAGTAATTCCAACGGAATTTATTTGCTTTCGAGTCCTGTAGCTCGTAACAATATTATTTATAATTAGAACAACATCAAACTGTTCTTTGACAAAGATACATATTTTGAACAATGTAATATACATACGTAACTTCACGCCAGGTCCCTTGCGGGGTAGGCACGAACAACAGAGCGCCATTTAGGCTTATTCTTACACACCTCACTTGCTTCTTTGACATTCATAGCTCTTGTCATGCACGCTCGTCTGTTCTTAAGGCTCCTGACATCACCTTCTGCTAATACACGATTAATTTGATCATGGAAGGTGTGTCGTGGCCTTCCGCGACTTCTGCATCCATCCACTTTTGCATTGTATATCTGTTTAGTCATTCTTTCATCATACATTCTTTCCACATGCCCACACCACCGAAGCATTCCTTTCCTTACCTTCACCCCGACACTCTCTTTCTTACTTCGGTATTACGAACGCGGTCCGCGAGCGTCACTCCGCAGATTTTGCGCAGTGCTCGCATCTCAACTGCGTTTACTCTACTTTCATGCTCTCTGTTCCATATAATATAACAATGTAATATAAGTACATAATATGTAAGAAACAGGGACCGGTATATGTGTATCGTAATACTCTCATCACTTATACCATACAAACGAAACTCGTTTCTTCGACTCGTGCGCAAGTTTCCACGCGCTTTTAGTTTTTTTTTGTTGGGTTGCTCTCATTCTTTCGTTTTTTTTTTGTTGTTGTTTCGTATGATAATCGTAACAGTACGGAACAGCTGTTCGTGAGGTCTCGGTCTGTATTCGGGTCAAGCACTTATGGTTTCTGTAAGAATATTGATTATTTTCAGGGTCTCGATTTCTAAAATCTTTGTGACTGTACCACTGATTAAGTATTTTCCTCCATCCATAATCGTGTTTCATACGATGAGAGCTCCTATGACCCACTTCCCATCTCCCTATTCTGTCTCACGTTTATTTTAATGACGCGGGGGAATGTCTTTACTTGGGACACCATCCTCAGGCATGGGAGGAAAGCACCGAGGGATGTTCGGGACTCCTGATTGGCCGGATGCCCACCGTGGCCTCCGATCGGAGGAACGGGGGATAGTCGGCCGTCGGACTACCCACTAAACCTAACATGCGCCTTTCTCCTATGCTCTTTTATGGGGTGTCAAAGGAACTGAACCATAGTTATTACATCTATGGCACCTTTACGCTTGGCTCTCACTTAGAACACCCCCGGGGAAGTGTACCCTCTTCTACAACGGGGGGGAGTTCACGAGATCCATTAATCCCATTTCCCAATTCCAACCCATTTACCCTATTCTTCTTTTACCCATTCTAAAGGCTGGCAACACTTTGGTTTCGCCCCTGGTGCTACAAACTTCGCACCATAGGCGACAGTAACCACTTTCCATCAGATGGGCCGTCTATCGTTTGCCCGGTTCGAATTTAAACAATTATGGCCGCTGGAGTTCGTCGTTGGCAAGCTGGTCTGCTCCCTCTCTCCCGCTACGCTGACCCTTTCGCGGTCATAAGTCATAACTGACTCGCAGCAGGTGCCGAGAGAATCCCTAGATCTAATATTACCGATACCAACAGGCGAATATAGGCAGTTTTTTTAAATACACTAACCTAATTTTCATTCCAATAACCACCCTTTACCTTTTGATTTGCAACACAAACAACAATTCTTTCGACAGCACTCTATATATAGATAGATATGTATTCGATTTCCGAGCTAACCCCCAATTGCACCTAACTCCGTGTCAGAGCGAGACAATCTCGAGCGAGCGAATCAAGTCTCAACATAAAGGAGTGACAAGGACAGAGATGGGCCATAAAGCTAGGGTGCGCAGGCGCCCCTTCCCGTTTCGCTCGAAAGCGGAGGGTGAAAATAAAAAGAATGTAGGTATATAACATGTGGTCGCCAATGTCGTGCGAGGTGAAGTATGAAGTCTAATAAACTTGATTCAATTGAAAATGACCATTAGTAAGGATTGGTAACTTAGTGATTAAGGCACTTGCGTCCCAAACTTGGCTGAAAAAGAACACTGACCTAATATGGGTATTGCTACACTAACCACGTTTTTTATATTTATTACTGTATAGGTTCGCGATTGACCATTATCTCGCTGGATTTTGAACGGAGATATGATCTAGGATCAAGCACGCTTACCTAGAATTTACCTATTCGCACGGAATTTGAAGACACCCAGGTTGTAGGTTTCGGGAAAAACAGACTTCGGCAGTGAGTGCCGTTCGTATAGGTGGTATGTCCAACATAGAGCGTCTGATTGTCCGATGATGAAGGGAGACGGCGGGATAAGATTGAGAAGCTCCAATGCACTCTCCAAGCCTGCAACCCTGCGCCGATGTTTGAGACTTTGTATTTTGTTATTGAATAGCTTGTTCGTTGCCTATAAACTTCCTGGCTCTCCGTTCAATCGATTCTAGTACCTCGAGTTGGTATTTAGCTGAGCCATCCCAAAGATGAGAGCAGTACTCCATACATGCTCGTATTTGTGCTTTTTACGTGCTAAAATGGAGATAACTAGTGTGTCAATCCCGCCAAGCTACCGTTGACAATCATGGCAGGCTTCTGTTCGTCTCCCTAAGAAATTATGGGATATTATAATTCGCAAGACACATACAAAGAACAATAAAAGCTTGAACTACTCAAGCCTGACTCAAACCAACTTTCCGAACCTTAATAAGTCATTGTTTAGATTTGAACCGCATAGACTACAAATTGAGGTAAATTTTAGGAGTACACGGCTTGCTCTAAACGCCAAGACGACATTGAGTCCCTAAAGAAAGCATTGCCCCAAGCATTGGCTAAATTTCCCATGGAAACAGTCCGTAAATCCATACATTTGTAGCAGACAGTGTAGTCCTATATAACAACGCTAAAAGTGGCCGTTTCGAGTAGCTGTTTTTTTTTGCTCTGGGCTGACATTCCAAAAATATCTAGCCAAATCGTAAAAATAACATGATAAGGTATTTGCTTGACTGGATGGCGACCACCCCCTAGTCTAGAGTATGCCGCCATAATACCCTTGTGTTCTGTTCCTGCATTAGCGACCAGGTTCTAGTCTTCTTTAAGAGAGCAGCAGCGCATTTGTAGCACCTTTGGTGTTGCAAATGCCTAAAGGCGATGGTAGCCACTTTCTAACAAGTGGACCGTCTGTCTGCTGAACTCCTATTATAAAAAAAGATAATTGCGATTTCTGGCAATCGACTGCAGCAACGAGATCTCGTGTCGGTTTGATTGCATTCTGATAATTTGCTCATGCGAGCTTGAAGGAGCTACGGCCCGTGTATGTATCCCATGGTAATGAAAAGACATACTAAAAATGCACGAAGTTGATTAATGTCATCATGGAGTTGACCATCATCTAGTCTATTATAACGGCGGAAACAAGGACGCATAGCTTCAAATCCTTGTCCGAAACTATAGATAATAGGCGAGAATTTTACGGTGTTATAATACTTTTATGACTTGCTGTAACATCTGTTTCCATTGTCACTTGCCATCCAAAGCCTAGGTGCGAAAAATAAACAATGGTGTGCGTGCCATAGACAAAGGTAGTGTCATCGTCGGGAACGTTAGGGCCGTAGGACAGTTCCCACTGAGTGGCCAGGAAGCGGGTGGAATACGCTTATGGGCGTGGTCGGGTACGAGTGTAGGTGGTGAGCGGTTTCAAACAGAAATAAGAATTTAATTTTAAGAGCGTTTGTTCATTTGGTTTTTATTTGGCAATCTGATTTTTAAATCACTTTTCAGTAGGTTTGATCACAGAATAATATGCATATTGTGTGTAAATAGAAAAACAATTAAAGTCTGGTAATCCAAAATATGAAATAATTGTCACATTGTTAGTCACATTTGGTATATTGTAAGTAATGAAATGTGTAGTAAATAAGAAAAATATTCACTTTAAAAAACTTAAGAAACGTAATTTTTCAACTTTTTTGCTAACTGTGGCAAAATCTTTGGAGCGAACACAAATGAAATAAAATACATTAAACTGAACTTTAAAAACTGTAGAAAGAACCACTTAATAATGTAAGCCAAGTTTCTATGTCTTTCTTTCCTAGTTCTTCTTCTGTACTTTCTATACCTAACTGTCCATTTGCCTTCTCATTGTTAGAGAATTAATACAACTTGTATAGATTTTATGTAAATTTTTAAGCTGTAGGTAGTAAGGGAAGTGAATGGATTGCCTCAATATAGCAAGATATGTATAAAATAAGTAAAAAAGCAACAACAACATAACTGGTGCAGCAAAAGACGTCAGATAAAAATAACAGATTTCTCTCCATTTAACGACAATTCTCTATGACGCCATAAATTGCACATTCCCTTTAGTGTCGTTATATAAAGTTTACACTGTATATAAATTGTGTAGCTATATCCAAATTTGCAGATAAGCGTTTTACATCTCGTAGACATTTTCCAGTTTTTCAATTCCCGCCTATACTCGCACCACGTGCTTTAATACCTTGCACTACGAAAAAAAAGGCATACACCCGCATACAAAGGCGCCTACTTTTTGAACATCTGTCCCGGCGGTACATCGGAATGTACTCTTTCTCGCGCGGCGATTTACACATTCACTGTCTCCCTCTAATAAAACGGTCGAGTCGGCAGGTACGGGTTGTATTTTTGTTCCGACACCAGCCTGAGTTTTGCAAGTTGATAAGTCTATGTGTTATTTGTTATAGTCATAATGAATCTATGACTTAGCTTTATGCATGTAATTCTTTACGTATGTACTGAAGTTCTAAAAATGGCTGGACCAATTTTGATGAAATTTTTGGCGTGCTTACATTATTGTGGTGGTAGAGCCTCCTCCAATCTTCTCTATACAATTCAAAGGGAACCAATGCAAGATCCCTGGTTTATAAATTCTTTTTAAACAGATCTCATATTAAATTAACTTTAAGACTACGTTCTGGTCACTGTCCATCAGCAAAGTTTGCGTATCTCATGAGAGAAGTAGATTCACCAAGCTGCACTACTCGTGGTGATTTGGAAGATAACCAACATTTGCTGATGAAGTGTTTCAGAAACAAATAGGTAAGACAGGCACTGATGAGAGACTTCAGTCTAAATCCTATGGATGTTGGTGCTATTCAAACAATTCTCTCTGAGCCCACATCAGAAATATCTCAACGACTGGATGGTTTAATAGGAGTCCTTCATCAGTGACGGCCTTAGTTTTTATAATATAACTAGCTGACCCGGCGAACTTCGTACCGCCATATTTTTTGAATTCCTAAAAGACTGTTTCATGACACAAATACAAAATCACCATAATCGGTCCAGGTGTGTAGGAGGATTTTAGAACCCGATGTCAACGCCACCTACCGGTTCTAATTGCGAATCTAAACCATTCGGGAACCCACTCAAACACACAAAAACAAAATCACTCCCGGTGATTAGGAGGATTCTAGAACCCGATCTCAGCGCCACCTACCGGTTCCAACGGTATAAAAGTATCCTATCTTTTAAGTTGGATCAAACTGCACACGGTGTGCAAATTTGATTGAAATTGGTTCAGTAGTTTTGGAGTTTATTGGCAACATTATCGTGACACAAGATTTTTATATATATAAGATGTATTTAGAGTAAATTAGATTAGTCGATGCTGTTGACGTATCCGTGTGGATACACAACCCCCCCCCCCCCCAACACCAAAGATGCTACAAATGCACTGCTGCTCTCTTAAGGGAGAGTAAGTCCTGGTCACTAATGCTTCTGGCACAACTCAAGGTTGTTATGGCGGCATACTTTAGACTGGGGGTGGTAGACATCCAGTCGGGCAAGTACCCTACCACCTGACTGTGGGTTGTTTTGTCGCCTCCTACGACAGGCCTCCCGGTCGTGGGAAATTTTATTTTTTCTCCGTTCCTGCACGGATAGAAATAAGTGATGAGGCGCCCCGGGATCGTCATATTATAGGTATTGCTGCCGTGACGCCTCGATGCCTCCGACAAAAAGAGGTGTCCCTGGGAGCGCGTGCTCAAATCTGCTTTATAATAATATAAGATTCCGTTTTGACGGCCTCAGTGGTTGAGCGGGTTAAGTCTTAGCCGTCCGAACTCGCTGAAATACAGAGGCTCCGGGTTCGATTCCTGGCGTGGTAAATTTCGGAAACGAACTTTCTGTTTTTTACTATGGTCTGGGTGTCTGGGAACGGCCCCAGAGTGGTCCGTTCTATGTTACCCATAACACAAGCGTAACTTGCTTAGTTTGGGGATAAACAATTTGTGTGTTTGTCTGCCGATTTGTTGTTGTTGCGATAGATTGAAAAAATCGTATTCTACTAAATCCACAATATCTTCTCAATATCGTCGCGTCGGAATAGTAAATGGCATTAGACGATATAAATATTGAAAAGATAATAAAATTTTAAACATTTATATCATGAGTTTTTGCGTCTAAATATTTACACAGATACAGTGTGTTGTGTTACGGGCATGCGATTGGAATTAACAGAATACCGAAATCAGGCAAACACAATCTTTTATAGATGAATAACATTTTTGAGAATAACTGCTGGACCAACAGAAACGGCTATCAGACTCGTCATCGTTGTCTAAATAGGCAGAAAATATAGAATAACTGAAATCGTCTTCAACTATAGATGATTTCATAAATAAGTTTGCCGATAAGAGGCGAAAAGCTGTGTCTTTGATTAGAATTGCTTGTCTCACTTGCTCCTAGGAGCAGTAAGTGGGAGCAATAACTTATATTCAATATGTAATTATTTTAATTCAATTCGAGCTTTATTTGCTTCTTTTATAAAAAGAATTTACCCTTCCTTTGGGCCCCCCAACACATTTTGATTCAGGACCCGTCTAAGGCAAGCTACGCCGCTGGATTGGGACGAAAGTGTCCGGCTATTTTGAGGTGATAGTAATAGCAGAGTGGGTCCCCTGGACACCCCACGGGTGTATGCCGTCCTTACCCCTGATATAAAGAGGTCCAAGCCCAATGGTGGGATGTTAGTTGTTATAACAATATAATATTAAAAAATTTCAATATTTAAAAAATCAAAAACCAATCACGTAATTTAAATTCGGAAACGGAACCTGCGATGCGTGTGCGCATACGATTTCTATCTGGTTTTTTCTCACCATTCGATTGGCTAGGGTGCTTTGTCGTATAGCTGTCTCTTTCACTCGCATACAATCATGTATATAGCCGTCTCTATCCTGCGGGGGTGGTGCCTTGAGGGTGAGCGACAGATGTTAAGGTATCTACCAGTTTTTTTTTTTTTCAATTTTAGTCTCGGTTCTGAACAATAGCCCCTTTCGGGCTTTCGGCCGATTTTGAGAAGGCCTTTGAAAGAAATTTTACTGATTTTATTGAAAGTTTTCGAAACATATGGTCGGTGAGATAGAAAGGTGGACAGGTATTTCTTTTTTTAATTGTTCTAAGATTATAGATTTATGTCGTTTTTAATTCTAAAGAACTGTAGAGTTGTAAATTAATGTAACTGTTTTAGGCAGGTTTTTTGATTTTGTTTTTTCTTAGACTATTGTTGTAGATGTACTATAGTGGTTTGAGCATTGACTCGCATTAGTACTGACAGGACTATCTTTACCTTTCCAAGCATTTATTTAAATTATAAAGATCCTCATTCAAAATTAATAATTTTACATTATGAAACTACGTTTTAACGGCTCTAATAATTTTATATAATATTAAAATGGTTTAATCTGTACTTAATATTATAAAGAGGTAGAGTTTGTGAGTTTGTAAAGTTGTGGGGGGGGGGAGGGGGGTAATCATCTGGATCTGGTAAACCCACTTTAAAAATTCTTTCACCAGTGGAAAGCTACATTATTCCTGAGTCACATAGGGTATATTTGATTGTGATTAATAAGATTTTTTTCACTTTTTCTGATGCCCAGCAAAGTGGGCACGGGTCAGCTAGTCTTATGTATAAAATTCTCGTGTCACAGTGTCACCATACTCCTCCGTAACGGATTGACCGATTCTCATGAAATTTTGTGTGCATATTGGATAGGTCTGAGAATCAGACAACATCTATTTTTCATCCCCCTAAATGTTAAAGGTAGTCAACCCCTTAATATTTCTTTTTTATGATATAGAATTAAAACATACATACAACCCTCAAAAAATATCAGCTCCCTACCATCAACCCCTATTTTTTAATAGCGATATTCGTATTTTTATAATTTTCTACTGGGATGATTTAGATTTTAATTTGTAGAATTTAGGTGTTCTTTTTGTTGTTGTATGTGTTGAAGTTTTTCCCGGATGATTTAAATACACGATTGGACCTAGTAGGTGGCGCCGCGCTCCTCCTCCTCCTAAACGCTGGGCCTGATTTTGGTAAAAAAAATTTTTGTTCAAGTGGATTTGAGGATAGTTTAGATTAACATTTAGTCCCGGTAGATGACGCTGGAATAGGGATCTAGATTTTTATCTTTTAAAGGCAGGACAACGTCTGCCGGGTACAGCTAGTATTATATAAAATTGTTAGAGCTAAGCATGTTTCCTAAAGAGTTCTTTGCGCCGCTTCTTCTCAACTATGAGCTTTGTACCGGCTTCAAAATGTAGAAAATATTTTTTTTAATTGCCAAGTCGGATTTATTTTTCAGAAAAAGACAGAATTTTGTAAATTCTGCATATTTGGCCTTCCTTATGCCCTAAGACTTGTTGTAATCAAGACAATGATTAAAGCATGGCGGTACCCCAAATTAAAAGCACAATGCTATGGAAACCTCTAGAGGGAACCCTCCGAAGTATATGTTTGGATACGCGCTTGACCGATTTATCCGAATTTATTTTAATTTTGATTCCGTTTTGATGTATTGTAATTTATTGTAAATGGGACGTGTGGCGAGTTCCGCTCGTGTACATTTCGGGGTCAATACACCGTTGGATATGTCGTCGTTTTTGGTCTAAAACAACATGTGTCTATCACAAGCCTATCGAAGAACTAGAAATGGGCGATCGTTGAAAATGGCGGCGGCGTTACAGTATCAAGCTTTTTATGCTACTGTATTGCATGCCTGTATGGCGCTCTGTTGTTTGTGCCTACCCCGCAAGGGACCTGGCATGAAGTTACGTATGTAAGTATGTATGTATTGTATGCTACTAGTTTGTATTGTCAGACTTGGGCAGTTGCATTACTTGTAATTAAAACACATAATTGAAATACATATTGTTGCGAGTTGCGAGACTCGAATTAAAATGCCATTGGAATTATTATAGTTTATTAGAACTATACAGACACGTATAACGCTGGGTACAAACATAACTGAACAAATCCAAACGTAATGCAGAAGGTCGTAATTCTATAATACGCGCAAAGTCCGTCCGTAGCTTATCAATGTACACGTCTTGCTTGTATCGTAATCGTCGCTTAACTGCCTCACCCCTCGGGAATAACTTTAATCCTATACAAATACAATATGTCTCGACGCAAAACAATCATTTCCAAGAATTCGTTCGACACACCACTCTAATGACTGCCATAAAACAAGTATAATAGAATGTTTTTCTTAATAACAAATTTTAAACACGAGTAAACAAAAGAAGCCCAAATGCGGGAGAGGTAATAAACCAGGTGTGCATCAACTTTGTCGGCATGTAACAATACTATATTGTGTTTAGAAAAGGTGGCAACCCTATTTATAGACTATCCTAAGATGTTATGTTTTCTTTTTCAGGTAAGTACCAGCCCTGCGAGCCCAGTTTCGGTGCAGGTAATAACAATATTGGGCGCAATTAATTCGAGCTATAAAGGATGTGCGCAATGTCGGGGATGCGGCGTTAAGTTGCTGCATCCTGTCGTATGGTGCAATTTATAAGAGAATACATTCTAATTACAAGCTTTAATTTAACTTGCAAAAGATATACCTATGTATGTAATGCGGGTGGAATCTTCACAGGTTAAATTTGACCAGTTTCGCGGTTTCCGATTGAGCTGAAATTTTGCAAACATATCTATATCGCATGACAATGCAATAATATGTTACTACGAAACTAATCTGATGATGGAGTCGGAAGGTGGCCATAGGAACTCCTGTACTAAACAATAGACCCGTTGTGTTTGGGCGTCGTTTTACTTGTCTTGGCTAGCACTCTGCTGCTGCATGATATCCAGAATCTCAAAAGCTTGTATTTAAAAACCTTTTTAAAAAACAAGTTATTTTAGGATTATATACATATAAAGTTACTTCGTGGAACCCTATAAAATGTAGCCCAAGTCTCTCCTTATAATGGGTTAGCTGCCGTCACTGTTGGTCCACTCCAGTCTGATAGGAACATCCAGAAAGAAAGACAAAAATATTAAAAATTAAATTTTTGATATAAGTACCGTATATACCGTATATCATAAGCATAAAACGCTGTTATTATGATATTACTGTTACAAGCTACACATGACTCGAATTAAAATGCCGTTGGAATTACTATAGAGTTTATTAGAACTGTACAAACACGTATAAAACAGGTACAAATAAAACTGGATACAACCAGTACGAACTGCACGATTCAATAACACGCGCAACGTCCTTCACTATATCGCTCATGGAATCTACGTATTGCTCGTATCGTAATCCTCGCTTGACTGCCCCTCTCGGCCTTCGGCTATTGCTTTATAATGCACCGATCGCTGGCAAGCTTCGATGCAATACAATAACAGCAAGGCTTAGTTTGACACTAATGACGGCCATAAAACAAGTACAATAAGAATAAAATGTTTTTCTTAATTACAAATTCTAAACACAAAGTAAACAAAAGAATACCTAAATGCGGGGTATAAACTGCGCTTTACGACAGGCAGGTGTGCGTTTACCTTGTCGGCCGGCGTGTAACATTACAAATAGACAGTTCAATTGTATTTATCGGTATGTATTAAAGATTTTCATATATTCTATTACATTCATGAAATAAAAGTGCTAATTAAGATAATCGGATTACCGAATACGACATCGCCACGATGTTAATGAATCATGCCGAAAATAGACGATTCATTTCTGTCTTTCAATTTAGACGAATCAAACAAAGTGATGCATGGAATCTTAAAATTGAATCACTCATTTTCATTGAATACCGTCTGACCTTTCAGTTCGTTGCCTTTCAACCAAATTGGTGATTTTTTCTCTTTAATTCAAATTCAAAAGTTTTTATTCATAATAAGTTCCTCTGTAGAACATTTTTTGATAGTCATATATGTAAGTCAAAATTTTAATCTACTTCCTATTCCAGTGCTTTTCAATCTTTTTGGATACGCGACCCCTTTACAGGTTGAAAAATTTTGGCGAACCCCCCCCCCCCTTGGGCCATAGACAATCAAAAAGGTAGTAATTTAAATAACTACGTTTATGTCTTTCCCTATTTTGTTACCTGTATTCATTATTATGACATATACTCTCCGAAAAGCTGCTGAGCTTTAAAAGCACCTAAGTATGAGGTATAAACTTAAATTGCCTTTCTCTTTTGCCGGCGATCCCCTGAGTAAGGCTGTGCGATCTCCTAAGGGTCGCGACCCACAGGTTGAAATACACTGTCCTATTCTATGTACACCGCTTCGCAATGTGTTCTCGGTGCTTAAAGAAGAAGAAGCTGCAAGAAACTCCCCAGCAACACTTCTAGCTAAAGAAGATTTCGAAAATTCGAGAAAGAAATCGCTATAAGCTTGTTACTTAAACCGTCTGCATCGTTTCCTTCGCACATCGATAAAACCGAGTCCCATGGTTCGATCCCAGATCGGAAATAGCCCGGTCAAGAACCTGTTGTTGGCGAAAAGTTTACAAACACACGGACGGAAATGAATATATCTTTTATGTATTATTATGCAATACTTTCTTCTTTATCCCTTTATGCCGCGGCCACACTTTGGGTCATATTTTTCGAGTGGAACTTCTTTATAATCGTTGTGATTTGAAACTCGATGAAACGAAAAAGCAACACTAAAAAGAGATAAACACACAAATCCGACTAAGCTTCTAAGAGAATGGGATGAGTTTTACATCGTGAAGCACAGATTAGAGTCAATAAGAACGATGATTAAATGCTAGGTCCAATTTGGACCGAAATAAAACTTATAATAATATTGTACACTAAAACAGAAAAATTTAAAGTGATACTTAAGAAGTTCTTATCCGTGCAGGAACGGAGAAAGAATACAATTTCCTGCGTTGGGGTGGCCTGTTGTAATAGGCGACAAAACAACCCACAGCCAGGTCTGGCTGTGGCTGGTCTAGAGTATGTCGCCATAACGACCTTGAGTTGTGTTCCGGCTTCATTGACCAGGTTCCAGTCTCCCTTATGAGAGCAACAGCGTGTTTGTAGCACCTTTGGTGTTGCAAATGTCCATAGGTGATGGTAACCGCTTACCATCAAGTGGGCCGTCTGCCTGTCAACTGAACTCCTGCCGTAAAAAAAGAGTAAGATTTTTGAAACAAATTCAAAGTTGCGCGTTAAATGAATGAAATTAAAAGAAAATATAGCAAAAAAACATCCTCAAAAGATTATCTACAAGATTGGTCTGAATTAATTTTTTCGTAACATGTATACAAAAAAAGTTATAGAGCAAGAAATATTTTTTTTATAAAAAAATATCACTTTTTTTGCTTATAACTTCTTAATAATATAATATTTGTAGGCAAAACAATTTTTTACTAATTTAACAAATTTTTTGTAAGACATAGTTTCCTAGATATCGCGAAAATAATGTTTTCATCCCTTTTTCTAAGATGGTGGCTGGGGGACAAGGGTGGTGACCCCACAAACTTGAGGTTAAGCTTCTATTGACCCCCCCCCCACACACATGTCCCAAAAATTAAATTGCGTCCTCTAAAGAATGCAATATTCGGTCCTTAAATTGTAAGATTTCAATGGACTATATCCCTTTTTTAGCAAGATACTTTTAAATTTTGTTTTTAATTTAGTGAAAGGCAGATCTAACATTATTCATCTCCATTCGTGTTTTACTGGACAATTTGGTTACACTTACTCAACTCTGATTTTATCAGTAGCGTTTGTAGAGATTCTCCCCCATAGCGTGTAATCTCCGTTCAAACGCTTCTATCCATCGGGTACATCTCTGATACTAACGTTGAAATCTGTCGACAAAGTGTGTTTATTCTGCACTGGCAAACCAAAAGGCAGCCTTGGGGTTGTGGTTGCAATCTGCATGGGCTGATATTACAGAACAGTGATGGCATTGTTACATACCGACAAAGAAATGCACACCGGTTTTATTACATACATACATAACTTCACGCCAGGTCCCTTGCGGGGTAGGCACGAACAACAGAGTGCCATACAGGCTTATTCTTACACACCTCACTTGCTTCTTTGACATTCATAGCTCTTGTCATGCACGCTTGTTAAAGAGGTGTATACCGGTTTATTACCTTTCCCCGCATGTGGACTTCTTTTGTTTACTTTGTGTTTAAACATTCCATTGTGAATTGTCATCTTTTATGACAGTCATTAGGCAGGTGCGTCGAACTGATTCTAAGAAATCCGATCTATGTGAGCTGGCAGCCATATTGTATCAGTGCAGCAATGGCCCAAGGGAGAGATCGGCACTCAAGTGACGATTACGATACGAGCCAGACGCGTTGTAGTACATTCGATAAACGATATAGTGACGGACTTTGTGCGTGTTATTGGATCGTGCAGTTTGTACTAGTTGCGTCCGGTGATATTTGTACCTGTGTTATACGTGTTTGTACAGTTCTAATAAATTCTATAGTAATACCAACGGCATTTTAATTCGAGTCCTGTACCTCGTTACAGTATATTATGTAGAGCATAATTTATAAGAGGGGTAAATCTGGTTGGGATTACGTCATGTCAAAAATTAAATCACTTCTGACCTTGAACTTAAACACTTGACTATCGAATGATTATTTTATCGATTTTTAATTGTTTCTAGGAAAATTCGACTACATTGTTGCTAGGGTTCGGTAAATGAGTAACTTTTACGTTGCCGAATTTAGTAATTCAGCAACGTTAAAGTTACTCATTTGCTTTATTTACAAGTAAACTATTGCTAGAAATTATTTGAAAGAAAGAGGGTAGTCTAGTGATGACTGCGCTCGACTATAAAAGGGGAAGACGGTGAAGTGTTTTCACTTGTCGATTGGCTTCTGGACGAGTCGGATGTCTGTTAGGCTTGTTCTACGAATATACAATTTTATATTTCCCAGTTACATCATAATCTGAGTATTTATCTTATCTACTAAATTATTTTTAATGACGTTTGTAACCTAAAAGTTACCTTGAATGTTTTACTTTATATTAATGTCGATTTATCATATGAATCTTCGATTATTTAAAATACCTTCTGACTTTACAAAAGTGTATTAAAGTCTGAAAATAAATTTTCTTCCTTTATTCTTTTACCTTCTCTTCTCCCGATCATTTGAAGTCGACACACTGTCTTTTCTCTCCGTACTCCTCCATTCTGGCTTATATCCTCTCTCACAATACGCATGGTTGTCATCCTTTACACAATCGTTTTAATTCTTCTTTGGTCTTTTGTATCTATCGTCATCATCATCCACTTGAACATACTCTTTTCGGCATCCTCATCCACTTGATTATTCATTCACTTGATTAGCATTCTTCTCAAATTTTCAGACCTACGAAAATTCGTAAGACTGTTGATAAATATTGATCTGAGTTTCGAGGGAACTTCCTCTAGATTTTTTCCCCTTCCACTATCACTAGAACATGGGATCAATTAAAGGCGTATTGAAAATGTTCGACGTTGGCAAAGCCTCTCTTGTTGCAAGCGTCCGTAGGTATTGGTGACCACTCACGGAATCTTTATACTATTGCGCACTACGTCTACGACAAAAGAGTTGTTAGTGATGTCGATATGATGATACATAAAGCCATTGAGAATGATATGACTTACAGCCTTGTCTAAGGGTGGGTGGTATGCACCGAAATTTAACCGACGGTTAAGCAAAGATAATCACTGTTTTCCATAAATTTTTGGCGATTATTTTATTATAACCATCGGTTAAAAGTCGATGCACAACAGCCAAAGTCTATACTAATATTATAAATAAAGATTTGTACTTTTGGAATTTTGTATGTTTGTAACTAATAAACTCAAAAACCACTGAACCGATTTCAAACATTCTTTTACCATTAGAATGCTACATTTTCTCAGATTTATCTGGGCTATACTATAGACTATAGAAAAAAAATTAGGGGATACCCACTAAAACTTCAATAATGTAACCCAAGGAGTAAAAAAAAAAGTTTTTGAGCTGGTCCGGGGATGGTTTAGAATTTAGATTCACAATTAGACCCGGTAGATGGTGCTGGAATCAGGTTCTGGTTTTATTTAGCGCAGGACAAGGTCTGCCAGAACCGCTAGTGTTTGATAAACGTGAAGCTTTTGTGTTTGTAGGATTCGTACCGGCTGCAGGTTTACCAGTTGCAGTAAAGTAGTGAATCAGCAGAACCCATCTATTGGGAGCTTTAAGAAAATTTATAAATTAGTGAATATGTAAAACAATACGTGCGTTATTGTAATACGACACTCACAATCGCGTCATTAGTGTCTTAGCATATAAATTACCTTATTTATTAGTAATAGGTGAATTAATGTTTTTACCTGATACTAATATTTAAAGCTGAAGAGTTTGTTTATTTGTTTGTTTGCTTGGACCCGTTAATCTGCTCCACGAGCAGATTGAGGAGTTTGTCCGCTTAAAAAATTATTTAGAGTCCAAAAATTATGTCCTCCAGATGTGAAATTTAGGGCCAAGCACTATAATGTATCTATTAATAATTACGGTCTGGATGTCTTAGTGGCATCATAAATTCATCAAATTGGCGAAATTTCCAATACTCAATCTGAAGACAATCAGCCACGTGACTGGTCCACTGGCCACTCCAGCACGCTAATTTCGCGAGCATGTCATTAATACAAACATAGGTAACAGTGGTGATCTATTGGTGGCGGATGAGTCAAGATCCTCCCGTCCCCCACCACAGAACTAGATCTGGCCAGACGAGAACCGGGGCCCCAGGCTCGGGGTCAATCAAAAGTCAATAATCTAGCGTCGCACCTGGCAGACGGCATTTACATAAAATACAGCGTGTGTGATACCGTTGTACGTTTCGTTCGATGAAGTATACTAATTCAACAATATTGGTACTAGTATAAATTCTACCCAATTTTGTCAGATATCTTTTACTGAGCAGGCTGTAAGGTTGTGGAATGCATTACCAATAAGCATCAGAGGTGCAGTCACTTATATCTTTTAATAAACTCCTCAAAGGTCACTATCTAGTATCTACATTTGTAAACAGTAATGTATGTATGTAACTCTATGCACATGTCTATGTATTTTACCTGCGCAGGAACGGAGAAAGAATACAATTTCCTGTGGCCGGGCGGCCTGTCGTAAGAGGCGACAAAACAACCCACAGCAAGGTGGTAGCTGGTAGGGCATTTGCCCGACTGGGGTGGCTACCACTCCTGGTTTAAACTATGTCGCCATAACAACCTTGAGTTGTGTTCCGGCATTAGTGACCAGGTTCCAGTCTCCATAAAGAGAGCAGTAGCGCATCTATAGCTCCTTTGGGGTTGCAAATGATGGTAACCGCTTTCCATCAAGTGGCCCGTTAAATTAGTGTTTGTCCTGCGTTTGCCAGCCAGAACTCAGCGGCTTCTCCCAAGGGTTCAAAATGCTTGTGCACAGTTCTGTTTCAATGTTCTATAAAGGGCTCACGTGACATCCTATTTGAATAAGTATTCAATGTTGACGATGTACAAGACGTAATTTGAGGATAGCCCATTACTTTTGTGGACTTATGCCAAATTTTAACCGATACTTGGCTAATCAATTCCTCGTGGTAGATCTTCAAATAGATGGATTGCACAGATTGCTGACCTCGGTCTTCCACCGGCTCGGAATCGATCTCGATGGAAGACAGCAATGGTTTTTTACAAGCTTTTATTTAACTTGCATTGGATATATGTAAGTTTAGGTGGAATATTGCAAGTTAAATTTGATCAACTTCCCGGTTTCCGACTGGGCTGAGACACATATGTATATCGCGTGACAGTGCAATAATATGGTATCAGGGAGCTTCATCATCAGATCAGCTGATTTGATGATGGAGTCGGAAGGTGGCCATAGGAACTCCTTTACTAAACAAGATCGACCCGTCGTGTTTGGGCTCGTTTTACTTGTCTTGGCTAGCAGTCTGCTGTTACTGAACAAGTTTTTATTTTATTAACAACTCACTAACAATTCCGTAACCTTTTTTTTCAACTAAATTTAAGAAAAAGTTTAGACGTTGTACACGCTTATTACTTTTGTTGTTGTGTGTGACATTTTTTTAATGTATGTTTGTGTTGTGGTGTAGCTTAAGAATAACTTATTATATATTAATTTATTCTAATTTTAATACTAAACTTATTCTAATGTAGAGTGTATCTGTTACATGCTAGTGTTGTGAGGAAATGCGTGTGCAGTGTGTGCTTTATGTCTTACGCGAGCAATGGTTTACTGCCATCAAAGTCACGCTCCTCAGCAGTGAGGGACGACTGAAAAGAAAAAGAAGGCAAATCCACGGTTAGTGAGTTACAGGAGCCGGCCATAAGTATCATACAATTGTGAAAATACTCGTATAACCCCAATATCCGGCCCACGCGTCTCAAATGAGTTGGAAAACTGGTATTCACCAGCTGCCCGATGACAGCGTGCCATCGGCAATAATAAACTAATTACATACCGATTAATGACTCCTCTAAAGTCCGGTTTACACCAGAGTTACGTTATCGAATAGGGCTGCTGTAAGGCACGTTGCTTTGTTAACAGCGGAAGCGGAGCGTTAGCGCAAGCGAGCAGTGTATAGGACCGCCACTGAGCAAATACCTACCACGCGCACATTTTTGGACTTATTATACATATCAATTTACTCGTAGAATGAAATTCTTTATAATAAACAATACTGACATTATACCACTAGCTGACTCGTGCCCAATTCGCTGGGCATGAGAAAAAAATAAAAATAGTTATTATTAATCACAATCAAATATACCCTATGTCACTCAGGGATGATGAAGCTTTCCACTGGTGAGATGCAGAGATTACCCCCTACAAACTCACAAACTTTACCTCTTTAATATTAGTATATTATAATATTAGTATAAAACTAATTACATACCGATTATTAACTTCTCTAGTCCGGTTTACACCACAGTTACGTTATCAAATAGGGCTGCTGTAAGGTAGCGTCCCTTGTTAACTGCGGAAGCGGAGCGTTAGGGCCAGCGGGCAGTGTAAAGGACTGCCACTGAGCAAATAGCCACATTGTTTAAATGTACCGCTGGGTCTCGATTCTATTTATTTACTGAGAAAACTGACAACGAACATAGTTTACTCGTACAATGAAATTTTTATAATTAATAATATTATAGGAAAAATATATAAAAGAGAAAATATTTGTAGGCTTAGGTTTTAGAATGCTACATTATTCCACATTAATATAGGCGATATTTATTACTAGAAAAAATTAGGGATCCCTACTAAAACTTCGATAATGTAAGCCAAGGTGTTAAAAGATTAGTGTTCGAATGGGTGGGTCTGGGGACTTTTTAAAATTTATTATTGAAATGTATTCTACAGTATTTCCATAGTTTTAAGGACTAATAATATATAATCATAAATGGTATAATATCTTATCTTATAATAATAATATTACAATTATAACACATAAAACGTTTAAATCATAATGATCATTTAAATATTTAATTACATTAAAAATATAACTATAATTATTTTTGTTGCTGATATCCCCAAAACACGCAACATTGATAATTTTTGGAGAGTGAAACGCTTTGCGTTTTTGATGCCGTTTTTCGATGTCTTGTTTGTTAACAATGGTCTCTAGACATGTTATACCTCAATGGAGACACTATAATTTAAATTAGCTCGCAAACAATGTGGTGGTAAATTTTTAAAATTGAACGTACCTATTTTTAGTTATAAATAATCATACTTTCTAAATAGTTTATAACTGGCCAGTCTCTACATATAAACTTTTTTCGCAATACTTTCTGACTGAATTTGAAAATTAATAATTTTGAATTTAGATTTGGTGTGAGTTACCAATTTCTTAGCACACTCATACATATAAATGTCCTAATATTTGATTTTTTGATGTCCTTTCATTTATATAATCATTCGGAAAAAACAATTGTTTAAGTATAATTATCGACTGGTCTATAATATTATATCCTTGTTTGTATAACTTATATCGTGTAACATACACTCTTTCAAATCCGCATCTGTGTGTGTGAAGGATGATATTATGATGATTTGTGGTGTGACAGAGGATAATGCAAGGAAAATACATATTGTCCCGACCCCAATGTGAGAGAGAGAGAACCTTAGTGCTCTGCGAAATTAAGGAATGTCTTTGCTTTATGTAGGGCAAATGCCGTTGTGGTCACCAGGTCCCCCCACCCCCGCTTCCCTCTAAACCATTCTACACGCGTGGTACACAAACAGGATTCCGTTGTAAACACCTGCTCTGCGCGCGCGCATATCTTGTGAAATATAGTAGTATAATATAGTATACCGTATTGTATGTAATGTGAAAGTGAGCTGGGTGTTTTGGGATTGCGTAACGGTTTTGGTAAACACGGAACCCTAGTGAAACCGACTAGGAAGTTCACAGGCCACCAGAGACCACAGATGGCCACCTAAAGCACGAGATGGCCAAACGCCAATGAATGGCCAACCAAGCCGCGGAGGCCACCGAACGTCGCAGATTGGCCAACGAAAGCTTCTGCGAAGCTATCGCCATGCGGAAAAGATTCCAGCAGCTCCAATGCCAGTTGCCGGTGAGTAGTTGCCCACTGAGTTGCAGCGGAGGTAAGGAGGTAAAACCTCGAGGCCCCGTCCTTCTCATTCTAGATTAAGAGGAAGAAGATCATGGAGAGAAGTGAAGTTCGTCCGTTTGTGTTTATAGGTCATAACAGTTCATCTCAAACGCTACTGGGGCTACATCAAAGTAATTGAACAAGAAGATGTAGTCTTTATGGCGCTATCCCAGCATCATAGAACCAGAAACCGATGTTGCTGGAGAATTTAGACTCTGACTTTCTTCAGTAAGCCACCACCCAAGCCGCCGGGAACTTTCAACTTTATATTAAAGTAGGAGAGGCCTTTTTTCTTGTCAACGCTGGGGGGAACGCATTTACGCATGTCCTCAGGCCCCCGGGAATGCCAGCAAGGGGTTTGTGGGACTCCTGGCTGCGAGTGTTGCAAACATGCTTCGACGTTAGATCTTGCAAACACCGACCGTCAGACTACCCACTAAACCTTCCAGCGTCCCTCCGTATCATGGTGAGGCGCCACGGGACCGTAACCATGGGTATGACTGCTGTGACACCTCGATGCAAGCCGATAAGGAGGGTGTCCCTGAGACTAGAACACCCCACGGCACTGGGTGTGGCTCGTCGAGAAGGTCCCCGACGCCCCAGTTGCATTATGTTATCGGGAAAGCAGGAGAGGCCTGCTAAACAATATGAGGTGGGCCCACGTTAGCCAAGATCGAGGCCTTTCTGAGTTATAATTTTCGACTTATTGAGGACTAGAGTTTACCCCGCGGCTGCGCCGCGGGTTAACCTCTAGTGCGTCTCTTGTTTATAGAGCAAGCGCTACAGGTTATATTATATTAATTTTTTATGTATTTGCCCACGGAAGATTCACTTCATTTTATATCGCTAATTATACCATCCCCCGTGAATAAAATAAATTACAAAACTTGTTCAAAGTGGTCTAAATGATCAAAAGACCACAGTGACCGACATGACCAAAATGACGGAATAAGCAAAACGATCATAAAGGCCAAACTAATTAAAATGGTCAAAATGACCGACATTGCCAAAATCACCAAAAAGGCCAAAATGACCAAATAGGCCAAAATGACCAAATAGGCCAAAAAGGCCAAATAGGACAAAATAGTCAAAAAGGCCAAAATGACCAAAAAGGCCAAAATGACCAAATAGGCCAAAATGACCAAATAGACCAAAATGACCAAAAAGGCCAAAATGAAAATTATCCCTTGTCCACACTCAGTATTTAATTGACATACGTACGCAATTTCAGCCAAATCGGCCCATTAGTTCAGACAGACAGACAGACAGAGTTACTTTCGCATTTATAATATTAATAGGGAATTAATAGGGATTTCGACTAAAGCGAATTTTGTAAGGAAACATTCGACTTGTAGATTCCTTCAAATAATCCAGTCGTATAGGTTGTAAAATCAAATATTCAGGTATCTATATTCGAGGTGTCCAGTTTATTTTTTAATTATAGGTACCTACTAATTATTTCGACTTGTAGAGGAGGGTCAGATTTCGAGTAACGGAGGTTTTAGGGTTGCCAACAAGTATTGTAATTATGCATTTTGTTTTTGTATTTGTTTATTTTGGTGAGCAATAAAGTGTACACAGAAAGAGTGACAAAATAATTTCCAATTCAAAAGTTTTTATTCGAATTAATTTCCACTGGAGAAACCTTTTTGAAGGCCAATTACATATAGTTAAAATTTAATTTTACTTCCTATTCTATGTAAACCGCTTCGCAACGTTTTATTGCTGTTAAGGAGAAGAACCGGCAAGAAACTCTCCAGCAACACGTCTATCTAGAAATTGATTAACTCAAACTTTTCTTTTTTCCGACCGATTCTGACTAGACTTTCACTGGCTGATACACAATGTTGCAAGGGTTGTTGCTCTTAAGGTTTCACGAAAAAAATGAACGCGGACGAAGTCGCGGACATAGCTAGTTACACTATAAGACTCGTGCGCAATGCTGATATAAGTGCAGTTTGTGCAATTTTAAACCACATTCACCAGTATAATGTTAATTTTTATTTCTTATTCATATTCAAATTGAGTCCTAACGATTACTCGAAAGTTTTCATACCGGAAAATAGTCCTTGACACATGAAGATTTAAAGTTCATAATTGTATGTCCTATTGTAGTAATAAAATATATGGACCATACTTAATCCTACCTTACCCCCTTTGTATTTGTGTTTTGAAATATAAATGTAAAAAAAATACAATTTTATATGGTCAAGGTTCTGTACCGTTGCATATGTATTGAATTCTGTAGACATGGAGGATTCAGACATGAGGATTGCTTTGGGCTAACGCCGTTTCTGCTAATTTGAAAGAATTCCGCCGCAAAAATATCGAGGAGATATTGGCGATTTAGTGCTATACGATATTTCTACACTATCGCATTGGATTCATACTTTGGATATGTTTGCCGACGCCAATATATTGAAATATTTACTCCAAGATGTTGTAAAATTTGCATTTTAGTTTGGAGTTGTTTTTGTTCAAAAAATAAATACACTATTATTTAAAACTATAAATAAGGTGACCATAATTTAAAGGCATATTATGTGCCTTAGTATAAATTTTAAAAAAGGCTATGGTTTCCTGTCAACCCCGATGGGACCCTAAAACAGTGCTCTTTTATAATCCCATCAAAAAGACAAGTTGAACGACCGTGCGTGTAAAAAGAGCCGTCATATGTAAAAGAGGGGTTCGAGACTAGCGGACTGGCGCGCGGAGCTATACAATGTGCCCTTAGGCCATATTAAGAGCCCTAATGTTGGGGTGGCCATGATACATGTTGGAAGTTGGACAAACCCTCTATGGTCTTAGCCGTGCAGGAACGGAGAAAGAATACAATTTCGTAAGAGGCAA
Source organism: Dendrolimus punctatus (assembly GCA_012273795.1). Lineage (NCBI taxonomy): Eukaryota > Metazoa > Arthropoda > Insecta > Lepidoptera > Lasiocampidae > Dendrolimus > Dendrolimus punctatus. The sequence goes on along the minus strand of CM022554.1, from coordinate 10,569,840 downwards.
CAAAACAACCCACAGCTAGATGGTAGGGCATTTGCTCGACCGGATGGCTACCACCCCTGGTCTAGAGTATGTCGCTATAACAACCTTAAATTTTCGTTCCGGCTTCATTGACCAGGTTCCAGTCTTCCTTAAGAGAGCCGCAGCGCATTTGTAGCACCTTTGGTGTTGCAAACATCCATAGACGATGGTAACCGCTTTCCATCAAGTGGGCCGTCTGCCAGTCCGCTGAACTCCCGCAATAAAAAAAGTCAAATTCTACGATTGGCTAGAAATTGACATTATTCGTATGGAATATTCTTTATTGCGAAGGTGGCGAATAGGCAAGCGACCCACGTATTGGAAAGTGGCTACAGTCACCTATAAATGTTTGCAACTCCACGAGCTCCATCAAGATGTTACAAGCCAGTGGCGTAGCTTGCCTTAGACGGGCCCCATACAAAAATGTGTTACGGGGCCCAAAGGAAGTGTAAAGGTTAACAAATTTTTTTTAAAGTACCCAAAAAGCAAGAATTGGATTAAAATAAATTTATATTTAGATTATGCTAAGACATTTATTTACATTAATTCAACAAAAAACATTTGTGTCTGAAATATACATACAAGTCATAATTACAATTATAAAAAAAATCCAATTTACAATAAACATTCTTAACTTTACAAAAATATGTCACTGAAAAGGTATTTTATAATCATATTATTATTACTTAAGCACAAAAATAATCGTCAACTGAATAGAAAGCTTGTTTAAGGAGGAATGCTTTAACATTACGCTTAAAAGATTGCATTTTATATATATTTAGCTTTAGGTCAGTAGTTAATTTGTTGAAAATTAATATTATTAATAACCTATGTATTCTTGTATATATATGACTATGTGTATATTTATTTCTTAAATTAGTTTGAGTATTTTTGTATCTATTGCCTTTTTCCTGCACCAAATATTTCTGTCATTTAGGTTGCCTGGAAGAGATCGCTTTGAGCGATAAGGCCGCCTGTTGTATTGCCTAGAAAATATTGTAAATATGGTCTGTTTTTGTAATTGTATATTTTGGTGTACATTAAAGTATTCTCTCTCTCTCTCTCTCTCTCTCTCTCTCTCTCTCTCTCTCTCTCTCTCTCTCTCTCTCTCTCTCTCTCTCTCTAAGTTGTTACTATACTTAACGCTCCAAGCTATGTTGAGCAAACAATTGAAATCAAAAATACATTTTTTGCCTTTTCTTCGACAAACCTTTTCTTCAAACTTTACCTAGTAAATACATAAATCATGGTGTTACTAGCATATTTATTTGCACAGTTCATAAATATGTGAATTTCATACGACCGGATCACGCGATAGTTTTAAAACGAAAGAAATAAAACGCATTTAGCTACAAGGATAATATGTAGAAAGTTTCGACTAGAATTCTAGACTAGACCTGCCATATAAAAATCATCATTTCTAATTTATAAGTCAATTAGCTTAACGCGACCACGTTATGCTGTGGCTCAGTCAGGTATTGATTATTAGCTAAGGTATATTAAGGCTGGAGTACAGCAGACAGGCTGGCGGCCTGATAGAAAGTGGTTAATTTTTTCTGTCCGCCTCGAAGGAGTGACTGGGAGCTGGTTGCTGATGCCGGAACAGAACTCAGGGTTGTTATGCTGGCATACTTTAGACCAGGGGCGGTAGCTATTTAGGACACCGTGAAATTGCTCCCCCCCCCCATATTGATGAAGAGGATACCCACCAATCTACAAGTTTAACATACTTTTTGTCATGTTTTTTCATCCCTGCTAATTACATGCCCATACATACCACCTTGGTCGTCTTCTCAATTTTTCAAACACAGGTGCAACCAAAGATCCCATTATGTACCTACTCATTTCTCTTCTTACTAATTCATTGTAACATAAATATTAACAAACAAATCCATCGCAACGTTTTCATGTAAGTTGAGTGGCGACGTTTTTGTAGCCGGTTCCTATATTATCTTACCGGCTGTACATTTACCTTGAATGTCGGTTATAATTCGACATAAGCTCCATACAACCGATGGTAAGGCAAGTGGATGAATGGTAAGACATAGGTAATCTCACTTTAAGGGCCAAAATACGGACCTGTGCAACATGCAACATCTAAAGTATAATAAAATATCGTAATAGTCAAAAATTAAGGTAATAGCTAGAGCCAACAGATTTCAAAATTAATCAAAATTCTAGTTTAAAACACGGCATAACACACATATGTATGTACACGTAGTATATTCATACAGGTTTTGTTAATAATAAATGGACGCACGCGCCGATCAATCGACAGATGTTCGCGTTCGGGCGTCTTCGGCCATCTTCGGCGAGGTTCGGTTTTGTGGACCCCGTTTTTTTTTATTGGCCCCCAGGTATTTTGTGCTTCCGATCTGGGCCCGCGAGCGGTGTTACGGCGGATGTAGTACATCTTTCTAGGAGTGTCTCGTTTATAAAAAAAATCTAGTAGAAAAAGAAAACGACTTGAAGATTAACTGAAGAGTAAAAAATTCATATTTTCTACAACATCTTGAAGTCGGTGCAAAGTAAAACAAAAAATACTATATGCTGCTGTTGTTTTCTTGTTTTACTTGCCACCGACTTCAAATCGGACTTCAAGACTCTTGAAGTCGGTTTCTTGTTTATTATTTGTATTATACGTGAAGCAAAAAACTTTGTACCCCTTTTTACGAAAATAGCGCGGACGGAGGTGTATGAAATTTCGCTATGTTTATATAGAGACTGAGCGCAGAAAGATATTTTTTTTAATAATGCATATAAAAACATTATACACACTACCATGTATTTGACACACACACATGCATATATATATATATATATATATATATATATATATATATATATATATATATATATATATATATAAAAGTAGGTTCTATACTTGTAGTGATTCGGGCGACACTGGTATTCAAGAACACAACTGAGTTTCTCTGTAATTAAAGTTTTATTTTGTTAAAATAGGCATACTGTTTTACAGAAAGAATTATAATTTAAGTATTAAACATTGCAAACAAACTTTTACCTGTAATTAAAGAAACGACATTTAATGTTATTTATTCCAATGTCGATTCCAAATCCACAATTCACAAATAAGCCTTAGCTTTCTATTTAATAAAATATTTTAAGAATAACATGCGATCTTTCGGCACAAGTTTTAGGTTATCCTCTTTCCACAGATTATCTATAGGGTTTTGTCAAAGTCACGATTGTCACATTGCGCGGGAATATTAAAATTAAAGAAAATTATGTTTTTCCTTTACATATATACTCTTGATTATTGTTAAAGTCATAGTAGCCTTGGCGAAATCTGTGATTATAGAAGTATAGTCTTTGGCAACAGGACTTTAATAATGTTCAAACTTTTAATTTAAATAATTATTGTAGTCGAATTTTGACCACTAGTTCTTATAAATCCGTTTTCGTGTAAGAGACGAACGTAACCAATATCGTGCTCTTGTCGCGATTTTTTCGTGCCACCGTTGAAATTAATTAAACCAACATGTCGTGACGGCAAACGCGAACAAAGTTTCGCTAGTAAGAAATAATAAATAAAAGTGTTTTCCTCTTTATCAATATGAGTGTACGCGATATTAAGATTTGTACAGGTGGCTACAGGGTGGTGTACACATATACAAGGGGGTAGATAACGGTGTACAAGAATTTTACTGTTTGCCTACGTTGTGTGTCGATGACCTTATTTTTTTCGATAAGTAATTTCTTATCGGGAAAAGTCATAACATTCACCCTTTTGACGCCTTCCTTGCGAAACGAGTTATTAATTATTTGTAAAGGCTTAAAATAAATTAGGTTTTACACAGCTTATAATAATTATTATTATTTTGATCGGAAATTTTCGTTTGCGCAGAAAAGTGGAGATCGGGTTCCGACATAAATAATCCCTCAAAATACAGGCCTGGCCTAGTTTGGGGGCAAACTGTCAACTGTCATCTGTACCTAGTATAAATAATGTTACGAGCTGCAGGACTCGAATTAACATGCCGTTAGAATTACTATAGAGTCTTAGAACTACACAAACACGTATAAGATAGGTACAAATATAACTGAACACATCCAGTCCAAATGTAATGCACGATTCAATAACAGGCGCAAAGTCCGCCACTATATAGCTTATCGAATGTACACAAGTCTTGCCTTCAATCGCAGGCGGAAATAGCACTGTTGCTATGCACTGTTGTATCAGTCCCGCTCACACGATTCGTACGTACACTGTCTCGGGCTATTAAAAGCGGTCTACTAAGCAGATAAATCGTAAGGAATAATAATTAGATGTGTAAAACTGCAAGTAAATTCTGTGAATATATATTTTCAAAAAGGTGCTAATGCACTTGTGTTGTGGCTCCACTCCATCTAGGTTAACCCCTTAGTACTACGTGTTACTACTAACCGTCTACACTTCGCTGAGTATCATTAAATAAAACACATGCACCCACGCACACGCGCATGCATATCAAGGTCTATTTGGGCTTGGTGACCTTTATTTCATTCATAAACGCTGAAAGCACTGGCATCTCCAATAACGTTCCGCGCAAGAGTTTCGTGTGAAAGTCTCGCATGGAACGTTATTGCTGTGGAACTCCCTTCCCTTGAAACTCAGACAAACTGCATCCATTTCTACATTCAATTCTTGCCAGGTTGTAGGGCATTTACCCGACGGGATGGCTACCACCCCTGGTCTAAAGTCTGTCGCCATAACAACCTTGAGTTGTGTTCCGGCATTGGTGACTGGGTTCCAGTCTCTCTTAAGAGAGCAGCAGCGCATTTGTAGTACCTTTGGTGTTGCACATGTCTATAGGCGATTGTAACCGTTTGCCATCAAGTTGGCCGTATGCCTGTCTACTAATTCCTGCAATAAAAAAACAATTCAAACACTTGATCACTGACATTATTTGTTCATTAAATTAAGTATATTGCGATAAATGATATATATAATTGTTGCGGCGGCGCTGGATTTAGCGGGAAGCGAACCGTGTCAAATTGCGGGATAAGGAGTGTGGGACAATTTTGATGGGAATTCGAGAACGAGCACGCACTTACCTGATTAATGAGAATGAAATGGAGCTGCTCCTCTGTTCCCGAGTCCACTTCACTTCGCTTTATTTGTACTTTTATATATATGTTTATTGTATTTAATTTTATGTGCGTATATTTAGTTTAGTTTAATTTATTTTCCATTTACGGTGCGGAGCGGGTTATTTATATAATATATATGTTTTGCGGGCGCGGTATATTTAAGTTATTTTATGATATTTTATTTATATACAAAGCGAGGCGATTTATTTAATTTAATGATATGACAATGAGTGACTGAAGTGACGTGCGAAAGGGAAACGCGCCGTCACAATTTAAGAAGAATTTAAATATTCGAAGAAAAGTATGAATAGGTCGAAAGGAGGTTTACATGGCGGTACCAATAATATATTATTGTTTGCATGTAGGTATATATAATTTATACTTATATATAGGTAGATTAACCTAATTAATATAACTATAGTAGTTTAATCTTTTTTGTTTCTTCTTTAATTGTATTTAATTTCGATTGAATTACTTTCAATTTAGTCAAACCACCAAACGTTAATTAAGTCTCCTTGGATTAATGGCTGCCTGGAAGAGATCGCTATAAGCGATTAGGCGCCCATTGTTCTGATGGAAATGTATTCATATTAAATTGTTTAAGTTATGGTGAACGATAAAGCGTTTTCATTCATTCATTCATTCAAATATAATAAAATACTAACCAAGTTTGAAATTCCGTTTCGATTAAGGGAAAACCAATAAAACAGCGTTTTACTTAAAATGCCACGATGCATTCTTAATACAGCCATCAACGCTATGCTACTACTAACGACCACAGTGTTACATTTCAACAGTGGTTACACGGAGCTATATGGACAGGATTTATCGTATGATATAAACGGATGATAAACATGCGGGCGAGAATTCGTACTTATGGTTCAAAGAGCTTTTCGCTCATTAATAGTTCGCTTACTGAGGTGACACGTGGGCGAAAAGTGTCGTCCAGTAGCACGTGTACTTGTTTGTATAATCTGCTTTAGACATATTTTTTAAGTTATTTTCTTATGTCGTAATGAAAATTTGACCAAAAGTTACTATGAGTAAGCAACATCGTCCACTAAACAACTTCTAACGAAATTTTAATTATTGCCTTCGGATGATGATTTAATTAAAGCGGTATGTCTTAAAATTAGTTGAAGAGGCTAAGAAGTAAAAATTTAATGACTTAACATATGAAGTTTTGACTTTTTATAAATATTGGTATTCAGTCCTCCTGAAAAGTACGCCTTTGTAACTCGGAACATTGGAAATTTTACCGTTAATATGGTACTTCTCCCGAAAATCTAAGAGTGGCCGCGAAGTTAGAGAAGATTATAAATATTAACGCAATAAATCATCAAAAAAATATCAAGATTTTTATATAATAAACTTTGTAATATACTTTTTTATTTTATAATTGTCATACAAACACATATTGTATATCATTGTACACCTAGACCGAACATATTAAATAATATAGTAAATAAATAATAGCAAAAAGTTGGTTACGACAGGAATCGAACCTAGAACTTCTGCGTGCTACTGAGTTAAGCCGGTTAAGGAATAGCCCACTCAACCACAGAGGGCGCTAGTTGAGAGGCTTGCATTATGTAAATAATTATATACACAGATACGATTAGCTTATCATCAACTAGGGCGTGTGCTTACTGTATTCCTGTTTACACTGTGCTAACTGGGTGAAGAGTAAAGTTTGTAATTGATTTTTGAATATTTTATTGCGCTTTTGTGGGGGGTTATTCATTGCGATGACGTGGTACAAGGATGTTGGTGGAATTGTGTTGGGGTGTTATTATCATAAAGAATTGCCAAGTGCGTGTCAGCCCACGTACAAGGAAGGGTTCTCCCAGAGGTGAAGAACATTCTTCGAATGTGATGGGATACGCAGACCCGGTCCTGGCAGACTTTATCCTGCCCTGAAAATATAAAATCGAATACCCGATTCTAGTGCCTCCTACCGGTTCCAATTGTGAACCTAAACCATCCAGGGACCTACAAAAACACACACATCTTCAAAATCGGTAAAGTCGTTCTCAAGTCACGCGTAATTACATGTCTACGATTCATTTTTATTTATTTATAATAATATAATAACAGCAAGTGATGTCAGGAGCCTTAAGAACAGACGAGCGTGCATAACAAGAGCTATGAATGTCAAAGAAGCAAGTGAGGTGTGTAAGAATAAGCCTGAATGGCACTCTGTTGTTCGTGCCTACCCCGCAAGGGACCTGGCGTGAAGTTATTTATGTATGTATAATAACAAATAACAAAACAACACATTTTTATCCGTGCAGGATAATCACGCATATCAGATCATATATGCAGTATGCTCAGACAAATGGAAGTTGTTGTCAGAGGACGGGTAGGAGGAATCACGCGACACTAAACATTCGTTTATTTACATTTATTTTAAGTTTTTAATGTTCATCATCAATTTTTTAATTTTTCTAACATGAAATCTGAAAAAAAAGTGCTTTTTGTAATATTTTGAAAAAAAGTCATTAAAAGTTACCTTTTAAGCTCCACAAATACCACATTCAGAGATTTAGTGGTATCTTAGTTCCTAATTATTACTACGTATTTGAAATACGAACAATATTAATAAACGTCTCCACTCAGCTGAGATGAGAATGTTGAGACGGATGTGTGGTGTTACAAGAATGGATAAGGTGAGAGATGAGTACATAAGGGCCAAAATAAAGATAGACGGATTGTGTGAAGGATGATTTGTGGTGTGAGAATAGATGAGTGTGGAAGGAGAACACATTGTGCCGACCCCAAATAATTAGGTGAATAATTTAATATAAGTAGTTCCTATTTTTTTTCTGTTGCGTGAAATGTGCACGTTTCTGTAGCTGATACGAGCGAACCCACAGCAGAAGCGATACCTCACACTACAAATTCATCGGCGTCGCGTCGTCGAAAAAGTTCGGAAAACTGTTTTAAAATCTCGAAGAAGTTGGAAGTTTGAAGTTGTAAAGTGAAGTTTTGGAGTGTAACGACTTATATCACCGCCGCTGGATCGATCCTCGAGCGTTTTAGTTTTTTATTGTCTTTATAGTCCTATTACGTGTTCTAGAGGAGAGTCACCAGACAAGTAAGTAATACTTGCAACAACTCTGAAGGGTTTATGGTGATAAAAGAAGAGGGACTGGTCACTATACTTATAATCAGAGAACTTTCCTGCTTAAATATATCTCATAAATTGACTTTACACATTGGACAGACATATTTAGAACACCTCGCCATCCCACCAATAATTTTGCAATATAAGAAAATTAACAATATAACACAACTGATAGCGTATTTAAGTCATAGGTAAACTATTTTAATTAATCGGGAGAGAAAAAACTTCGCCACATTTTTCTCGTTGGTCACCTTTTGTCTTCGCCGAATGAATGTATTCACGCATCGGATCCCGGGGGAGGTCTACGAGAGGTATGTGAGATTCTCGACGGCCGCGCTGAGGTAGGACTGTCGAGATTCCGGCCGCCGAAATAAGTACTAAATTTATCAACGTCCCTTCGTGTCTTTGTAAGGCACCACGGGAGCTAGCGCCAGTTCGCCGGAATCTTGACCTTGGGAATAGAGCACCACACTCCCTAGACGTGGTTCACCGCAGAGATCCTCCGACTACTTCCAGTTTCTCTACGTCGGTGGAGGGAGGTGATGAGCGTAGCGGCGTCTCCGATCCCCCGTTTGCAGACTGCGACCGGGGCTTCTCCTCCTTTCCCTCTCTTTGTCTATAACGGCCTGCCGCAGAGGACCCAGGTCCTCCATCCATGTCGTTGGTTACCTCACGGAACCCATACACACTTGACCGATTGTTTGTGTTTGGAATCATATAACGATAGCAGTCTCTTTGCCTACACGTAATTCTGCATGGAACTTTTTTGAAAGGCGGAATTTTTAAAAGTCGACCATGAAACTAGACTTCGCCTAGGGACTTGTGAATTTTTTATCACACAACCCACTATCAACAACAACTGTAAGACCTCACTAACCGATATTTTGGGGTGAATTTTTTCCCCTTAAACAGCTACGGAATTACTTATGGAAATACATAAAATCTCCTGTAACCTATGGAACTCTAAACGCACGCATACAGCCTCCCCACTCTTTTAGGGGAACGGACGGTATACATCCGTCGCTAGTTCCAGGCGAATGTCACATCTTGATTATCTCGATGTGCAGGTTTCATCGCCATGCTTTCTTTTATCCTCAGCACGAGCAAAACATCGTAATTATTACCCGCTAAGAAGTAAAAAATTCAATATCAAAACATTTCCAAACGCTGCGGAATCTCGTAATTTTAATTTTGTTTACAATAACAACATATTTCCAGAGTGGATTTTCACCCCATTATCTCCGATGCATTGTCTATAAAACGTAGGCCGGTCGAATTATGAATCACCGTAAACACGCACGAACTCAAACAAAACACCGACTATTCAATTTACACACTTGTTACGCCACTGACGTGTAATCCGTCGATATTGAAAAGACAATTAAAATGTAAATAAGTTGAGTAATGCGCGCGGCTGGTTAATTCGGTTGGGTTCTCGTTTGACTCACTGACGTTTGGGCGACGTTGCCAGATTTCTCCCCCCTCGTGGATGAAAGGGACTGGCGTATTGACAGTGAGGGATGGATGTATGGGAGGGAGTTTGCTTTGCGCTTTTCACGATGCAGAAAGCTTCATGGTCAATGAAAATGTTCTTATTTACTTATGGTCGGGGTTTGTTTTTGAAGATTTACTTAACAGAATGAGACTATTTTATTTATTTGAAAGGTTAAATGTAAATTATATTCCTCAATCAAATAGAGGTGTTACATTTCACCTGGCTTTGTTATTTTGTTACAGAACCTTAGAAAGCGTTTAATGGAAAATACTGCATATTTCATAACCCACTACAACTTATATTGTACCAACAAATTTTCTACAAAAGTATTTTTTTGAAATTCTCTTCCCACCCGCTCATAATTAATACTTTTATATCTGATTATAGAAGAAAACGAATATGTCATCACCTATTAAACTAAATAACAAAGTCATTCAATAAATAATTATTCGTGACACTTGGACCCTGGGGTCATTAGCCTCACTCAAGGAGCTATCAAAACGATTCAACTCTTCAATAATCCAACAAGGTAACGTTGCCAGCCTTCTGGGACCCTTCCCTATAGAAGACGGTGATCTAGACTCAGTATTCTACTTATAATCTTCAGGGGCTATGGGTAGAATACAATACAAATATGTTAAGTTTTCTTTTATTGTATCATTATCATATAAATTTAGGAAATTAAAAAAAAATGTCACAAAGAAACATTATAATGGTTTTTTTTATCTGACTAACGATAGCCTACCCTCCTAGAAATACTGAAAAAAATCTCTTAATATTAAAAATATATGAATATAAATGTTTGTAAGATGTAGTGTTAAAATTTATTCTACGTGTATTCATCAACAGAAAATGTCAGTCAGAGACATCAAAAGCGAGATTAAAATATTTCCCCTTTCCCAAGGCCAAGGTAACAATATCTATTTATACGACAAACAACAGAAATGAAAAACAATCTATTTTTCAACTCGCGCGCAGACCGAGACGCGCGTTCCAAATTCAAGTTTCAAAATTTTATTTCACACGACAAAATTAAATATTTCGAATTAAACTTTTTTATTTATTTTTTCATCAAATCCGTCTATCTATTATTTAACCAGTTCGACAGTCAAGTTCAGAACTTTTAATACTCGATCACTTATTGCACATACATATTATGAAACAACTTCAAATTTTCAAATCAAATTCGAATTAACTTTTTTTGATTCATCGTCAAAGGTAAATCTAACACCTCGTTCAGTTCACTTCCACACCAATAAGCAGGTAAATGGGAAAGGAAGTGGGCAGATTGAATATTAAATGTTAAAATAAGGAGCGTTTACATATTCGTACTGCCTATTTCACTCGCCATTTTTCTGCTTGCTGCTTTGGAAGTGGAAATTCTCAGCTTCTCATTTTAAATCCATACGGTGCACAAGAGCAACTCTGTGCACCGTTAAACGTGAAATTTCGCTTAAATATTTTAAAGAGAAAATTCTCTCTCTCTCTCTCTCTCTCTCGTGGAAGGTGAAAGGAAAGACAAAGACAAGTCATGAAGCCCGATAGTGATCCATATGAATTGAAACCGAAGTATTGTTTTTTTCCTAACGCAGTAGAATGTCTTTTCTTGCGATACACACTCGGGACATGGATCCGGGGGAAACCTAATACCGCCTGCACGAGTGCGTGTGGCGTGTGTGACTCTCGTATGGTACCGGTGCTCCACCCCGAAGAGCGAAATCTGACGAATTACTCACTAAGCCTAATCTGCGCCCCGAAGATTACAACTTACTGGAACGCCGTATGCATATACGTATATTTTATCCGTGCAGGAACAGAGAAAGAAAATAATATCCTGCGTTGGGGCGACCTGTCGTAAAAGGCGACAAAACAACCCACAGCCAGGTGGTAGGGTATTTGCCCGACTGGACGGCTACCAGCCCTGGTCTAAAGCTTGTCGCCATAACAGCCTTAAGTTGTGTTCCGGCATTAGTGACCGGGTACTAGTCTCCCTTAAGAGAGCACCAGCGCATTTGTAGCACCTTTGGTGTTGCAAATGTCCACAGGCGTTGGTAACCGCTTCCTATCAAGTGGGCCGTCTGCCTGTCTGTTGAACTCCTGCTATAAAAAATATAAAAAACGCCATGTGATTTAGAACAGAGTAACTGTGCTGATGTAGTGGTACACCCTGGCAGCAGGATGTACTACTATAGGCAGAGTTAAAGGTCTCCACCATCGTCTCTTCCTCCTTGGTGACAGCATCGAGCTTACACTCTTTGCCCCAGACTGAGTTCGCGGGGGGAGGGGGGCAACTACCCTTCGGTGACGGGCGGGAGCCGCCTGACAATAGAGGGATTTCCCAGTATATAGCGGCCCTCTGGAATGGATTCATGGGATAAAAATGTTGTACATGGCGGCGTCTTCGTGGGCCAGTCCGACGACGGCAGACGACAGTCGCTTGGACGTACTACTTTCTCTCTCTCTATCGGCGGCATCCTCTTGAGTCATTACTGACTCACAGAAGGAAAGTATTGAATCAATTTCGTGTTACGAAGTATTTATAATACATTATTTATTATCTATTATCTACCTAACAAGAGCTGACCGAGCGTGACTAATTAGTCAGTCTGTTACTTTATGTGGTCACAACTCTATTGTTGTTTATCATTGACTTATCATAATTAACATGCTATAATCTCCTTTAGTTTTAGTTATCACAGAGAATGCCGTCACATCGTGATCTGGTGATGTCGCGTGGTGGTGTCATGTATTTTATCGTGAGATTAAAATTGGCCAAATTGAACTTTCAGGCCAATGTTGGTCGGTTCCTATATCTTATTGTTACAATTTGGGCCACCTGAAAACAAAGCACGTTTATTAACCTCCAGCGTCGTTTGAGCTAATAACATTGAAGTGCTTTTATGACAGTCTTCTTTTGTTTACTTTGTGTTTAAAATTTGTAATTAGAAACATATTTTCATTGTATATTGTAATCTTCAGTCTGCACGGCCGAGAGACATTTTGTAATTGTGCAGTATAAAGCATTGCCCCAATGCAGAGAGGAGCAGCCGATTGTCGCAAGCGAGGCAAGACGTGTGTACATTCGATATTATATATAGTAACGTATTTTGCGCGTGTTATTGAATCGTGCATCACGTTCGTACTGGTTATGTCCAGTTATATTTGTACCTGTGTTATACGTGTTTGTGTAGTTCTAATAAATTCTACAGTAATTCCAATGGCATTTTAATTCGAGTCCTGCAACTCGTAACATTATTATTCATCGACTTGTTTTACCATCATACACAAATCCTAACCAGTATTAAGTTAAATGAACGGTTAGAAAGATATAGGATCCATGAGTATATTTGGATTTTGTTGTGTTGCCAGTGCGATGAATTTTTTTTAATTCAAGATTTACAATATTTCCTATTATAGGAATCGAATACAAGACGCTGATTTGTTTTGCAATGCACTGACAAAGTGCAAAATTCATGATTATCTATTGAGTAGTTGAACCGTGAAAGCGTAACAAACTCACATTTGCATTTATAATATTGAATGAATGAATGAATGAAAACACTTTATTGTTCACCAAAATTAAAACTACGTGCTTAAAAGCTAAATGCAACAACGGACAAGTGGTAAAACGAATCGCAACAAAATTTGAACTTGAAGTTAAAACTTCAAGTTCACCACCACGCGACCGTAACGCTTTTTCGTGACAGAAAAATCCTAAGGCCCCGTCTATATGTAGAAGTTTCACTTCAATAAATGTTCAACTAAGAGCGGCTTTACCACTTGATTAATGTGATTTCTAGCAATACCCAGTTTATTTTGAAGTAAGCAAATAAACAGTATTATGGGTGAAATTTTTGCCTAAGCGCTATTCGAAATCGGTAAATTGATTTGATTTTAAGCTGGTAAGTACCTATTCTAGTTTCCGGGATAAAAAATATCCTATGTCCATTCTCAGTACTGAGAGTACATAATACTTGTATGTATCGAATTTCAGCAAAATCAGTCGCGTAGTTTTTCTCTGATAGCGTAACAGACAGATATAATTAGTCTTGCATATTGTTACGAGTGCGGGGCTCGAATTAAAATGCCGTTGGAATTACTATAGAATTTATTAGAACTATACAAACACGTATAACACAAATACAAATATAACTGAACACAAGCAGTGCAAACTGCACGATCCAATAACACTCGCAACGTCCGTACTACATACGTACTATATCGCTTATTGAATGTTCATGACTTGCTTGTGTCGTAACCCTTGCTTGACTGCCTCCCCCCCCCCGTTCGGGCATCGTTTTACTAAACTGTACAATACAACAATCGACCGCGTAGACTGAAGTTTCCGAGAAACCGTTATCTGCACACCCGCGGCCATAAACAAGTACAATAATCATAGACTATTGTCTTATTGCAAATTTTAAACACGAAGTAAACAAAAGAAGACCAAATGCGGGGAAAGGTAATAAACCAGGTGCGCATTCACTCAGTTGGCATGTTTTTTATTTTTTATTTATTTATTGCAGGAGTTCATCAGACAAACAGACGACCCACTTCATGGAAAGCGGTTACCACTGCCTATCGACATTTGCAATACCAAAGGTGCTACAAATGCGCTGCTGCTCTCTTAAGGGAAACTGGAACCTGGTCACTAATGCCGGAACACAACTCAAGTTTGTTATGGCGGCGTACTTTAGACCAGGGGTGGTAGCCATCCAGACGGGCAAATGCTCGTGGTGGGTCGTTTTGTCGCCTCTTACGACAGGCCGCCCCAACGCAGGAAATTGTATTCTTTCTCCGTTCCTGCACGGATCAAACATAGCATGAGATGGATGGAGCATTAAGAATTTATAAGATGTTCCTCGGCGGAACCAATCGCCTTGGCCGTCCCTCTCCTTGCTTCCACCTTGCCTTCAAGTTGCGTGCACGATAACGTGTCGTGTCGAAGCAGATATATTCAATATTACCGGTGTGAATGTGTATTCGTATCGTGTGATATAAGTTCGTCGAAGTGTCAACTAGCTCGTATGTGTATGACATTTCGTTTAATACAAAGAAGGGAGAGGCCGCCGATGTAATTTTCCATTCTCAAGAAACATCGCTCGGTGACGTCACAGCTTTTCTTGTCTCGCCCGTGATTGTACCTGCTTGATGAAGCTGTCAAGTTCGTTTAGTAATAGGGGAGCGGACAGTCTGGAACATACAGAGTACAATCTTATGACGTAATGAGTTTGTACAAGTAGTGAATGCATTAAATGTATTTTAAACGCAAATCATTATTTCATGATGATATTTTAAAACTAAAATTAAAGATGTTATATAAACGCTTTTTTGAAACAGCGGTTGAAATTCGACCATAGTTAATTTAAATTCTAAGGGCCGCTTGCATAACGATCGTGTTTAAGTAAAATTAGTTAATCATATTAAACTGCTTAAATACGTTTTACACAAAACGTAATGACAGTTCTTTAAATATATTTAGCGGCAAATTTTGCGTTTTGGCAAGACGCTATTTGTATGTAGGGGTGTTAAATACTTTTTGTGTTTCTTAAATAAATTTAAGCAACCTTATGCAAGCGCCCTAGGTTTGAACATTATTAAGGTTCTGTTGTCAAAGAATATATACTTCTATACTCACAGATTTCGCCAACGCTACACTGTTAATTTGACTTTAACAATAAACAAAAGAGTGTATTATATGCGGGTGTGTGTGTCAAATACATGGTAGTGTGTTTAATGATTTTTTTAATTGATTTAATGTAATTTTTATGCTTAATGAAAAAAAATAGCATTCGTCGCATCTTCTCTATATAAACTATGTTTCCGAAATTTAATACTCTGTTCGCGCAATTTTCTTAAAAAGGGCTACAAAGTTTTTGCTTCCCGTAATACGGGATATTGTGATAAAAATGCCTTCTTGTTGAAATAACGTTTTGTAAAATGAATAATGTTTATTGTTTTGACATTTCTTATAATTGTATTCATGGATTTTATTAAAATAATCATTTGAGATTTATGTACCACGTATTTATACTCAAACAAAATATCTTTCTTATTGAATTAATATAAATAGGTATATGTAAAATAATAATGGGTGGAAGGAAAAAATTTCCCTTACCACTTTCCATCAAGTGGGCCGTGTGCCTATCTGCTGAACTCCTACAATAAATAAAAATAAAAGATTTTTAGGTTTATAAAATGGGTTTTACATGAATGTCTGTTTGATTTTGCAGATTGCACGTATACAGTTTTTGTGCTTTGAATTCGCAAAGCAAACGCCTAGGAAGATAATTAATGCAAAACATTCATTTAAAAACCAATAGCAGTCGCCAGACTTTGAAATTGGTCTTATTAAATGACAGCCAAAATTTCTAAAAACTGTTATTTATGAATACACTTGGTATTTAATTCAAATTTTGGCATTTTTACATAACAAACAGTTATATTTGTATAATAAAAACATACTTTCAAATTCAAAAGTTTTAAAACCAAAATAAGTTCCGCTGGAAAACACTTTTTGAAGGTCATACATATCGGTTAAAATTTAATTTTACTTCCTAGTCTATGTACACCGCTTTGCAACGTGTTATTGCTGTTGAGGAGAAGAAGCGGCAAGAAACTCCCCACACGTGCAACACGTCTAGCTAAAATTGCTTATTCTTTTTATATCTCAATGTTTTATAAGTTTTATTCAGAATAATGTATCAGAATGACCTTTGAACAATTAATGGAGTTGTAGCAAACAGTGCATATTAAATAAGACAGAGACACAATAAGTAAAGAAAAATATTAATATAGTTATAATAAAGACATGACGTACTACATTTATTTTTATTTGTTTTGCTGCAAGTGCTGCAACGTATCTCCATATATTCCTTTCAAGTATGGCAAGATAAAAACTTTATACTCCTACAATATTCAGTATAAGAGGTCGGAGCGAGTCGCTATGTAAATGAAGTTTTGTCATTTAAGTATTCTTCAATAGTGTAGTATACCTTTTTCAGCAAGATAATTTTTAATTTGGTTTTTAATTTAGTGAAAGGCAGAAGATCTAACATTTCACTCGGAATCTTATTGAAGAAGCGTATACCAACCCCCAAGAAAGAGTTTTGTAATCTAAATGAAGGCAATAATCTTTGATAATTGTATCAAGTATTGACAAAAGTATAACAACATACACCAAGTACAAAATATTAAGTTCGGAAACTTTAACCTCATTTCAGTTTGTGCGCGCGGCGTTCGCGCTCCGGCTGCGGGGTGGCAACGTCGCTTTTCTGTTCAGTGTTGCCACAAATAAAGAGCTTTTGGTCCCTTAATTTGGGGTGTAAGATGTAAAAAGGCGACGCACGACCCTTTTTGAATAATAATAATTCATTTATTTCAGAAATGATTTCCATATTGTACAGTTTTACATTAATAATATTTTTTACATGAATGGGATGATGTCGTATTTTCTTATGTTTAAGTAGTAGATAAAGTCAGAAATTAGAGTTTTTACAGTCAGAATACATTGCGCTGCGCTTTAACTAGTCGTTATATAGTAGAATTATATTTTCTTAAGTTTTCGCGACTAGCATAAAATTTTAGTACGTCATGTCATTATTATAACTTAGATAATATTTTTTCTTTCCTTTTATTACGTCTCTGTCTTATTGAGTAAGCACTGTTTGCTACAACGCCATTAATTCTTCAAAAGTAATTATACAACATACTTCTGTATAAAACTTATATACAAAACTTCTCGAGATATAAATAGAATAAGAAATATAAAGAAAACAATTAAAGCTAGACGTATTGCTAGGGAGGTTCTTGCCACTTTTTCTCCTTAACAGCAATAAAACGTTGCGAAGTGGTGTACATACAATAGAAAGTAAAAATTAAATTATACGTTTGACCTTCAAAAGATGTTCTCTAGTGGAACTTGTTTTGAATAAAAGCTTTTGAATTTAATTTTAATGAAATATAAACAAAGACCTACTCGGGCGTGTAAGATCTTTTTTTTCTTAAATTAGTTTATTTTCTACCCAAAACAAGTGACTAAACCAGTTACATAGCCTACCAGATGCTAAACGATCGCCGTTGGCCACTAGCCGTAGATGTAAGGAAGAATAAAATTATTATGATGTAAGATTATCTACAAGCTGTTTTAGGGTCCATTATTGATTTATAAGTAGCATTATCAGTTATTAATTTCACGTTTTACATTATGTCGAGCTCTATTAAGAAAATTATAATTATAAGTTAAAAGGTCAACATAAGTGATAAGAATTATTGCGATATTTAACATCATTAATTGTATACTACTTAAAAGTATTTTTGAAACAATGACTAATGAAAACAACGTTATATATTTCATAAAAAAATCAAAGTGTTATTTGCAAAATCAATCGCATTTATAAGTTATGTTTCTAAATAACTATGATGGACAATTTTGTATTTTATATTTCGATAATAAATTTGTATTAATATGACTTTCAAGGTCAAGACAATCGATCGCATGCGCACTAAAATTTTATATTATTTTCCCGTAAAAGTTAAATTTAATATTATCCTGGCAGCATTCGGCGTGAGTGAGCGGGCAGTCGACCATGACTCTCAGTGCGACATCGCGTGCTACACAAAGGACGTGTGTTTGAACCATAACGCGAATCTACGCGTATAAGTTTTTATGATGTAACTAAAAGTGCATTGTGTGTGACATTAAGTAATAATTAATACTCTATAGTGCAATAATTGGTGATTTAATTTTATTATCTGTGTTTACGTTTAATTTTTTTTTTATTTGATCGGTAAGAGTTTGAATGTGGAATGCCGTCCGCGTCTTTATGAAAAAAGTTGCGTTGGAAAAAGCTCTTTTTTGCGTTCGGTGGCAACGCATGGGTTTGTGTATTGAATCAAGTGACACTTTAAAATTGTATATATGAGTTTTAATTCGGCGAATAATTAGGTAATTTTAAGACTATTTAGTTATATTTTTAATGGCCTTAAATTTTCGGAATTTGTGAATATCAATTTAAAATTATTTTGGTATCATAATCTAGTGCATAATTGTAGGCAATCATTTTGTAAACTAACTTCAAAAATGAGCAGGTTCTTAATTCTTCGTTATATTTTTTTATATATAATCTAGCTGCGCCCCAGGATATCACCCGCGTGGTGATGGCAAATCGTTATATTTTGCATAGTTCATTCACACTATATCTTTATAAATTATAGCCTACGTATTATTCTGTGTAAGCTATATTATTGTAAAGTTTCATCAAAACCCATTCAGTAGTTTTTGTGTGAAAGCGTAACAAACATACATTCATCCATACATTTACAAACGTTCACGTTTATAATATTAGTAGGATAGGATGTTTAGTCATAACTTTTTTGCTTCCGAGGGCTTATTCTCGAACATCTTTCGTCGTTAATTTTCGTTTTAGAATTTTTTTATTAAAAAAAAAAAACATTTTCCATTGTTTACTGATTGATCGGACGAAGACAAACGGCGAGAGGCGTTTGAGGGTAAAACCGATTTCGATAATTCATATTCAATATAATATTAACAGTTTTCTTGATATTAGACCTACCTTGTGTTCCGAAGACAGCAAAAAATCTCTTAAAATCAAATATAATAGCAGGGAATTTTCCAAATTCAAATAGATAATGATGCAAGTAGATAATCATTCAAATAATAAACGGCAGACAAATACACACATTGTATATCCCCCGAGCTAAGCAAGTTAAGCTTGTGTTATGGGTGATTGACAATGGACCACTCTGGGGCCGAACCCTGTGGCCCAGGCCATAGTAAAAAACAGGAAGTTCGTTTCCGAAATTTACCACGCCAGGAGTCGAACCCGGAGCCTCCGTGGTGTTCCAGCGAGTTCGGACGGCTAAGACTTACTCGCTCAACCAAAGAGGTGGCGACCTAAATAAATAAATAATTATTGAAATAAATAATTATTCAAAACTAGTTAATGATTCAAATAGATAATCTTATCTTATATATAAAAATCTCGTGTCACAGTGTTAGTTACCATACTCCGAAACGGCTTGACCGATTCTCATGAAATTTTGTGTGCATATTGGGTTGGTCTGAGAATCGGACAACATATATTTTATTTAAATGTTAAGGGTAGTCCCCCTATTTTAAAAAAAATAGAACATTTTTTTTACGATACAGCATTAAAAAATACACACAACTCTAAAATTGTCAGCCCTCTACGATCAACCCCTATTTTTTATTTCTTAAATATCGGGCAGAACGACGTCTGCCGAGACAGCTAGTGGTTCATAATAATAACCTTTATTTGCCAGAATGTATTTCAAAGGTTATTACAATGAAAAGTTGATGTCCTTATACATTCTACCATTTTCATGATGTGCAAAAAATAATCATAATTGTGAATTAATGTAATATTTCTCGATTGCATAATTGTTTTTAAAAGATTGTATTAATATTATAGACGAAAGGTTTATAATCTGTACATATAATAAAATAACACTAAAAATAAACTAACTTAATAAAACTAATTATAAATCAATATCAACTTCACACAACAACAACTATCACTTTTGCCAGATGGTAAAGCATTTGCCTGACTGGATGGCTACCACCCCTGGTCTAGAGTATGTCGCCATAACAACCTCGACAGGCGGACGGCCCACTTGATGGAAAGCGTTTACCATCGCCTATGGACATTTGCAGCACCAAAGGTGCTACAAATGCGTTGCTTCTCTCTTAAGGGAGACTGGAACCTGATAACTAATGCCGGAACACACAACTCAAGGTTGTTATGGCGACATACTTTAGACCAGGGATGGTAGCCATCCAGTCGGACAAATACCCTACCAGTCACCAGTACCAGCAATTATATTCTTTCTCCGCTCTTGCACGGATGAAAACCTAGGATTTATGTTTAAAAAAACAAATTTTCACTATGAAATTTTGAAACTAGTTTCTGCTGAAAAATGTTATTGCTATTTAATTGAAAGATCGATTCTATTGCTTTGTCTTATAAAATATTCATGTGACGATGCGGTGCACTGACGTGGCTTTGTGTACAGCTATCTCTATGGGCTTTATTCTTGTACTTAGGAATCTAACTAGTTTAATCCGTGCAGAAACGGCGGTCTGTATAAAGAGGCGATAAAACAACCCACAGCCAGTTTGTAGGATATTGGCCCATCTGGATAGCTTAAAAAAAAAACTTAAAAACTCATCCCCTTCCACTTCCCGACGTCAGATAGTCCGTAAATTACTTTTCCTTGAACTAGATAGATGACACTTTATTGGACACCAAAATACAAAATTACAAAAACAGACCATATTTACAATATTTTCTACGCAATACAATAGGCGGCTTATCGCTCAAAGCGATCTCTTCCAGGCAACCTAAATGAGAGAAATTTGAATCGGGCGAAATAGGTGGTCCTGGAAAATGGCAATAGATACATAAATACTTAAAGTAATTTAAGAAATATATTATAATAAATGTATTAGCATGATAATATTCTGTAAATCAGACATAGCTATTTATGCACAAATAGTCTTTACTGAGCAAATTTCTAAATATTGGTAAGGATTTGGCCTCTCTGACAGTTAGATGCAGCATATTCCAAAGCTTGACACCCTCCGCCGTAAAAGAATTATCATACATACATACATAACTGCACGCCAGGTCCCTTGCGGGATAGGCACGAACTACAGAGCGCCATGCAGGCTTATTCTTACACACCTCACTTGCTTCTTTGACATTCATATCTCTTGTCATGCACGCTCGAATTATCATAATAGGATGAAGTGTGTGCAGGCGTCATAAGTTTTCGGTGCGTATCATGGCGTTAATTGTAATATTATAATTTAATTTTTGTTATATTCTCTTCCTTTTCCAATTGGTTTCCTACTACTAGTATTTTTTTGGTTTCAAAAATTCTCGACCCTGTCTATACAGGCTAGTTCTCTATGAAAGTCAGCGACCTAGCTCCGTAGATCAAGATGGGTCGTATGTCGGCTTAACACCGATAATAGCGTAATATTAAATCTGCAAAAGTATGTCACATCGATTTGAAGTCGTTGCTTTTTTTTAATATTTCTTCTACTCGATCAATGGCCACACGAGAAACGGGTTCTCAACACGGATCCCGTGCAGAGCCTCTCGTACGATTTTATATTTTTAAATGACTTGTGTTGCTGTCATTAACCTAGTATTAGTCGAGTATTGAAATGGCTAGGTTATATCCAAATTAACCTTGAAAATAACGTAGCTTTTTTTCATTTGTCCAAAAGTTGGCAAACGGGCAGACGGCCTACCTGATGGAAAGTGGTCACCAACACCTATGGCGTTTGAAGAAATGTTATAATGCCCTTCTTAAATGACCTTATGTCGTTATCGCGCAGAGGGAAAATCGTTTGTTTTTATGTTTTAACAAACAAACATTTATTAATTTTTATGGATTACTCGAGTGTCATCAATACCTTTCGGAAGATATTACGTAATATCACGTCACACTAGTCTATTTAAAAAAAATATGAGCGAACTTTTAAAATTCAAATTTTGAACTACAACTTTCAGAAACGTAGTATTGTTTGGTAACGAGAAAAAATAAATAGTATAATAATTTTGGCGATTTTTGAAATATTAATAAACTTTAAGCGACCTCTTAAAAACAAATTTGAGTTGTCCTTTGGAGACAGTTCTTAAAACATCTTTTGTTTTCAAACGACACTGAAAAAGAAGTCGGTTATTTTGCGCCACCCTCATACACACACATACACAAGTTAAGTGAGTTACGTTTGTGTTATGTAAAGATAATGCAAAGTTTTTCTCTCTCTTCCGTTTAAATCATCAGATACAAACAACTTTGACCTTATTCGACATTCTGTCTGCAACATGAATAAATAAATAAGTCGTATTAAATAAACCTAATAAAATATTCAGAGCGCGTCTCGGCAGACGACTCGTTGTCTGTCTGTACGTAGTTTTGCGCTAGAAGCTAAAGGTCGTTAGTCTCATAGAGTATGTTATGTTTTAATAGCGTTAAAAAAATAGAAATTTTTGTTCGAAAACAAGCCTTACCCTTGGTTTTCCGATTGACATTCCTTCACAGAAATTGACCCTCACAAGTTACACTAGGATCTGATGTAATAATCTCTCTTTTCTTTCACCATATCCCAATAATTTGGAGTCTGCACAATATGTATTTTCGTCCACACTCCTCTATTCTGACATACATCTTCTGTCACACCACATAAGTTATCATAAATCATCTATCACATAATCCATGCTCTCTAATATTTTTTAAAAGCTTCTATTCAACTTGCAATGGATGTACCCATATGTATGTATGTAGGTGCAATCTTGCAAGTTAAATTTGACCATTTTCCCGGTTTCCGACTGAGCTGAAATTTTGCACGCATATGTATATCGCGTGACAATGCAATAATATGGTACCATGGAGCTGATCTGATGATGTAGTCGGGAGGTGGACATAAGAATTCCTGTATTAAACAAGATAGACCCGTCGTGCTTGGGCTCGTTTTGCTTGTCTTGGCTAGCACCCTGCTGTTACATGATATCCAGGATCTCAAAAGCTTTTTAAAAACAAATTGTATTTGGTCTACCTTTACAATTGCATCCATCTTGCAGTTTAAAATTCTTTTTGTCACGTGACTTTCATCCCTCCTCATTATGTGCCAATACCAACTTAATCTTCCTCTCAGTTTTTAGAGTCACGGGTACAACTTTCGAAGATGTACTTATGTACTCAGTTCTCATGTTATCACTTCCTGATGTAATAATACAGGTGTATTTATTTTTTCAAAATCGTATTTCCAATCGATTCGATTCCTGAGAAGGGCGATTGTTACATTATTCAAAAATCTAATGATCCCCCTTTTGTCTAAATCGGCCTCTAGACTCCTTTGTGTGTTTATCGCTATTTCGTATAGTTAAGGTTTGACCCTGTAGACCCAATTGAAAAATTCACTTGTATATCGTGAGCATGAGCGTGAGACATTGGATGCGAAGACTTCGATAATTGACTTAAATTGCAACAATTTTGACTTAAAGTAAAGTAATTAGAGAACACATAATTATTAGTTTAGTTTTTAAAAAGGCGTACGTACAGATCTTTTTTTAACCCTCAGTTATATAACTGATGATTAAATTTATACCTGTATCACAGTCGTCCCTCATCTATTATTTTAAAAATGTTTTCACTACATAACTGTATAACGACGTATTATTTTTTGAAATAATTTTTAAATGATCGTTTAAAAATTCTTTGCGTAGTATAGGAGGAGTTTAGAGGAGCGTATATTCAGAAAGACACACAAACAAACAACAAAAGCGACTTTATTTTATATTATGTCAAGAATAAGGATGTCTTGTTACAATATCCTTGCAACCACCTCTTTTTTCTTCTTCTTTTTCTTCTCTTATTTACTATTGGTAGGAAATTGAACTAACATGTTAAATAAATGTTAAATTCTAGCCAATAGTAGTATTTTTTATTGCAAAAGTCTAATATAACGCCGCGCTTAAAACCGTTAAAACGTAGATATAATTATACTAAATTATACCTACCTCCAAATTTTTTCGGGAAAAGATCCCTCAATCTAGAGGTCCTGTTGATGAGATTTCAGTTCACTAGCTATAAGGCCATTAAGGGAATTGTCAATCCGCCGGATATAGCGTGGAACGGAAGTCGCCTCTCGCCGAGGCCTATCGGATGTCGTGGCGGGGAATCGAATCCGACACCCCGCGCGGAGTGCTCCTTAAGACGCCCGTGAGTGCCGTGTTTGCTTTGTTATCCACTTGATTATAGGGTTCCATAGGCGATCCGGTAAAAGGGACCACCATTATGTTTTTACTACTACTACCTAGGGTTTTGCTCGCGGCCCAGCCATGTTTAAACTGCTAGTAAAAAAACGGATAAATGGCAAAACGAATGACAACAAAATTTCAACTTGAAGTTTTACGGGCAGACTGTTAATGTACTTGTCCAATTTGAAAACCTGCCCGTAAAACTTCAAGTCAAAATTTTCTGCGATTCGTTTTGCCATTTGTCCGTTGAAGTTTCACTTCTACTATGTGTCCCAGCAGACATTTCGATGTTTCGCAGGTTTACTGCAAATTATAATTTGTTTAGGTTAAGTACATTTTAATGAATTTTTTATTTGAACATATTTTACCAAACAAAAAAAACTGAGTTCGACCCGGAACCAAAAAACGCAACCATAGTCTTCTCTAAACTTATGCCGCCTCTCACCACGTCCAGACTTAATTTATGCCGCTCCTCCACGTGGCCGTAACGCTTTTTCGTGACAGAAAAATCCTAAGACCCCTCGTTCATATAGAAGTTTCACTTCAAAAATTTAAAAGTGCTTTTACTTGCAAATACTTTATTATTTCCCTGCATAAAAAAAATGTGGTACTTTATTGTTCTCAAAACCATTTGGCAACCCTACCTACGCCTTTTGCCGTTGTCTCGATTTTTTTTAAATACTTATAAACGAATCGAAAGTAACCTCTTCTCGTGTATAAATAATAATTACGGAATAAATGATTAAGTACGAGTATTGGTTTTGTTGTGTAGGTTCTGTAGCTTTTGATATGTTAAGATTTTGGAACTGGTGGAAATTGGTCACCTTGGCCTATGGGACAACAGGTGTTACTATTGAACACTCATAATTCGTGTATATATCACTGAACTCCTCCTTAACGACTAGATCGATTTTGATGAGGCAGACGACCCACTTGATGGAAAGCAGTTAACATCGCTTATGGACATTTCCCACACCAGAGATGCTACAAATGCACTGCTGCTCTCTTAAGGGAGGCTGGAACCTGGTCACCAATGCCGGAACACATCCCAAGGTTGTTATGGCGGCACACTCTAGACCAGGGATGGTAGTCATCCAGTCGGGCGAATGCCCTACCACCTCTCGCATTCATCTCCAGCCAAGACTGAAGCTCTGGTCAAGAGTATGCCTCTATAAACACCTTGAATTGTACTCCGGCGTTAGAAGCCAGGTTCCAGTCCCTTTCGAGGACAGCAGCACATTCACGTGATCTACAACTATTGTCTGTGGTCGATCGGTAATGTAGATATCGACTTCCCTGGAATCCATTCACCAGGTCCTGACCTGGTGACAATGGGACCAATTCGGGTGTATAGGTTTTCGATTTAATTAAAAAAAATGAAAATCGTTTCACAATTGACGGAGTAATCGCAAATACTTTAACACCTGGCTGTGGGTTCTCTTGTTGTTGTATTCTTTCTCCGTTTCTGCACATAAAAATAAAAAATAAAAATAAAAATTGTATGTTTAGGTGTGTTCAAGTGTCAAAAAAATAGATAACTGACTGAGATGAGAGATAGAAATGAAACAGCTTGACGTTGGTCGAGACTTGAGCCTCGGCGACTGACCAAAAGCAGGAAAGAATGTGATCTGGATCATATTTCTTTCTTTATTACAAGCTTTTATTTAACTTGCAATAGATGTAGCTATGTATGTAAGTTCGGGTGGAATCTTTCAAGTTAAATTTGACCAACTTCCCGGTTTCCTATTGAGCTGAAATTTTGCACGCATAGGGATATCTTTGACAATGCATTAATATGGAGCTGATCTGATGATGGATACTAAACAAGATAGACCAGTTATGTTTGGGCTCGTTTTACTTGTCTTGGCTAGCACTCTGCTGCTACATGATATCCAGGATCTCAAAAGCTTGTATTTAAAAACCTTTTTAAAAAAAGCTCATTCTTCTTTAGTCTTTCGTCTTCAACGGACTGGTTATAGCAGAACGTAGCTAAGATTTAAAGGCTTTGATGATGTAGTTTGCTGTTAGCCGTCCGGTTCGCCTGCGCGCCTGTGCGACTGCAGCTAACCGTAAAGTGCGTGTGTGGCTTTAAAACTCTTTTATGTATGTTGGGCCATAACAGAACCCTAAGGCAAGCGTCCGCCACACAAAAGAAAAAGGGGTACAATAGACCGCTTAGCGTAATAAAAAATTAAATAATGATAGGCCCCCGCGACCTAGCATCGGAGGGGTTGCTTCGATTGCTGTTTTAACCCTCTCGAATCCTTTGCGCTGTAATTATCTCGCACGGTAATAAGGAGGTAGTGCTGTGACGTGGCGTGTTATGGTTTGTGCACGTGGTATTATAGAAATGCTGGTTTATGCCCGCGGCTTTGCTCGCTTCGATGTCCCGGGAGGCGTAAATTTTTCCCGGGATGAAAAGTAGACTATGCGCTATTCCTCTATCTATCTCTGTGCCAAACTTCATTCATATCATCATCAACAAACATCATTACAGACCTTTCGCATTTATAATAGTAGTATAGAAACCATATTTATAATCGTAGTATACAAATTTGTTTTGGAGTCTGTTTGTCTGAATGTCACGGTTGATAAATTTAGGTTTAGTCGACGGCCTCTGTGGTTGAGCGGGTTAAGCCTCCGGGTTCGATTCTTGGTATGATAAATTTCAGAAACGAATTTTCTCCGTTATTTACTGTGGTCTGGGTGTCTGGGTTTGGCCCCAGAGTGGTCCGTTGTATATTAATAATAATATAAGCGTAACTTGCTTAATTTGGGGAGATAAAGTGTGTGTGTTTGTCTGCCGATTTAGTGCTTTAAAATATGTACTCAACTTTATAAGACAGCACTGTATGAGGGCATTTTGAAACAGTATTTAGAACGAAGTTAATACTAGACAAGCTGTGTCGTATACCCTAGTAATTAATATATCCGGTTTCAATAGATTACCTATAATAATACCACGGTACTGTCTATTCCCATATAGATGCGGTACATTAATATTCAATCACGGCATCGGAATGCGCCTGCGCATGCATAATTGCCGGCCGTGTTATGCGTACGAGATGGAAACAATGGCAGGTCTCTTTTTTACAATATATATGTTTTACTAGTTCGATGGATAGAAAAATAAACATACTATGTACTTGGGTGCCGGTGGTTGCATAAGTAGCGCGGGTAGTAGCGAATCTTATTTCCTATATAAGGGTACTTAAAATTAGCATTTTGCAGTGTCGACAGATTGTCATGACAGTGGGAACGGCTAGCACGATAGTCGTAAAACGATAAAAAATAGTTACGACTAAATCTTGACGGCAAATCTATCGTAGCCACGATAAAAATATCGTCTCTTCGTTTAGACGTATTTTCCTTTTCCCCTCGCGGCTGTAGTAGCTTGCTAGTCATGTATAAACGACAAAGCGACTGCTGTGAAACTATAAAATGTCGTCACGATCCAATGGGAACATCTAGATACGATAGTCGCTAAACGAAAAAAAAATTGACGACAAACGATCGTTATAATGGGAACAGCAAGAGACGACAGTCGTCCAACGATAAATTAATCGTTACGATACAGTGGGAACGCGCCGTAAGTTTGGGTAGACCTATAAGACAGGTGGAATGGGATAGGAAAAATGGGATTTAAAGGGGAAAGTGGGCTATCGCATCTCTCACTCGTCGCATGAAACGAGTCTAGTTCAAGACTAACCGTTTCACTTGGATATATTTCTAATGCGTGAATTCAGCAGACTGGCAAACTGCCCACCTGATGGAAACTTGTTACGGCAGACGGGCAAATGTCATACCACCTGGCTGTAGGTTGTTTTGTCGCTTCTAATAAACAGGCCCGGCCGTAGGAGCAAGTATTATTATAGTATACTTTTTCGTTCCTGCACGGATTAATCCTGAAGTTTTTCTCATGTCCATCTGTCTGTAAGTGTATTTGTTTGTCTCTGTGTGTGTAATAGTTCACGTATACTGTTAGCTCTCTATATAGAGGCGTATAAATAGGCGGGTCTTTATACCTATATTTTTTTCTTGTAAATCAAATCTCCCAATCAATAACCTGTACGTTGAGTCGTGCGCGGGCGCAGCGTCGCCACGGCGTCCGGTGTCGTGACGTCACGCAATGGCGACCCGCAGTCTCACGGGGCCGTCTCCAAACAAACGCCTCAGTCTGTCACATATTGTGTGCATTGATATTGCACAATATTATTGTTACAACGTACGATCTATTGAAGACAATAGGGAAGCGGACACATGTTACCGTAGATACTAGTATTTTTAACCGACTTGAGAAATGAGGTATGTTTTTGTCTCTTTTTTTTAGCAACTCTACGGACTCGAGTTCCGTACCATTTTTACAACTTAATTTCTACAGTTATTCCTGAGGAGGAGCCATTGCTATCAAGTTGCAATGGCACCTCCTCAGTGATGATCTGAAGAGTGCATCCAGAGATGAGCAACCCTTGTTGAAAAGTACATCGTAATGCAAACTCGTATACGCGTGCCAATAGTACAATTTCTACAAGGGCTTAAAATATTATTTCTAAAGTTATTCAAGCAACTAAAAATTAAATTAATTAATGTGTATTTTTTTTAACAAATACAATACCTACTCAATACTAAAAAGTAAAAATTTCACTAAGCTATATTTAAATATCGCGAGCCCAGCCGTGGGCAAAATCTAGTGTATTTTTACTTTTCTTGATAAATTACGTAGCTGATTGTGAAACTTGCTTAAATATGCGTTGGGTGGTTTAGGAGGAATTAGTGGATATACAGTCACACAGACAGACGTGAGAATCGATTTTATTTATAGAATCTAAAAGATTCTTTCAGGTCTTACATGCTCGCGTAAGTTTTCTTTACAAGAAAAAAAAGCTTACGAAACGGCCCACCGTGAAGGGTGGCCCGGACCTCCCTCGTAGCGGTAACCCGATCCGCGAGTACGGGCGAAATCAGCTGATTCCCACGAGTAAGCCACTTCGTTATCGCGTACTTGTGTTATGCATTCTGGGCGTTGAATTAAAAGGAAACAAGAAGAAAGAAATAAAGACGTTTTTTGGGCTTCACATAGCGAGACACAAGGCGAGATACATTGGGTGCTTCCATGGTACCAAATAGGCGTAGTTCAGCATGTCTCAGGCAACAGGTGCCTGATCATGTTTTTCAACTGCATCCTATGACGGCCTTACGAATTTTGCAATGTTATTTATTTATATAGTATGAATAATAATCAATTACACATATATATATATATAAACACTAGCTGTCCCGGCAGACGACGTCCTGCCCGGTAAAAATAAAAAATAAAAATTTAGGGGTGGACTACCCCTAACATTTAGGGGGATGAAAAATAGATGTTGGCCGATTCTCAGGCCTACCCAATATGCATACAAAATTTCATGTGAATCGGTCAAGTCGTTTCGGAGGAGTATGGCAACGAAAACTGTGACACGAGAAATTTATATATTAGATAATAATAATTAGTTCTGAGCAAATTAGAAACAAAATATTGTGGGGACACTGATAAAATATTCAAGAAAATGCTGAGTAAAAAGGATTTTTTTGTTGTTAGAATACAGCGGACAGGTCCCCATGGAAAGTGGTTACGTCAATGGACAGTTGCAACATCAGAAGTGCATGAAATGATTCTCTCTCTCTCTCTCTCTCTCTCTCGCTCCCTCTCTCTACCTCAAAATTATCTCACTTCTTCTCTCTTTTTTTAAAAATAAATTTTATATATAAGTATGTTACATAATTAACTTTTTGAAGAATTAATAATGGAATAGTAGCAGCAAATAGTGTATACTCAGTAAGACAAAGACACAATAAAAGGAAAGAAATATATAATATTATTACCGTTGTAATAATGACAAGACATACTAAACATGCATACTACAACATATCTCCATAAATTCCTTACATGTGAAGTAAAATAAAAACGCAGTGCTATGTGAATGAAGTTTTGTTATTTAGATATTCTTCAATAGTGTAGTAGTCCTTTTTAAGCAAGGTTTTAAAGGCAGTATGGGGAAACGGATGGTATACCCACCACGCTTGTTTATGGTGGCTTGGCAGGTTTGACAGATTGGTTATCTAGATGTGCCTGCCGGTTTCATCACGCGGTTTTCCTTGTTAGCACTTTGTAATGGTAACAATATGAACATTAGATCAGAGAACTGCCTAAGTGGTGCATGCGTTGCGGCCGGGATTCGCACCGACGCCAACCACTAAGCTTCCGCGGCTGTTAAAACCGCCGTATGATAATTCTTACCTGCCAATGTCTGTTGATTTGTGCTCTCCTAAAGGTGTATCACTTTAACTACCTGCTTTCTTTGTGACACAGATTGTATACAATTTCACATTAAAAAGGATGTGCTAGCCAGATTCCCGTGGGAGTCGGGTGTTTAGCGTCGCGCTTATTTTAGGCGGAAATATGGTTATGTTATTGTTAGCTGTATTTAGTAATGTTAACGGCGGCAGGTGAACGAATAGGTTTTTGTAAGTCATCTCTCTTTGCTAAAAATGCGCTGTTGCTCTCTTAAGGGGAAGCTGGTCACTAATGCCGGAACACAATTCAAGGTCAATTTTGATGAAATGTTATGTGTTTAAGTGGGTCTCGGAGTGGTTTATACTCGCAATTAGAGCCGGTAGGTGGTGGCGCTGGAATAGGGTTCTAGATTTTAATTTTTTCAGGGCAGGTCAACGTCTACCGAGACCGCTACTATGTCAATGTATTTTTGTTTTATTTTTTCATTTCATTTCATCGGGTCCTTTGCTAGGAATTAGACTAAAACGATGAGAGTTAGCCACTGAAGATAGCGCAGCTAACGGAGTCTATCGCCGGCATGTGTGGGGACTCCGCAAAGTATCTCCCTCTATGTGGAGAGATAACCCAAGAGCTAACACCCCACTAAAACCACCCTCCTCCCATGTATCCCGCGCTTATGGTACGAAGAGCGTGAGACTTAGAACGTAGTTACGCCCACGCTGATCCTAGCGCGTCAGTGCTTGAGAATGCCCCCGTTTACAGGCTAGACCCGTGCAGGGTCTAAAAAAGAATATAAAGAATTTCCTGCCGGGCAGCCTGTCGTAAGAGACGACGAAACAACCCACAGCCACGTGGTACGGCATTGCCCGACTGGATGGCTACCACACCTGGTCTAAAGTATTTCGCCATAACAACCTTAAGTTCTGTTTCGGCATTAGTATCCAGGCTCCCGTCTCCCTTAAGAGAGCAGCAGCGCATTTGTAACACCTTTGGTGTTGCAATTGTCCATCGGCGATGGGAACCGCTTTGTATCAAGTGGGCCGTCTGCCTGTCTGCTGAACTCCTGCAATCAAAAAATAGATTCACTTCGTCAACAGAGGGGATGAATTCGCTTCCTTGATGCTGGAGAGGCCCTGAGTATGTCAATGTATTATCGTGGCATGTGTCATCTACTCGGTTCCACGTGCTTCTGTCATACAGAACAAAAGTCTGTTTGTTTGTAAACATGGCATTAATACGTAAAACGCGTGATCGTTTCGACACATATGGGTGGAAATCGGCAACGCCAACTGTCAGGTGGTTCGTTGTGAGCGGTTCCGTTCGCCGGAGTTGGCAGATGTTCAACACTCCACGCATTTGGCGAAGGGAGTGAACTGGGGGAGGGTTCAAGGACGCGTCTGATTATCTGTGCGTTTCCGCTTGACCTCGTGACCTGGAGCTCAATTGTTTGCGGAATTACAATTAGTTTCTACTTACACTCGCTCACTCACTTTACAAACATTGGATACTTCTACACCCAGACACACTTGTAACGATAATCACACTCCTACCCACACATACACACACGTCTCTATTTTTTCTTTCGGTGTAGTGTTCTTCGGTGGCGGTTATTATAGAAATAGTGCTCAATGGGAGGCCAGGAGTACCATCATACAGGGTTTGCCTAGTTTGGGCTCCTGTCTTTCGCATTTTATTAAGTTTCTCAACTTTTAAGTAAGTACTCTATAAATGATGTTTTTTTATGGTAATTAAATAAATTAATTAATATAAAAAATTGTTCTATTTGAATATCTTGTCGTTGAGATAGTGTAATAAATCCGTATTCTACTAAAGCCACAATATCTTTTCGTTGTCGTCGCGGCGGAACAATAGTAGAAAAAAAGTGATATTACCATTGGCATAGATGGCCTTGCCTGACACGAATGTTGAAAAGAAATCATAAATTTTAAGAATTATTTCCCGATACCGTTTTAACGGTTTTAAACGCCGTATAAATTATTTGATTTTTATTATTCCGACGTTTCGGCCATTTTCCAGTAGCGTTGATCAGTACTCATTAAGAACTTTAACATTGACACTTGCTACATCTTTGTCTTCCGGGCTTGCGTTGGCCCTCTGAGCGTTGGCTCTCTCAAGAATTGACGCATCGGTTATCTCGATGTGCAGGTTGCATCACGATGTTTTTCTTCACTGTTGTCAGCACGTGGTAATTGTAACAATATGGACATTAGGTCAGAGAACTGCCTAGTGGGTGCATGCGTTCTGACCACAATCGAACCCACGCCCTTTTGATTTTGGGGCGCGTACGCTAGTTATGTTAAACCACAACTATTATATATATGCTTTTCAAAAATGATCCCCAGTGGGACTTGTTGTATGAAATTTTTTGAACCTGAACACGTATCCTCGTCAGGATTTAAACCCTATTTTTGGAATTAGAAGCCGAGTGAGTTAATCACTGTACTACAATAATGCTGTTTTCGAAACTTGTAGAGCTGATTGCATTGGAAAAACAAAAACACACAAAAGTATCCAGGTCAATACGATCGTAAACTCGCGTTTGCCCGGGCGGGGACTCGAACCGGTTGTCGCGCAGCTGTACGGGCAGGTGCCTCGGACAATGTCGCGCGCACCACGCGGCGGTTGCGTATGTGTTTTGAAAAATGTATGATAGGTTCAATAACCAGCGCCGCAGATGGCGGTCGGGTCGGTTTTTGGGAGGTGCCTCGTGTTTCACAATCGCCGTTAGCAGACGCACTGGAACCACGGAAAGTTCTCTGCCTTTTGGTAGAAATTAAATGAAACTTACATATATCTATATATATAAAAGAATGTCGTGTTACTTACACTATTTATAACTCAAGAACGGCTTTACCGATTTGGCTGGAAATTTGCGGGGAGGTAGCTTAGAACCAGGAGACGGACATAGGATACTTTACATTCATTTTTAACATTCATTTTTATATATGAAGATGCTTTGTGATTTCGCTTTCACTCATTCTCTCCAAGTGCTCAAACCACCTTAACATACCTTTTTTTAACTCTTATCACTACATCCTTTATAATCCACAGCGTTCCCTTGTCACACTGTTTCTTATCATATCACTTACGTATACTTATCAAAGCTCTCGTTTCATGCAAACAAATTTATATACACATTTATAATATTAGGATGATAACTTATATTGTACGATGACATTGGTTAGTGTGATTTCGGCTTTGGTATTAACAATGTGCATTTTAGCGTGTTTTTTGTCTGTACATTCCTTAAGTTCTTTGAACAATTTGCTCACACTTTGCGGCTTCACACTCAGTCATTGTATGGGTGGGTGGTCTCACTTTTTGTTATGGAATAAGGATAACGGAGCGTTGATTCTCATGACTGGACTTTATGTAATACTTGCAACAACTCAGAAGGGTTTATGGTAATAAAAGAACAGCAAGTAGTCACATATTGATAATTAAAGAACCTTACCGATTTTAATATATTACATACACTAACTCTTCAGACTCTACAAGCCTTTTTAAAACACCTCGCCATCCCTCCAACAATTTTACACTCTATATATAATTGAGAAATTTTGAATTACAATCTGTACACAATCACTAGATATTAGAGATAAACACTTTTATTTTTAGATATTCATATGAAGTTCATGTAATTATTACTTAATGCGGAAACTATTATCAGAAAATAATAAGTGTCTTTACTTCTTATTACTACGTCCTCTATCTTTTTTGTAGAATCTAATCATCACAGTTACAAAATTCAAAACTAGATGGCAGTGTTCATTGTTAATACAATCACAAAAGCTCGTCATGTTTTATGATTCACAAGTTATTTTGAAACTGTTCTTATTTTTCCAAGAAATAAATTTATTTATAACTTCACTGCCCATTAGTTTTTCAAGTGTAGCAATTTTCTATACTAGATTGTCCTTCATCCTTCTGCATTCTTTTTCTCGCTAAGGTTCTTGAAGATTCCTACAAAATTACTCTAAATACAGATATTAGATATACTATACATTACTTATACCGTTGTCAAAAAGAGCTTTTTCCACTATGTTTTGCGATCTGCAACTTGGTGTTTTTTTAGCACACAAAACTAAACGTAAATACAGTTTCAATCTCATAGAAAGTGAATAGAATGTAACAAATATATTTAAAATAATGAAGAAAAGTGATTAAAAAAAGTGATGCGTCCAACAACGAAGTGCAAGAAATTCAAATTCAAATGATTCCATGAGAACAAGATGGCGGTCCGACACCATGACTTGACGAACATGGATTCCGGCTTCCTTCCCGCCGATCCGCCGCCAATTTCGAATTTGGAATATCAACCGAAAACCGACCTAGCAACGGAATACTTCAACACCTTCAATCAGATCTGCGAGAACTACCGACCGGAATCCGACCTGAACCTTCGGCAGACTTCGGATTCGCTTCGGCTAAGTTCGGAGATACTCGACGGAGTGCGTTCCGAGTACGTGAGCACGGATTTCACTAGAGTGTATAAGGAGAGTGACTATGACTTGAGTGATAAAGTGTTTATGGGTAAAGAGGACCATGTGTTTCAATTCGGGCAGCCAGACGCGTCCGCTCTGTTGAGGCACAGAGCGAAGAGACGATACAATGAGGAACATGGACTACCGCCGGCGGCTACTAGTCAAGAGAGTGGGGTAAGTCGTCTAATGTCATCACCATCCTAGGGTTAAGGCTTCGTTTCTCTACTTATTCCAATCATCTTTGATCTACTACTTCTCCTATATTTTGACGAAGGCATGGCTAGATATTAGTTCGCCACGTGACTTTTCGGTTTCCGTAAGACGTGGCCTCTTGCAACTGATACGGAAATCAAATCTGTATTATCCCAATTATTTTGTTACAATATCATCAGAATCGTCGACCACTATCGTCATAATGGCGGTAAAAACACAGCACTGAAGAACCATTTAGAGGCCAATGGTCGACCATACTGACGAGATAGTAATAGCAGAATTGGGACCCTGATCTATAGTACGTGATCGTTTCGTTTACTTGTTTGTGAGGGTTCGCGAAATAATTTCGGCAAAACAAAAAAACCAGCGATTTTGTAAGCGATTTTTTTATTCACATAAATATTGGCTCTATAGTTTTTTAACACATGGTGAGTACTGCTGGTATTGCTGATAAATATTACATTTTGCTGTATATTTTTGAATATTTGTTAACAAAATGATATTTTAAAGATGGATGACAACATCTAGTAGACATGAATTTAAATTACTATGTGATTTGTCAAATTTAGAGGTATGATAGTTTTTTCGTAAACTGTGCCACAAATATGTACTGGTTGTGGGATGGTGGTAATAATTTACTGTACGTTTAGGGGACCATGGGGCTGATAAGCCACTATGGCAAATGTCCCAAAAGTAAAGAGAAGTAGTTCATAGTTACTTTTTTTGTACTAACAATTAAAGTTCATAATATTTTTCTATGTCAAAGGTTGATGAAAAACTTTGAACTAGAGAGCGAAGTAGGATTCTTAACGTGGTTAACTTTACTGACACATTACTCAAAAGAAAAAGTGAATGGAGTTTAAATAACAAATACGTCAATAAAATGTGAAAAAGACAAAGAAAAATGAGAAGAAATAGACATGTAATATTTTCTTAAGTTTTAGGAACTCCTGCAATAAAAAAAGCATATTTCCATTTAAATTATTTTTTAATAATTTGAACACTATGCTCATACGGATGATAGAGTCAGAAATATTTTGAATGTTTTCGATAACAGCTCAAATTTCGTGTTTTAATGTTTAAATATATTAGAATTTGAAATGTGACGTAACGAAATTTAAGACCCCTTCCGCCCCTTAACTTACGGAGTAAACGTCGAAAGGAGTATCCTACTACGCCCGTACGTTTCACACATTGTAAACATGTATTGCGTAATCGATATTATTATAATTTTGTCAACATCCACGATTAAAATGTAGAGAAGCAATTATGAATAAGTACTTGTTCAAATAAGATCATCGCGTTGCTAAATTTGAAACATATGTACGATACGTGAAGACGGTTTGTGTATTATTTATAACTGTTTAATATAATCCATGAAATATTGAGACTTTAATGTTTTTATTTGGCTGATGGTGTTTTGCGTGCTTCTGTTGCTGAGCTGGCACACTGGCGTACTGCCCGCCTCGTGGAAGGTGGTTTCGGTCGTCTATGGACCTTTGGAACACCAAAGGCGTTACAAATGCGCTGCTGCTCTCTTGAGATAGTCTGGCACCTGGCCACTAATGCCGGAACACGGTTCAGGGTTATGACGGCATACTCTAGACCAGGGGTGGTAGCCATCCCGACGGGCAGATACCCTACCTCCTGGCAGATACATACCACTTTACCATCTTATAAGAATATTTTTTTATATTATATCAGGTATGTATATTCATAAGTCACTAATTCGGTAGTGACAATAATGCAATATATCTCTGTTCTTATCAAACTTCTTATCCATCCAAAGGTTGTCTGGAAGAAATCGCTTGTAGTTATAAGACCACCTATCGTATTGAAATTTTTTATTTCTGTTTACTGTATCTTTAAAAACACAATACAGCTTATTCATTGATTTATTCATTTGAATTTAATATGAAAATACATTTAGATAGATAACACTGAATTGCTCACCAAATATGCAATTTCAAAAGTGCACTATTACAATATTGTCATGGTAGAAACAAGAGGTGGCCTTATCGCTCAAAGCTATCTCTACCAGGCAACCTAACTTAAAGAATGGTTTAAGCTAATCTGGCGCTGTGGGTGGTGCAGATTATTAGGTATATCATAAATAAACACACTTGAATTACTTTATAAATTAAATACATACAAATGTATATAATATAGTCTATAGTATACGACTTAGGCATAATTATTTAAGGGAAAGTAAAATATATTTGTCGGAGGGAAGCTTTAAATGGACGTATTGTTGACTGGATGTATAACGCACAATATCATTTGTTTACATTTTATTTATTTCTAAAATTCTTAGTTTAATTTGGTTTGATTTATTAAATGTTTCTATAACTTAAAGATCGTTCTAACCTAATGAAAGTTGTGAATATTGTAATTTAATAAAAGACCAATGAGAGCAGAGCATGTCTAGAGCGGGGTCAGACGCGCTCTCTATACTTTGGTAGTATCTACTTCGGTAAACGGAGGAGTTTTTGTGGCACATTTGGTTGATGGCAATAGGTCGAGTTGGACCATGGAGTATTTTAAAGAAAGTATTGTAGTTGGAAGTATGAGCGGGTGGGTGCCCTGAACCCGCTGCTTGGTCTAAACTATGTCATAATGTTGATCAAATCTAAATTAAAAGTGTATAAATCGTGGCTATTGTGTTTTATGCTCGCATTTTATCCTGATGACGCCCACTAAACCTGCAATAACTAAAGGAGATGTGAGAACATACATGAGACATATTTAATAATATTAATGACTAATTACTATGTTTCTTTGTCTATTTGCGTAATATCTCTCATGTCGTTCTTTTCGAAATTAGACTATAGATTGTAACAGGATGTCCTGCACTTACAATAAAACAATTACAAGAATGCTCCAATTGTATAAAAGAACGATACGACTTCCCGCGGAGTGGTCCATAAAAAATGTGATTCAATTATTAAATCCCGTTGTGGTGTCATGCGGCTCAAGATCTGAGCGATTAGCGATTTATAGCCAGTTCCCATCTATTCCTGCCTGCGATTACTTATTCCGTTGGCTCAGCGACCCAAAGTGGGTCTTGGCCTCCGAAATGAGAGCATGCCACTTTTCTCGGTCCTGTGCGGTTTCTTGTCAATTATTACTCTAATTACTCTGTCCTTCCAGCGATATTTGGGACGGCCGACCGGACGTCGACCTACCGGCCGTCCTAAATATGCTTTCCTCACGCTGCGATCCTCTCCCATCCGTTCTACGTGATCGAGCCAGCGGAGGCTTTTATTTCTCCTATTATGTTAGGCTCGGCCACGAGATTCTTAATTTCGAGGTTGCTTCGGACCCTCCAGCTACCATCCTCTCTCTTTGTTGAACCCAGAATCTTACGGAGAACCTTCCTTTCCGCTAATAAGAGCTGGTTCTCCTCCTTGAGGGTAAGTGTCAAAGCTTCGCACCCATACATCAGGGATACCGCGGATGGGGGAATGGTCGGTAGTAAAGCCTAGCTACGCTTGCGGCTAAGTCCGTTGGACTCGCTGACCAACGATAGGTGTGGCCTTGCAGCATTTTGGGAGTTGCGCACAGGGTTAACGCCCCACTCATGGAAAAAACTACTGTTGTGAAACCTGTCTGCGATTAATACAACCTTTTCATGCCACTCGCCTTACATACGTCTAACATAAATAACAGAAAATTATCTCTAAAAATCTAAAATAACATAAATATACTACAGAAATCGAAACACGAGTTTAATCTTATACTAATATATAAAGCTGAAGAGTTTGTTTGTTTGCTTGAACGCGTTAATCTCAGGTACTAATGGTCTGATGTAAGTGTTAGTTCCAGTGTTAGATAGCCCATTTATTGAGGAAGGCTATAGGCTATATATCATCACGCTAACCAATGGGACCAATGGGAGCGGAGCACCAATGAAGAATGTTTCAAAATCGGGGGTTTTTCAAAACTTACTTTTTGTAGTTATTCCACGCGGACGAAGTAGCGGACAAAAGCTAGTATATGATAAGACTACGTTCTAACGGTTTTAAGCGCGGTAATAAAAAAAAAAGTTGAAGGTAAATAAAACTTACAATACACATGGATACAAAGATGTCAAGTAATCTGGTTTTCCATGATCAAGACTAATGAAAAGTGTCCGAAACATCGGAATAAAATGAAATAAATTATCGTGCTTAAAACCGCTAAAACGTAGTTTGATTAAACATATTTAAACAAAAGAAAATAAAAAAGTAACAATACAAAGAGAGAAACAACCCCGAAATAACAAAAAGAGATAATGTCCTAAAATTTGGATCAAGCATCAAAAAAGTCGATCTTTTGGATCAACACTGATTTTTCGCTTGAACCTATATAAATATTTCCTACAACATCTCGAAGCAAGTAAAACTTGAAAAATCAACAACAAATTTACAAAATAAAGTAATTTTTATGTATTACTTTGGTACCGACTGCAGGATGTTGTAGAAAAACATATTTTTCGCTTTCAGTTACTCTTGAAGTCGGTTTTCTTTTTTGTAAATATTGTTTTTTTTTTTAAAATAACTAGCTTCTGCCCGCGACTTCGTCCGCGTGGTGCGGTTTTTTTAAACTATCCCACGGGAACTTTAATTTTTCGGGATCAAAAGTATCCTATATGTTGACCAGGGATATAAGCTACCACCATACAAAATTTTATTTAAACAGAAACAAAAAATTGAAAAAAATCTAAATTAGTTCTATTTCACTTCTTACATCTCCCTGACTCGGTTTTTATCATTTTTATTCATTGTACAGAAATTCGACCTCTACAGTTTTATTATACAGTTGTACAGATAACACATTTCAACGATTAAAATAAATTAATAATAATAAACAAACTAATTATTTAAACGCTC
Organism: Dendrolimus punctatus; assembly: GCA_012273795.1. Taxonomy (NCBI): domain Eukaryota; kingdom Metazoa; phylum Arthropoda; class Insecta; order Lepidoptera; family Lasiocampidae; genus Dendrolimus; species Dendrolimus punctatus. Next base: position 10,529,424 of record CM022554.1, on the reverse strand, counting down.
ACACGTCACACCTTGCACCGTGAACATATGATCTGATGTCGTAACAGGATGTTTCAGTGCGCCCATAATGCTGTGTCACGACGATTCACAGTATCTCCGCTTCGTGGATTCGTTTGTGCAGGGTAGGTCTCAGTTGTTTTGTGCTTTACCACCACCAGAGGAAGGCATTAAAAAAATGCGGCAGCAACGCCACCGTCTTGTCTATGTTCGTCTATGAGTAGTTTTCAAAATTTTTGACTAAAGTCACTTTATGCTGTCTAACTTATCAAATTATTAATTTTTAAAAAATGTGTGTGTGTGTGTGCGTGTGCAGTTCACACGCAGTAATAGTGATACAAATTCTAACAAGGGGTGAGAGGATTCTAGCTTTGTGACGTCATATTTCATCTATACTAATATTAGAAAGAGGAAAGATTTGTACTCTTGTATGTTTGTAACGAATAAACTCAAAAAAAATACAAAAATTCTTTCACCTTTAGAATGCTACATTATCCCAGAATAATACAGGCTATATTTATTAATAGAAAAATTAGGGACAGATAAAATCTCACCGTCTCCGGCTCGGTCATCTAGAGGGGATGGAGGAGGATCGGGGAGTGAAGGAAACATACTTGTCGTTCCAAGTATCACTAGAAGGACAGAGAGGAAGCTGACCTGACCGCAATACAAGCCCACAACTGGCAAGACACTGCGCAGGACAGAGGAAAGTGGCGTGCTCTTGTTTCGGAGGCCAACACTTACTTTGGGTCGCTGAACCAACGGAGTTAGTTACTTGGAAAAATTAGGGATCCCTGTTAGAACTTGAATAATGTAACCCAAGGTGTAATAAAAGTTACTGTTTGAGTGTACAGGTACAGAGATTCACAATTAGACTAGGTAGGTGGCGCTGGAGACGGATTTTTTTCAAGGCAGGATAACGTCTGCCGGAACTGTTAGTATTGTATCGTTATTTATATTTAAACTTTAAAACACGGAATTTGAAATATTGACGAAATTGATGCCGACAAGCTACCCTATGATTTGGTAAATCATCAGTAAATGGTGATATAGTGGTTTTTTCTAGCTTTTTATCTATCTGATACGATTCCTGACTAGGATTGAAATATTTTTGTTGTTTGATGTTTTATACCACACTATTTTAGAATAGATGCTCTTTTGATTAATGAACACGTATCTAGACTATATCGATGCCATCATTTTCAAGACTTAAACTATGGCTACCGACGAGATATTTTCGTCCGAATGAGTCATAGATGTAGACTATGCTATTATCCTGGTTCCCACATTGCCTCAGCCGAGGCTGCGGTTTATAATCTAGGCATTCTTTTTAAATGTAGTTTAAGCAAGGACGAAGAATAATCTGCTTATAATTTTTTTTACAACAAATCGGCTTCAGATTTAAAAGCAAAAAGCATGGGAGAATTAGAGATGTTAGTTGCATGAATAAAACAGTTGAATGATTTCATTTCTATGAATCCGGTTCCCATATCTCACTAACCTTTGATTTGCATTGATGCTAGTTAAAATTTGACTATAATAATATCTCTACACAGATAATGTCAATTTTCTACAAATGGAAGGCAAGTGAATGAGTACTAATATATAGGAACCGGCCATCAGTCTACTTAATGAACATCTAAAGTTAAATATTAAATATGAAGCGTTTTAAATTAACCATCTAAACAAACAATTTAATTAAAATTTTACTAGTAAACTAGCGTCCCAGGCAGGCATTGTCCTACTCTGAAAAAAAAAAAGTTTAAAACCGGATTCCATCGTCACCTACCGGATCTAATTGTCAATCTAAACCTATAAAAACATTTTGGTAATTTATTTATTTATGTAAGCCTATAGCTAAATATATATGGCACTGAAATAGATAATAACAATTAATAACAGAAAGTCAATGACAGGTTTTCACGAATAACCTGTGTGCTTGTGGGACCCTTTTTACTGATCGATTACGTTCAAGTTAACGCAATTTTGTATTGGAATAACGTAGCGCCATCTCGTGAGCGTGAAGGGAAACATTGTGAATCTAAACCCATATAAAAATACACATGAACAAAAAATTATATATATAAAGATTTATTACCTCGTAAGAAAAAACAGCTGCGGTTGAATATCGGTTTCGAATAGAAGTTAATGCAAATACTATTTTTTTTGCAAGTGATTGCAAATTTGTTTACAAGCCTTCCCTTCCATACGTGGTGAACAATGGAGCTCTAATTAGACGACGGTGTATGACTTTCCTCCTTATTTTAGCTGTACACTTGAGGACATTGAAATCGTGAATTATTTAGTACTTAAGATTTGCTGTCCTCAAGTAAGATGCACGGAGTACTGTTGTCACCTTTGGAACGACTCGGCTAAATACCACTTGAAGCGGGAACGCCTGGTTGCCAGTCTAGCGGTATTCTAGCGGACTCATTTGGGAGAGTATACCAGTTAAACTATTTGACCTCATTCCCCCTCGGTCTTCGGACGACAACGCGTTATATAACGCGTTAGTCTGTAAAAAACTTAAGACCTATAGCCTTACTTATAATAATCTCGTTAAGAAACGATTAGCCTTGTTAGTAAGAGACTCTTAAGTCTCTAATCAATGAGTATAGTATTTTTTTTCACTTATAAAAATGTATTAGCTGTTGTTAACCTAAGAGGGAGGGGTACAGATAAATGAAATTTGAATGATATACATAGGTTGTAACCAAAATAATCGATTGAAGACCAGATGAGAACGAAATTTGGTCAGTATTACGAATCGCCATCTTGCCTCTTAGCAGTCTCTTAAAGTAACTTTCGACATGGGTTATTTTTGACAATTATTTAAGAGTTACTTTACCACCTCTTATCCTTAAGACGAGTTTATGGGTAAGATTTTTCACCAATCAGTTGCTGTGCAATTGCTTAAAATTTAAGAGACAATTATAAGTAAGGCTATAAGGCATTACTTGGCTCCTGAAATACTGATTATAAAAGAGTCGATATCATATTTACTTACGTTGTTCAAATATAAACGTGTTTGCACTAGTAATGGTACGTATTAATTCATGATAATCATTGAAAAGCGGGCTAATAATTTTGAAAGTAAGTGTACGCACGGTGCGGTCAACAATATAAGCTCAATTATGAAGCACAACTTTCGGGGTGCGTGTCGCAAGCCGGTTGGCCGTATACGGCGGACCGGACCGCGAGGCAATAGTGCGCTTTTGACGCTTTCGCAACATAGTCCAGCCGAAGGACCGCGCTAAAGTGAAACGAGATAATTTTATGAAGATGATGACGCTCTTTTCTCTCTCTTTCTTTATTGACGGATCACTGCAGATGGGCGGACCGGCTGACCAGAGTGCTTAGTACGTGATCAAGTGTGCAAGTCAACGCAATTTTGTATGGCACGTTTCATTTCATTCCAATACAAAATTGCGTAACTTGAACGTGGTTGAGAAGTAAAAAGACTCGCACCAAGCACACTGCTGATGGAAAGCGGTTTTCTATCGGATACACTTTGAAGAGTGTGCATTGGAGCCTTTCAATCTGATACCAGCATCTACCTTTCCCCAAAACCCACACGTTGTCATTCTTCAGGGTAGTATAGAGAGCATGTCATAGGAGGGATGGGGTCGAGGAGACAGGAGGAGCGGCATAGAGGAGACGAGAATGGAATGAGGAGGCAGTGAGCCATCGGAACTCTCACTCATCGTAGGATTACATATATACCGAATTTCAGCCAAATCGGTCCAATAGATTTTCCGTAAAAGCATTATACAAAAAGAGACACAAATATATTTTTATCCACGGCATCTATAATATATATATATACTGAGTTTCAGCCAAATCGGTCCCGCAGTTTTTCCGTAAAAACGAAACAGACAAACAGAGGTACTTTCGCATATGCAATATTAACAATAGGGATATAGAAATAAAACAATGCCTAGAAAAAAGTATTTTTTCCGCTTAGTAATTAAATATGAATACAAGAATACATGAGTAATTTTGGAATTCTTAACCAATATAAGGTAAATCGTTTGTTTCGTAAATTTCTCGTTATTAATATCTATTTCTTCTAGTCCTAATTATTATTAGAAACGCGAATGTCAATCTCTTTGTTGGTTTGTTACGAATTCACGTTAAAATCGTGGTAGCGTTATGGCTAGCGCACGCGTTTCGATCTCGTAAGGGCGCGTGTTCGAATCCTGGCAGGAACGCATACACCACTTAGGCAGTTGTCGGACCTAATTAATGTGCATATTGTTACAATTACCATGTGCTGACAACGGTGAAGGAAAACAGCGTGATGGAACCTACACATCGCAAACATCGTCCGGTTTCCTATAGTGGAAGCCCATCAGTGGGACTGTTATAGGCCGTTATTATAAACGCTTTCGCGTTTTAAATACTCGTCAGATGGTCGCAATATTTTGCATACTATTTTTTAGTGGTATATAAAAGGATGTGTATTACCTACTATACTGGTTGGAAATTTTCAGAAGGCATTAAGGAGATGTACCTTAACCAATTCAGCCACACGTAAATGGTCTTGAGGAGACTATCCATAATTTATTAGTAAATGATCACTATTCACAGATTTAAAGAAATACAGAAAGAAAATGGTAATTTGAAAAAAAAAAAAAAAAAATTTTTGACGCCAATTGATCCTGTTTGTGGTACTGATCAAAAACTACTATCAGATCAAAGGTTTTTTTAAGTTTTCTTATTTTTACAAGCTTTTATTTAATTTGCAATGGGCATCCATTGCCATCCACCTATGTATGTATGTAAGTTCGGGTGGAATCTTGCAAGTTAAATTTGATTTGTTAAGCTTAGAAAGTACTTAAGTATGAGGTATAAACTTAAATTGCCTTTTCCCTTTTGCCGTCGACCCCCGAGCAAGGATCTGCGACCCCCTCAGGGTCGCAACCCACATATTAAAAAACACGGGTATATAGCGACGGAGTTATTATCCCCGCAAATTGCTAATGCGCTGGAACCGCGTCAAATTAATATTCACGTGACGTCATCGATATGTACGCGTACTCGCCGGCCAGTGATGCTAACAGTACTGAGTGTTCGGCGGTTACGTCACCAAAATGGCGGCCAGGCGCAATAGCAATTTGCGGGAATAATACAGTGGGCCCTTTGTCCTCGTTACAACCGAAATCCACTGCGTTTGCTATTTGTTTTGATATGTTGCGTAGTCAAGTCGTGAAAACGCCTTAAACAAACGAATAGGAGTTTATAGTATTACTTATGATGTAGTTAATTATTTATGTATCTATTGTATCACGTAAACACGTCTCAGGCCGCGCTTTGTTAGACCTATTTTGGGAATACCTAGAAAACCGCATTACTCATTACCAAAGCGGTCATACTCTGTAGAAGAACTTGTCTGTACGAGCACTCGAACGCCTCGGCAGGATTTAATAATTTGTGGGAATATAATACCCATAGAGTTTAGGGAAAAACTGTGTTTGTCACCTAACATACATACTGCAGTTCTTGGAATTTTTGTAATATTTTTTTACGCTTAAAATGCGACTTATATATATATAAACTAGCTTTAGTAAATATGGGTTTTTTTGTGGTTGTTTATTTTAGTGCACAAGAAAGTGTTATCTATCTATGTATAATTGTTTATCATTATTAATATAATAGCCCTATTTACGAAAATTGCGCGGATGGAGGAGTATGAAATTTTGCACACTAATGACCTTACTTATAATCGTTTGTTAAATTTTAAGTAACTGCTCAGCGACTGATTAGTGAATATCTTACCCATAAACTCCTCTTTTGGACACAACCTATGTTAATCACTGTGCTCGTCTTAGTTAAACAACAGGTAATACACGTTTATAAGTGAAAAAAAAATGATTAGGGACTGATTCTGATTCTCTTACTTAAGAGATGTCTAATCGTTTCTTAACGTAATTATTATAAGGCCGTTATAGTTTATATAGAGAAGGAGACTTAATTCTAATATTTTTTTAAATTATAAGTAAATAATACATGAAATCAATTTTAAAAAAATACACACGCTGCCATTTGACATGCACACGCATGTATACTCTTTTGGTTACTGTTCAAGTCAAATAAACAGTGTAGCCTTGGCGAAATCTGTGATCATAGAAGTATAGTCTTTGACAACATATTATTATGGTCGAATTTCAACCACGGGCGCCTACTAGTGTTCATAGATATTTAAAAGTGAAATACAGGCAAGAATATGATGATTTTTTAAATCCGAATAAATGGCGTGCTTTTTTGCTTGTAATTGGAATATTATCATTACAAAAAGATTAATAACGATTACATTTAGATATGATAAAGATAGTTTGTCTATGCATTAGATCAGTGTTTTTCAACCTTTTTCATGACACGACCCCTTTTCTATGAAGAAATATTTCGCGACCCCGCTACCTGTTGCTTTTTTATGTATTTTATTTTGTGACAAATATTCAATCCAACATATTCATTCATTTTCATAATTAGGGTTCGACTAAATACATAATTAAGTAGGAAAAACACATTTTTTTACATCATTTGCGTCGCCAATAGAAAACGCAATTTACGCGCATACGTACGACCACGTCCGATGCCAGCCGCCCCATCCCCACCCCGTATAAATAAGAAAGCGTTGCTATCAAGTAGCTCTTCGCTTATCTAAAACAGAAAAACTCAATACTATTGCCGAAAGTTTGATTTTACCAGCGGCATTACATATGGCGGAGATTATGTTTGGCCAACACGAGGTCGAAAAACTGAAAAGTATACCTCTGTCTGGCAGTACCATTCAACGCGGGATAAGCGATATGGCGACTGATGTTCGTTCATCAAGTCATAGTAAAAATAAAAGAAAGTACCTTTGTGTCCTTGCAATCTGATGAATCTACGTATATTGCAAACTTTACTGCAGTAGCTTACCCAACCTTTTGCAACTCCGCTACAGAAGCTTCGCGACCACCCTAAAGAGGCTTGGCGACCCCCTGGGGGGTCGCGACCCACACGTTGAAAAACACTGCATTAGATGACTCAGAACGGTATTTCTACGTCACTTGAACATTTTTCTTTTTAGGCAGTTTGGCTGACATACAGACGGCCTACTTGATAGAAAGCGGTTACCATTGCCTATGGACATGTGCAACACCAAAGGTGCTACAAATGCGCTGCTGCACTCTTAAGGGAGACTAGAACCTGGTCACTAATGCAGGAATACAACTCACGGTTGTTATGGCGGCATACTTTAAATCAGCCACCCAGTCGGGCATATGCCGTACTAGCCGGCTGTGGGTTGTTTTGTCGCCTCTTATGACAGGCCCGGCCGAAGAAAATTGTTCTTCTTTCTGTGTTCCTGCGCGGATAAAATGAAGTGAAAAGTAAAACAACTTTTTGAATTTTCAGTACGGCAGCGATGAGTTCGGGCACGACTCGCCGAGCCGGTACGCGTCGCCGAAGGGCGCGGGCGCGGGCGGCGCGGGCGCAGCCTACCAGGAGCCCTACTACTCGGGCGGCGAATGGGCCGCACCCTTCTACCAGCCGCCGCCGCCCTACCAGCACGACCCCTATGCCACCTCGCCGGGTAAGCACAAGTCAACATATTTCGCTGGGTTATACGTTAGCAACACCATAATACTATTAATATACCATCATAGAAATTAAACGGACAAGTGGAAAAACGAATCGCAACAAAATTTTAACTTGAAGTTTTACGGGCAGGTTTTTAAATTGGATAAGTACATTGACAATTTGCCCGTAAAATTATTAGCCTACCGCCAACTTGTTCATTTTGAATATTTAGTTTTAATTTTATTTATGGTTATTATTTAATCTATGGGAGCCTAATCTAATTTATCACCGCTTCGCGACATGTCGTGGCTTGAAGAGAAGAAGAGGCGCAAGAAACTCTTCAGCAACATGCCTAGCTCTAATAATCCCTATTATTTCCCTATTATCCCTATTAATATTATAAATGCGAAAGTAACTCTGTCTGTCTGTCTGTCTGTCTGTCTGTCTGTTCCGTTTTCACGTAAAAACTTTTGTACCGATTTGGCTGAAACTCAGTATATATATATTTTCGATACCGAGGATGAACATAGGATACTTTTTATCCCGAAAAATGGGATAGATCCCGGGATAAAATGATATTTGTCTGTTTGTTTGTTATGCTTTTACGGAAAAACTACTGGACCGATTTGGCTGAAATTCGGCACGTATGTAAATTAAATACTGAGGATGAACAAGGGATAATTTTCATTTTGGCCTTTTTGGTCATTTTGGCCTTTTTGGTCATTTTGGCCTTTTTGGTCATTTTGGCCTATTTGGTAATTTTTCCTTTTTGGTCATTTTGGCCTATTTGGTCATTTTGGCCTATTTGATCATTTTGGCCTTTTTGATCATTTTGACCTTTTTGGTCATTTTGGCCTATTTGGTCATTTTGGCCTTTTTGGTCACTTCGGCCTATTTGGTCATTTTGGCCTTTTTGGTCATTTTGGCCTTTTTGGTAACTTTGGCCTATTTGGTCATTTTGGCCTATTTGGTCATTTTGGCCTTTTTGGTAATTTTGGCCTTTTTGGTAACTTTGGCCTATTTGGTCATTTTGACCTTTTTGGTCATTTTGGCCTATTTGGTCATTTTGGCCTTTTTGGTCACTTCGGCCTATTTGGTCATTTTGGCCTTTTTGGTCATTTTGGCCTTTTTGGTAACTTTGGCCTATTTGGTCATTTTGGCCTATTTGGTCATTTTGGCCTATTTGGTCATTTTGGCCTTTTTGGTAATTTTGGCCTTTTTGGTAACTTTGGCCTATTTGGTCATTTTGGCCTATTTGGTCATTTTGGCCTATTTGATCATTTTGACCTTTTTGGTCATTTTGGCCTATTTGGTCATTTTGGCCTATTTGGTCATTTTGGCCTATTTGGTCATTTTGGCCTATTTGGTCCTTTTGGCCTTTTGGTCATTTTGGCCTATTTAGTCATTTTGGCCTATTTGGTCATTTTGGCCTAATTGGTCATTTTGCATTTGTCATTTTGGCCTATTTAGTCATTTTGGCCTATTCGGTCATTTTGGCCTTTTTGATCATTTTGGCCTTTTTGATCATTTTGACCTTTTTGGTCATTTAGGCCTACTTGGTCATTCTGGCCTTTTTGGCCTATTTGGTTATTTTGGCCTATTTGGTCATTTTAGCCTATTTGGTCATTTTGGCCTATTTGGTCCTTTTGGCCTTTTTGGTCATTTTGGCCTATTTAGTCATTTTGACCTAATTGGTCATTTTGGCCTAATTGGTCATTTTGGCCTAATTAGTCATTATGCATTTGTCATTTTGGCCTTTTTAGTCATTTTGGCCTTTTTGGTCATTTTGGCCTTTTTGGTCATTTTGGACTTTTTGGTCATTTTGGCCTATTTGGTCATTTTGGCCTTTTTGGTCATTTTGGCCTATTTGGTCATTTTGGCCTTTTTGGTCATTTTGGCCTATTTGGTCACTGTTGCCTTTTCGGTCATTTTGGCAATGTCGGTCAGTTTGGCCTCTTTGGTCATTTTGATTATTTTGGCCATTTTGGTCGTTTTTGCCTACTCCGTCATTTTGGCCATGTCGGTCACTGTGGTCTTTTGGTCATTTAGACCATTTTGGCCTTTTTGGTCAAGTTTTGTAATTTATTTTGTTGACAGATAGACGGGGGATGGTATAATTAGCGATATAAAATGAAGTGAATCTTCCGTGGGCAAATACATAAAAAATGTAATATAATATAACCTTTAGCACTTGCTCTATAAACAAGAGACACGTACTAGAGGTTAACCCGCGGCGCAGCCGCGGGGTAAACTCTAGTTTTATATAATACAAAAATGGATGGGGGGTAAAATAAAAATAAGTTGTTATCAAGTTGGTTTGTGTTCGAAAAAGCTCAGTGTTTGCCAACCATCTTCCTCGCCTCGCGCATCATTCTAGTTATGAAACTATTCTCTTTTGCGCTTGAAACCGTTAAAACGCAATTTTATTGAAGTGAAACTTTTTAAAACACTAGTGAATTCTTTAGATGTGACCCCTTGAATTTTGTAATTTAAACACTATTCTCATAAAGATAGAGTTGGAAATATTTAAAATTAGACGAGGCTCCCATAGAGTAAATAATAACCATAAACAAAATTAAAACTAAATAAATAAAATGAACAAGTTGGCGGTAGGCTAAACAAAACTTTAACAATACACGCTGGACAAATGTCATCTTTGTTGTCCGTGACCACGGCAAGTGAAAAGCGGTCGAAATGTCGGATTAACCAAAATCAAATAAATTACCGCTCTTAAACCCGTTAAAACGTAGATTTATTATATATTATAAAGTTTTATAATTCATAAATCAAATTGATACTAGAGCTTATGTTTCCCATTTTAGTTATCATAATAAGCCTCTCGTGTCATTAAAATATAAAATAATTTTTATAAATTTTTATAATTGTTATAAATTAAAATAAACCTTATAAATATCCTAATACTCCTGGTACTCTATGTTTATCTCATTCTTTCGTAGGCTTCTTTCTAAAGTTTCAATTCTGCCGTGTGTGAATTGCGCACACACATTTTTGTATGTTTTGAAAGGTGATAAAAAGTACTCAGGTGATATGTCTGTGTGTATTGCAGGCATAGCGGGGGGCGGTGCGGGCGAGGCGGGCGGCGGGGGCGGCGCCGAGCTGCCGCTGCCGCCCATGTCCTCATTCAGGGCGGCCGCGCCCATCCACTCGCCCACCGACCCGATGCTCGTCGCGAAGCCGCCGCTGCAGCCGGTGAGTACGAGCAACTTACGAGTTAGGTCTTCCCGCAGGCAGTAGTACATCCGTAGCAAGGCTCACCCGCAAAAGAGGTCGAGTCGACGTCAGTCAAGGCTGCAGCGTCGGCCATGGCCCTGGCATGTGACGACAGAAAGAACCCCACGGTGTTCCGGCAAAAGCAAGCCGGCGAGTCCCACACTACCCGAATGGCATGTCCCCTCCCAAGCAACGCGGTGACAGCAAACGGATTCACGTAGAAAAAGAAAGATATACATGCATCCAAATCTATGATCGTCATGTGAGGCCAGTCAAATCCACCATTCCGCACTGCTCCTCTCTTACACATAGTTCGTGCACATTTATCGTTAATCAATAAGACGCTTAAATTGAAGTAATTCGTGAAAGATATTGTTACGAGTTACGGGACTCGAATTAAAATGCCGTTGGAATTACTATAGAATTTATTAGAACTATACAAACACGTATAACACAGGTACAAATATAACTGGACGCAACCGGTACAAAACGTGATGCACGATTCAATAACATGCGCAAAGTCCGTCGCTATATAGCTTATCGAATGTACACACGTCTTGTCTTGCTTGTGCCTGTCGCTAGATTGCCTCATATCTCAGTTGGGGCATTGTTTTATACTGCACCAATACAATATGTTCCGACACAATACTCGACCGCATAACAATTATTTCCAAGAATCACATCTGACTAATGCCTACCATTAAGGATTATAATACACAATAGGCTGTTTTTCGAATTAACTTTTTTAAACACAAAGTAAACAAAAGAAATTCAAATGCCGAAAGAGTAATAAACTGCAGGTGTGCATTTACTTTTGTAAAAAAAAACAAATTTGCGGCAATGATGTGCTCGGGAAGTTCACTCCCATCTCCGAATTTCAAATTGAAGCAGTTAAATTCATAATTAAAACAACCTCGTGTTGTGTTCCGGCATTAGTGGCCAGGTTCCAGTCTCCCTTAAGAGAGCAGCAGCACATTTGTAGCACCTTCGGTGTTGCAGACGTTCATAGGCGATGGTAACCGCTTACCATTAGGTGGGCCGTCTGCCTGTCTGCTGAACTCATGCAATAATAAAAAAAGTTTAGACACTCCCGTATCCGGGACAGCGTTCATGTCCGTGATATAGCGGACAAACTGCAACAATGTCGTCTACACCAGGCCCCGCAGTGAATGGGATAGGAACAAGAAATGCTGGCTTGACGCCTCACAATGAGGGACACCGAAGCCTGCGCCAAGTGCAGAAGGAGAAATTAGAAAGCGGACCCCGGCCTTCGAAACAGACGCTCGCGAACTCTGTTGGGATTGTGGCGCATATTTGGACAGGCCTACCTACACCCAGCAGCAGACTGTGCTTGTCCGTCGACAATGACGTATTGAGCAACCTTTCACCTTGGCTTCGGCAGATGTACGCCGGTGGAGCAAGCACGCCCACAGTCGGCGGCGCGGAAGCGGGCAGCCTCTCCTCGTACGGGTCGTCGCCCTCCACGCCGGTGCACTCGCCTCCGCCGCTGCACGCGAGGCTGTACCCGCCGTTGAAACATTCACCACATGTGCATCACCATACTCCACAGGTATTCAAGTGTTTTACATTGTACTTTATAGGTGAATTTTAGCATTCTATCCGTGCAGGACTTACCTATAGCCGGGCGACCTGTCGTAAGAGGCGACAAAACATTCCATAGCCAAGTGGTAGGGCATATGCCCGACTGGATGGGCTAACGCTCCTGGTCTAGAGTATACCGCCATAACAACTTTGAGTTATGTTCCGGCATTAGTGACCAGATTCCAGTCTCCCTTGCGCATTTGTAGCACCTTTGGCGTTGCAAATGTTCATAGGCAATGGTAATAGCTTTCCATCATGTGGGCCGTCTACCTGTGTCAAGATAATAGTGACTGTGTATTCTTCTGTTTGAGCTATTCCTACTTTTGAGCCGGGATATATAACACAGATTGGAGAGGCCTAAGTCAAGAAGTGGACATTGATTGGCTGGAAAAGAAAAGAAATTCGTCCCTCTTTGATGGCAATGCTGTCCACCGAAACTAATTTCTCAACCAACTAACTCCGTTGGCTCTGCGAACCAAAGTGAGTCTTGGCCTCCGAAACGAGAGCACGCCACTTTCCTCTATCCTGGGCAGTGTCTTGCCAATTGTGGGCTTTTAGTGCGGTCAGCTTCCACTATCCTTTCAGCGATACATGGGACGACCAACCAAGTATGCTTTCTTCACTCCCCGACGCTCCTCCATCCGCTCTACATGACCGAGCGAACGGAGACGGTGAGATTTTATCTCCCCAATTATTTTGGCTCGGCCATGAGGTCTTCTATTTCGGAATTGGTTCGGACACAATATATTAATAGTCACTACTTACTTCCCATACGATTCCCGAAATGTGAAAAGAATATATACAAATTATATCAATAACAATTGATGGGCCTAGTAGGCCTGCGAAGAACAACAATAGCCTCGCTGGAAGATCTCCATTTGAGACGGAGGAGTATTCCATCTCGCTTCTCCACCCTATACGAGGCACTCTCTTTATAATCATCTCCTCCTCTCTGCCTAAGTACCATCGGGGACTAAGACCGTATTATACCTGGCAAATTAATTATTATTACTTATGATAAAACTACATTTTAACGGCTTCAAGCGCGGTACATTATTAGGTTTTGGTTCGTCCGACGTTTCGGCCGCTTTTCATGGCCGTGGTCACGGACGACAAACGTGACATTTGTTGTTGTTGAAGAAGCGGCGCAAGAATCTCTTCAGCAAACATGCCCAATTCTATTTTTTTTTATATAATATTAAAATAGGTGGAAGGAAAAATAAAAGAAATTATCAGTCAAGTTGATTTGTGTTCTGTTGCACGCAAAAAGAGCTCACAGTGTTTTGAGGTCTGCCAGTTGGTTTTTGCTGGGTTTGGGACTTAATAGTTTTGATGATCGGATCCCAAACAGGTGGCACTTGCCAACCATCTTCTCTATTGAAATTTGGGTATTTTCTGATTTCAATAGCCTCACGCATCATTCTAGGTATGAAACAGTTCTCTTTCGCGAGAACACAAACCAAAACCTAATAAATTACTGCGCTTAAAGCCGTTAAAACGTAGTTTTATTATGTGTACAAGTCGCGAAAACTTAAGAAAATATTATATTATACATAACTTCACGCCAGGTCCCTTGCGGGGTAGGCACGAACACCAGAGCGCCATTTAGGCTTATTCTTACACACCTCACTTGCTTCTTTGAGATTCATAGCTCTTGTCATGCACGCTCGTCTGTTCTTGAGGCTCCTGACATCACCTGCTACTACACGATCAATTTGATCATGGAAGGTCTGTCGTGGCCTTCCGCGACTTCTGCATCCATTCACTTTTGCATTGTATATCTGTTTAAGTCATTCTTCCATCATTCATTCTTTCCACGTGCCCGAACCACCAAAATATTATATCATTACTTATATTTGATATCCTCAAACAATTCACATTTCAGCAGTCAAACTGGGTGTCGACGGGCGTTTCGTCGCCCCCCTCCGCGTCGACCCCCCACGCGCCGCTCCCCGCCGGCGCCGTCCTACCGAACGGCCATCACCAGCAACACGTGCCTGTATTTCCACCGGCTGTTATGGTAAGTGGTGGCTGGGGAGAGATGGAATGTATAGAATTTTCTAAGCGAGATGTAGGAGTAATCACCCACGTCTTTGTGACTTTCACTGCCGTACACAGAGATAGATAAGGCTTGATTAACTTTAAGTGAGGATTATTAATTCAGTAGCACATAAGCGGACAATAAATTTTAATACACAGCTGATGTGCTACGCTGAGTTAGTATGAGAAATTACCATAGTGACGTCACACGCGCGCTCGGGTTGGTTCAGGAATTGTCGGCGTGTTTTCGGTACTCGGCCACTTCAGGTTCTACAATTATTATTTTATTTGATATTACTTTTTAATTATAGTGAAAAAAATGATTTAAAATTAAATTATTTAGGAGCATTTTTGAGCTTAGTTCTTTATGTTCTATTGTCATTCATAGTTATCGTTTTCTATGTTATAATAGTATATATAAATCAATAAGTCATTTTTTTACTTTGTAAATTGATATTTCTTAAAATTTCTGTGTACTGCCGTGAGACTGGCATTGGAAGATGATTTCATTCGATTAGTTTCTTCAATTTGATATTTTAGCGATTGTATATAGTGTAAAAATGTTTCATAATTTCTAGTTTCTTCCATAGATATACGAATTGTTGCATAACGAAGCGGTTTTGCTTTGTTGTTATTACACAACTGTACCGACGAAAAACGATAATAAAATTCACAATTTACAGTGCGCTTAGTGCGAGTGTTTGTTACTACTCGATCATATTCAAGTTAACGCAATTTTGTATGCAGTGTGATGGGAAACAGAAATCGTGTCATACAAAATTGCGGTAACTTGGAGATGATCCAATAGTTAAAAAGAATTCGCACGAAGAAATCGAGTCTAGCGAGTAAATTTCATATACTTTTTATTTTTCTGCTTAGTAAGGCGTTTAGTATATGCGTACTATATCGAAATTTACATAGCTTAGAACTAGAGGCCGTATGTAATGACCATTCAAATATGATTTACTTCATCATCATCATCATCATCATCCGAGCGTTAAATCCCGGTTGCGTTTTCTACTTTTTCTACTTCACACATACAAATATGATTTACTTATTGGTTCAAATTAGTGCTGAGTATGAACATACTATATATGACAATTCGGAAACTAGAGGCTATATATTTTAATAGAACTATGGATAATATTATTTGCTTGTATCTTTATATTCACATACTAGTTTAGTACTGAGTGTGGACGTACTAAAGAGAGAATTTTAGAAATTAGAGGCCATATATTTAAATAGAAGTAATGGAATTGTTTGCTTGAATCTTTACATTTATATATCATTATTAATCACTACTAAGTACTGACATATTATACAAAGAATTTAGAAATTAGGGGTCATGTATTTTAATAGAATATTAGTTTTATTTGTTTGTAAATTGTATATTTATATTTACCTACCAGTACTAATCAGTACTGAATATGGAAGTATTACACAGAGAATTTAGAGCCTAGAGGCCAAATATTTTTATAGAACTATGATATTAATTTAATAAATCCTTACATTAATTTCTTAGTACATAGAGTAAAGATATTATATTTAAAGTAATCGATTGACTTGACTACTGACTGATGGACATTTGTTAATTTTTATTTTATGGTTTTAATTTAATTTAATAATAACAATCTGGCAAATGTGTTGTATTTATGAATATTTGTGTCTGAAATAAATAAATAATTATTATTAAAATTAAGCCAAAATTGGCTTCGTTATGCAACGTCCCTTAGGCATGGTGTATTCATGCATGACTGTTGACTAATTATAGATTTCAAAGATTTTCTTCATATAGAAAATAGCATCATGGTAATTTTGACTTTTCATATAGACTCAGTGGTTTTTTTTACACAAAAAAAATCGTGCAGCAATATTTGGTAAGAAGAAGAGTTTTCAATCAATTGAGCTTAGATGATGGTTAATTTTGCTCTGAGCTTTTGCAGAAAATGCATTTCATTAAAACAAAATTAAGAAATCAATATCTTGCTGCATGTACTTTTTTCTAATTTTTACAATTACTATATAAAAGAAACAATGTGAATTAATTACTATTTTAGAAACGGCATTATTAATATGTTTATTATATTTCGAATAATATCTTTCTACATAAAAAGAGAAATCAATACGTTACTACATTCACAGTGCTTCTTTTTGTGTTTTTATGTTGTTGTTTTTCTATAAAAACGCTGCGTGTGGAGTGAAATCCTCAAATTCTAACCTTCAATGTTACTCGTATCGCATTAAAATAATTGTATTCTATACGCCAAGAACAATTCGTTCTGTTCAAAAAAATATTTATTTTTTGTATTTATTACTCATCGAGTTCGTGTCCAAAATCAGCCAACCTCGTGTAATAAGTAACTCCTTATACCAACAACCTTGGGTAATAATAAATTCCTTCTTAAATAACCTCTTGTAAAATAATTGTTTAAACAAATAACTTTAAATTATAATCATTCCCTTTTTGAACCAACACCCTTGTCCAATAGTAACTCCTTAAACAAACACCCTCATCTAATTGTAACTTCGTAAATTAACACCCTTGTTTAAGAGTAATTCGTTAAACCAAATCCCTAGTCTAATAGTAACTCCTTAAACCTATTTCCTCGTTTAATACTAGTGACTCCTTAAACCAATACCCTCGTTTAATAGTAGTAACTCCTTAAATCAACACCCTCGTCTAATAGTAACTCCTTAAACAAACACCCTCATCTAATTGTAAATTCTTAAATCAACACCTTTGTCTAAGTGTAACTCCTTAAACCATATCCCTTGTCTAATAGTAACTTCTTAAACTAACTCCCTCGTTTAATACTAGTGACTCCTTAAACCAATACCCTCGTTTAATAGTAGTAACTCATAAAACCAACACCCTCATCTAATTGTAATTTCTTAAATCAACACCCTCATCTAATTGTAACCTCTTAAATCAACACCCCTGTCTAAGAGTAACTCCTTAAACCAAATCCCTTGTCTAATAGTAACTCCTTAAACTAACTCCCTCGTTTAATACTAGTGACTCCTTAAACCAACACCCTCGTCTAATAGTAACTCCTTAAACCAACACCCTCGTTTAATAGTAGTGACTCCTTAAACCAACATACTCGTCTAATGGCAACTCCTGCAACATCCCCCGCCACTCCCGCCCCTCCCGCGCAGCATAGCGATTGCGTTGTTGTGAGTGTGCGTGTGCCTCGTTTAGGGGGCGCCGGCCGACCAGAGGCAGTTGGACGAGGCGATGGTGTTCCTCAGGGACCACGCCGATCCAGTTGTGAGTACCACTTTATCCTTAGAGTGTCTGTGATATGTTTCGATTGAAGGAAAATCATTTTACAGTAATTTTTTATAAAGACTGCTTTTGGGTATCATTCGTTTTAAAGTAGTAAATGACTTGAATTTTTAGAAGCCTCTCTTGAATCGACGAGAGAAAAGCGTGAGATATAAGAATATGCAGCGGGCTATCGCATTCTGGTGATATTTTCGCAATAGAACCCTTATTGCAGAGCGTATTCCATATTTTCTATAAAACCATTACTAATATATCCCGCTCGAAGGATCATGTTAAAATTTTTAATCTATAAATATACTATAATAACTATGTAAATGGTCGAGTTTGTACATTGCGTTTAAAAATCACGGAGTATATAAAATTCGGACTAGGACATTCCTAAAATGCAACTTTTGTCTGTCTGACTAACCTATATCACGGGGCGTAACTTAGGATACTTTTTATCCACACAAATGATGTCGTTTCTTTATGATAGACGGATTAGGAAAATAGATGGCGCTGTAGTTGCGATGTAGACAACCGTCGCTGTAATTGAATAACAAACACGTTGTCAGGTTGCCCACATGTCAATAGATTTTGTAGGTCTTCCAATTCACTAAGACGCGTTCGTCTTTATGTGTATGCAGTGTGTCCACCGTACCACTCGCCATGGGCTGGGTGTTCAGCATCATTTCTTTAAACCACTTTGCTGATGTACGCAACGTTTCTCATAAGCAACGTAGGGGTTTGGAATGAGCTCCCAGCTGATGCTCTCCCAAAATCCACTTGTCTAATGGCCGGTTCCTATATTTTAATGATGGTCCCACGGGTAATGTGCTGATTCTATAATTTTGGACTGTATTGTGGGAGATATATCCTAGATCCTTACACTAGAAAGGGAGAAGTTCCAACAACCTTGAGACCCGTCCTCTCCTGGCTCGGTTCAGGTTGCACACGGCGCTGATAGTAAATGTTCTTGGCCCGGCCAGTCATCACAAAGACTTGAGAGAATCTTATCCAAAAATATGATAGACGTACGGCGCGGTGTTTCTCGTCAAACGTTGACAGCGAATGAATCCAAAATGGGTGCCCTTACCCTGCTATGTCTAGGTCGTCGCCTCACACAAAAAGAGGGTAGACAACAAAATTTATTGTACGATGTTTTACTTATAAGAGCGCGCAGTAGGTTTGCCAATGACTGCTTACTATCTATACATATAATAAAACTGTAGAGGTCGAATTTCTGAACAATGCAGAAAAATGCTAAAAACCGAATTCAGGGGATGTAAGAACTGAAATAGAACTAATTAAGATTTTTTCAAATTTTTTGGTTTCTCTGTTTGTCTGTTTGTACGGGCTAATCTCCGAAACTCCGTGGTAGCTTATATCTCTGATCAATGCCATTGGAATTACTATATAATTTATTAGAACTGTACAAACAGGTATAAAACAAGTACAAATATAACTGGATACAACCAGTACAACTGCACAATTTAATAACACGCGCAAAGTCCGGCACTATATCGCTTATCGAATGTACACGTCTTGCTTTGATCGTGGTTCTCGCTAGACTGCCTCACCCCTCCCTTCGGGCATTTCTTTTATTTTGTACAAATACAATATGCCTCTACGCAAAACAACAACAAGAAGAATTAGTTCGACACACCGGCCTAATGACCGCCATAAAACAAGTATAGTAACAATAGAATGTTTTGCTTGATTACATATTTTAAACACAAAGTAAACAAAAGAAGTCCAAATGCGGGAAAGGTAATAAACCAGGTTTATGGCAGGGAAATGTACTTTCACTTTTTGTCAGCATATAACTATTTAATAATGGTCTATTTGTTTCTAAGAATTGATCTTCCTTGAATCGACGTATCTTGTGTGGCATGTAACTAGTTTTAGCTTTATGTTCGATTAATTTGTGATTGTGAGTGAGGAACTATCTTCATTTGTAATGTAGTTAGTGATAGATTTTACTTAACAGTTGATTTAAGTGCTCAGATGAATAAAGAAGATAGACCGCACCTCCGGTCTTCTGTTTGACATTCCATCAGAGAAATTCATCCTTGCAAGCTACACTCTGATTTGGTGTTATAATACATGGTAATATTTTTTCGAAATCAGCAGATTCGTCGCCTGATTAGTTTTTTTTTTATTGCTGGAGTTCAGCAGACAGGCAGACGGCCCATTTCATGGAAAGCGGTTACCATCGCCTATGAACATTTGCAACACCAAAGGTGCTACAAATGCGCTGCTGCTCTCTTAACGGAGACTGGAACCTGGTTACTAATGCCGGAACAACTCAAGGTTGTTATGGAGGCATATTCTAGACCAGGCCTGGTAGCTATTCAGGCGAACAAATATCCTACCACCAGGCTGTGGGATGTTTTTGTTGCCACCTGCGAGAGGCCGCCCCAACGCAGGAAATTGTATTCCTTCTCCGTTCTTGCACGGTTAAGACTAATAGTTTAAAAAGTGGCCGTATGTCGAATAGAAGTCAACTGCAACGCAGAGGCTCCGGGTTCGATTCCTGGTACGGTGAATTACGGAAACGATTTTTCGCCTTTTACTGTAATCTGCGTGTCTATTATCGTTCCCAGAGCAATCAGTTGTATACTACCCATAGCACAAGCGTAACTTGGTCCATTTGGGGATATGAAACATGTGTTTCTGTCTGTAACATACTTCTGTATAAAACTTATATTAAAAAAGGTGATAGGTGGCGACCGTCGCCTATGGACATCTGCAACGCTAGGGGAGCCGATGCGTTGCCTACCTCGTTGAGACTTTAGGTACCTGTTCACGCCCCTTTCGAAGAGTCCCATATTGTAGCGCTCTGGGAACCTCGGGAGGGGAGTTCATTCCATAGCTTGGAAACATATGGTATATGTTTCAGATATAAATATAATAGGAAATAGCTCTAGTTAGACGTGTTGTTCAAGTCAAAGTGATTTATTTGTTTGAAACATGGTCAATTTTGCAGATGTTATGCTAAGTCTTGAGTTACATGTTTCGCCTTGACAGGCATACAAACTTTTTGTAGTTTCGTTTACAAGCCGTTTGTTGTCCTTACGACTACACAGGTTTTATGATTATATTCTTGATAATGATGATCTTAGTTAAAATTAAAACAAATATTTAGTATACAATTATGTCTCATTTAGTTAGTATATTATTTATAGAAACAATGAATTTAAAATAATAATGTTGGGGAGTTTGTTGCCGCTTGTCCTCCTTAATAGCGATAGCACGTTACGAAGCGGCGTACATAGAATAGGAATGTTTGACTTATCTATACATATAATAAAACTGTAGAGGTCGAATTTCTGTACAATGAAAGAAAATGCTAAAAACCGAGTCAGGGGGATGTAAGAAGTGAAATAGAACTAATTTAGATATTTTTCAAATTTTTTGTTTCTCTCTTTGTCTGTCTGTTTGTACCGGCTAATCTCCGAAACGACTGGACCGATTTACATGAAATTGTGTATGCTGGTGGCTTATCAACATATAGGATACTTTTGATCCCGAAAAATTAAAGAGTTCCCGTGGGATAGTTAAAAAGTGCACCACGCGGGCGTAGGCGCGGGCAGAAGTTATCGTTAATATGGCAAACAACGTTTGCCGGGTCAGCTAGTACGCTAATAAAGTTTAATATACTTTCAAAAGGGAGTTGTTTTGAGTGTGTTTGTTGTGCGTGGGCGCAGGGCGCGCGGATGGAGGAGCGGCTGGACGACGCCATCAACGTGCTCCGCAACCACGCCGAGGCGCCGGAGCTCTACCCGCAGGACATGCACCACGCTCACAACGCGCAGCCAGGTCGGTCATATACACTGTTACCGTAGAATGGGGGGAATAGAGTCTAGCGGGTGAATTGGGACAAACTTCAAGTTTTATTTGCGACCTTATATACACATTTATGTTGCGTGTTACACTTTGTGGTAGGATTTAAATTTGAAGCTTGCAATATTTTTTCTATAATCTTTCGACACTCAGTCATCCTGTCATAAGCATTTAAAAAAACGTACTTCAAAACATTGGGTCATTTATGATAATATATTAGGAGATTGACACTTTAAAAAATGGTAGGTATATGTCAAGTATCTACTTACCTAACCTAAAAAGACACTACTATGGCGCACCCAGGACTCGAGCTCGGTACGGATGTTCAATCAAAGAGCTGGTTCATGGAATATTTTCTTTGTATTTTCAATCAGGAAGCTATTACATCTGTTCAGTCCGCGGCCCGATACAATTATCATTTCGATTGTTTTTGAGGCGTTCGATGTAATTCGATTTTAATTTTTATATTTCTTAATTTAAACGACGACTAAAAAGGTTTTAGTCGTTACACTACCTACCAGGTAGGTATTGTAGGTATACTTGCCTATAGTATGAAAGTGTCAGCCCTAGTGAAAAACTCTATTAACCCCTTAAGCGACCCAATTCACCGCAACGAGTGAGTTTTTGTAACTTTTTATGATTATTCTTTAATAAACTATATCTTAATGCATTAGAAATGAAAATGTAAACTACCGGAACCATCATAATCTCCGTTTTATCACTACAAGTACAAAAATCAATGTTGAACTTAAAAAGATGATTCCCGATTCCCCCCCATTTAAGGGTACGACTTTAGCGGGACTCGAATTAAAATGCCCTTAGAATTATTATAGAGTTTATTAGAACTATACAAACACGTATAACACAGGTACAAATATAACCGAACACAACAAGTCCAAATGTAATGCAGATGGTCGTAATTCAGTAAAACGCGCAAAGTCCGTCACTATCAAGTTTCCGATTGTACACACGTCACGCCTTGGTCGTAGTTGTCGCTGAACTGCCCCCTCCCTCAATCAGGCCATCGTTTTATACTGCACAAATGCAATGTGTTCGCCCGGCAACGTTGACCGAAAACACCTGGCTAATGATCCTAATGAGCGAGTACAATAGGATAATATCGATAAACGAAGACAACCATAAAAGGATTACAATTAGTTAAAATGCCGACAGGTAATAAAATGTGCTTCTACAGATCTGTACGTGGAATTTGTCTTTGTCGGGCCTAGGTTGTAACAATTCGGTTAACTGTGCGAGTGCATCGGAAAGAATTATTAGTTGTGTAAAGCTGTAGGACGTGTTTGCTATTATTGGTTATTTCTTTCTTTTGATTTATTTTTTTGTTTTTCTCGGCACCGACTTCGAGATGTGGTAAAAGTTACCCTTGAAGTCATTTTCTTTTTTTTTCGCTTTCATCCGTCTTAGGTCAGGGCAGAGATCGTTAAAATCTAGTCCTATTATACAGTTTTTATTGTTCTTACACTATTTTAACTAATATATACTTATTATATAACATTTGAGAATTTCTTTATATCACGTGACTTAATCCCCCCCCTCCTCATTACACGTCCGTATTACATTAGTATTGTTCCTTTTAAATTTTCAGTCAAGGGTGCAACTTTAACCGTTAAAAAAACCACTTTCCATCAGCTCGCGTGCTGTTCTCTGGTAATGAGAGATCGTTTTTGCCGTTTACAGTGTCGAGACTGGGCGTCGGCGGACCCATACCACACCTCCACACGGAGCCGCCCATCAAAATGGAGCGGCACGTACTACCCAATACAAGTGAGTGTTGACTTTACGCCGGAGTGCTCCGAAGTGACCGCGGACGCGGCGCACGACGCACGGACGCCGTGCGCCGCGTCAGCTGTGCGTGTGAGACCACATATAATTTATTTATTACGTAAACAATTTCACCCGCGTAGTGATGGCAAATCACTATATTTTGGATAATTAACACTATATCTTTATAAATTATAGCCTGTGTGTTATTCTGATGTGTAAGTTATATTATTTTAAAGTTTCATCAAAATTCGTTCAGTAGTTTTTACGTGCAAGAGTAACAAACATTCTTACAAACTTTCACGTTAAATACTTAAGTTAAGTAAAGTATGTAAATCAACTTAAATGATTCGATTAACCAATTTTGCATTAAGTCTTACATTATTTAACGCCGTTATCTAAAGTAAAGTAAAGAAAAGAAACCTCTTGAAAATTCGTTCAATTTTCAAAGGTGAAGTAAAATTTCATACTTCTGATATGCAATATTGTAATATTACTAGATCCAATGGCGTAGCGTAGTGGGGGCGGCAAAATTTCACAATATACAATATAATTATTTGAACAATTTCATATTTTTATCGCAACTACAAATTCGGACCGATTGAAAAGAGCACGGAATTTTTCATTACTTATTCTATGACGAATTCAGAAAATCCCATTTCTTTCAACGATATTTTGTAGCGACAGCTGGCAACACAAAATAATTTTCAAAATCGGTTCAGTAGATCCAGAGATAACCCCGATTTGGCGATTTAAATGATTATGTCCCTATTTTGTTACCTATATTCATTATTACGCCCTATACTCTGCAAAAAGCTGCTGAGCTTAGCAAGTACCTAAGTATGTTGTATACATTTAAATTGCCTTTTCTCTTTTGTCGGCGACCCCCTGAGCAAGGCTCAGGGGGTCGCGACCCACAGGTTGAAAAACACTGACCTAAATAAAAGGGCAGGAAAATTGTCTTTCACGTTACGCTGCTAACGAGGTCTAAAAGTTCCATAGAGATCTCTATAATATAGTGATTTACTTTTGTAGAAAAACGCAAAGAGCCCCCGGACTCCGGCCTGGACTCGAAGCCGTCGTCGTCGGGCTCCGCGGACGCGCTGGCGAACAAGCAACCAGCCAACAAACGATCCAGGAGGTAGTACGTATCTCACCACATTACAACCACTCGTAGTATCTCGACGACAAATCCTTAATGACTCATATTTCGATGACGAAGGGTATGAACCAGGGCTTGAAATACCCATAAAAATGTGGTATCGTTATTTATGCTAATTTCAGATAACGGTAAAAAATAAACATCTTTATATTACTTACCGTTATTTCTAGCCATTTTTCCGGTAAAAAATATAACGTTAATACTATTTTTATCGGTTATTCTACTGTTATAACTATGTTTTGGTACCATCGTCGCCCTCTTTCACTCGCTAAGAGTTAAAGTGGTGTTTGTAGATTGTTTCGGTAACATGCAGTCGTTATAAAGCCAATTCTTAAAAATGGCAACGGCTCTTGAAATAACGTAAATATTATCGATACGTATACGGTAAAATCATAAAAGATACCAATTAACGGTACAAAATACACCGGTGTGGCCGTATCTCTCTCGAAAATACCAGTAATTACCTATATCTTTAAAGGTAATTGATAATATTTTCAAGCCCTAGTATGAACTGCTATAGCAGATTTCGTTCCTTCCTTCCCTTATCTGCATATTGGGAAAGATATCATGTTTAGGGAAACTTGCAAAATCACCTTGGGCAATTTTAGCAGTTATACTGTCTGTCCCCCTTGACATTGGGACTTTTTAAAGTGGGATATTTATGGGTTAATATTATACTTGGGAAGCTGGTATTATTTTAGGTGTTTTTTCGGTTGTGATAAAAAAATACAACATATATTTTTACTATACATTGGGGGACCCCAATAAGTGGCACAAAAAAACAATGGCACATCCTGGTATGCCATTTTTTCATCAGTCGACTTTGACGGTCTGCAGTTTCATGAAATTTGGTCTTTTTTTAAATTTTATTAATGTATTGTAATATTTACATATCAGTAAATAACAATAAAAAATGTATCGTAAAAATGTTTGTTGTTTTTTTTTATCGCAAGCGAAAAAACACCTAAAATTCGGGCTTCTAAACCAGAATATCCCCTTAATGATGTATCATAACTGTTATGTGTTACAAGACTCTCTGTGGCATTCAAAAACACATGAGGATTTTGTGCCACAGTCTAGTATGTTTTAATTTATATGAAGGTAAGCATATCAGAAAATCAACACTTCATGTATTGCAAAAGATATGAAGGTATAGAAGTGTATGATATACCTGGTAGTAAGTGGCTATCGTATCCATGAGATGTTTGTGACAATACGACCCCTGCTATTGCATGTAACTTCTAGACCTATTTTGACTTAGAGTTTAAAGGTCAAGTCTTAGCCATTCATATATTACTTTGAAATTTCTTACCATGCCACCAATGTTAGGTCCCGGTACCACTAGGATCCAAACATAATTCTTTACACCAAAATTCATATAGGGAATTATTTTTATTATATAAAGGCAGACCTTCGCAGACGGTCATTAAGGATTGTATCTGAGATTGTCGATAAAGTTAGTTTGCTACAATACTTTTGACTTGAAGAATTCAAATAATTGGATTTGTGAATCAATTAGTTTCTAGCAATCGTAGCTCCCTAGCACACAGTTGATGTGCTGCAAAGCCATGATGAGTTATTATGAGAAATTACCATAGTGACGTCACACGCGCGCTCGGGTTTGTTCGGGAATTGTCGGCGTGTTTTCGGTACTCGACTACTACGAGATTAAAAAAATATTTTAAAAATGAAAATAGCTGCGATCTTTATATTTATTAAAAAATGATTCAAAAACCCAATTAGGATTCGTATATATAAAATTTGGTAGTATAGGGCGTGTATTATAATTTGATTTCTGGCGATCAGTTGCTCGTCGGCGGACGAGGACGAGTTGGACCCCGACACGAAGGCCGCGCGCGAGAGAGAACGCCGCCAGGCCAACAATGTTAGGGAGAGGTGCGGGCATCTTCTAATCACCATTATTATCTTCTAATATAATATCTGCTAATAATTACATCGGTTCATGTTTGCTTGTAAGCACACTGGGAAATGGTTCACCAGACGACCAGAGAAGAAGGGCGGGCACCCGTAGGCATAGGAAATTCCAGACAGAACAGAACACTTGCGGTCGCGCTCTCGCGACGCTACGACTTGTGTTTTGTTGTTGTCTCACTCTGTTTATATAGGATTTGTATGAAATGGGTATATACTGTTGGGTATATATATACTATTAAATTCAGTATATTACAGTCATTTGACTTTGGACCCTAAAAGGTGGGTCATCTAGTGTTTGGTTAGAAAAGTTTTTCACCTAAAATTGACGGAATATGAGGCACATAATAATAAATAATTTTTGGAATGGACTAATAGCGAAAAGTTTTGGTCGCCATCTTTAAAAGCTCTTGCAAGGTACCTGGGTGAAGGGTCGAATGCAGAAGCAACCCTATTGGACGTATTGTGACGAGGTTCTTATCCCTGGAAACTTAACCACCGGTAGCTTTGGTCCTAGGGTCCCGTTGTCGGCGAAGAGCGGTTTTTTAAAATAATTTAATGTATTTTTATTTATAAGAAAAATGAAAAAGACAACACAGTTCAATACATACAAAAATAATGTTGTTTTTTTATATCTGTGTTAGTAATTAATGACTAATACTGATTTGGCCCTCTTAACAAATGATCATATCAATGGACAGTCAAATGTATCAACTATGTTTCCTTCAGGATACTGTTGCAGTTTTCTAACAATTAACGTTTGAAGCAAAAAAAATGGGATTGGTATAAAATATTGTCTTTGATTGATGAATAAATTCGAATTAAGCTTTAAAACATACTTTAAATGGTCGATGGTCCGTGATTTCTCGCCTAAATAAGTTCATCAAATTTATGAATTTTCCCAAATTTAATCTCGAGTCCGAACAGCGAATGTCTCAAGATGGGCAACACATTTGTCGTGGAAGCCTAAAGCGCTATAGGCGAAGATATCATCTATTGAAGGTGGTGAGTGGTTGGTCTTGCTTATTTGACCATCTCCCTCCAACGAAAGCAATGGTTATTGTAATCCAGGAACTTTCCCGAAACTAGACATTCCTGTGTCATCGAGACTTTAAATATCTTTAAAGTGCCATCGTAACTACTTACCGTTCTAGATGAACTGTCTACCAGTTGTTTAAAAGCAAGCATGCTCACTCGCCAATAATTGATTCATGTTTGAAGAACGATACATTTTTGTAACGCTACATTTGAGATCTTTAAAAATTAAGCAGATATTACATTGGAACCACTAAGCAAAAAGCGGTCTTACATTCAATATCGAGAATCTTGGCAAAAAATCATTTGAATTTTAATGGTACCCAAAAGAATTCAGATTGGGGGACGGAGTGAAAAAAAAATGAAAGTGTGGAGACCTTTTTTTGCTGACCGTATTTTGTTGACGTCAATTAACACTCTGATATTTATGTTTTCAAGTAATTTTATTTTCCATTTTTGCCCTGGCAACATGTCAGATGTTGCCATATTGCCATGTCCTCGATATATTTTCGATTTAGTAAATTTTCAGTACATTATCTGCCTTTAGTTAGCTTAATGAAGAGTTTTAATTGATATAAATATTTTTATGGAAAAAGGGTACCGTGGGGTAAAATGGAGGAGGATTTCATTTCCTTAATATCATTATTAATTTTTTTCGACACATTTATATAAAGTTCAAATAAAACTTATATATATTTGCGATTTTGTTGCATTTAAACTGATAAGATGTTTTCTTCCTTCTAAACAGTGTTCATGTACCATTAATTTAAAATAAAATAATTATATAATCAATAAAATAAATATAATCATCTTCGCTAATGAGTTTGGTTTCATACTGTTATAGATCTTTTTCATATGTGTTAGAAAAGCGAGAGGTAATGGTCATAGAAATCGATAGCGGCTCAATTTGTATCGGTAAGATGAAATGCATCATAAAATATGGTCTGACAATTAGTCAATACATTAAAAAATCCTATAGCTTACTATGTATTCAGTTGTATTACATCGGTAGAAATCTGACATTACTTGTATGGAGCTAACATCAAATTTTAACCATTAGTTCGGTAAACGACCGGCTAGTAAAATATCGGAACCGCTAATAACCGGTTAGATTATGTAGTAGTAGTAGTTAAGATTATGAGATGAGATAAAAAAAAAACTGACTATTATTAGTCAGAAACATTTTATCTCATCTTATAATCTTTTAACGCCCTATTTTAGCTTATAATATATGGGAGTGTTTTGTTTTGCACAATACCGATTGAGTATTCTTGTTCCTTTAATATAACTTATTTTCACTTCGTTCTCAAAAATACCCTGTCTCCTCCCAAATATAAATATACAATTGGGTGGTTAATTTTTTAAAATAATACCGATTGAGCATCCCTACTGCTCGCACAATTATTTTCACTCACTTTTGTCATACACACCCTGTCTCCCCCCGATTAAAAATATACAATTGGGTTGTTGATTTTTTTAAATAATACCACTTGAGTATTTCTACTGCCCTCATATATGTTTTACTCTCATCGTCATAACTTCCCCTGTCTCCCCGCGAAACAAATTGTCACTGACGAACTAGCCGCTCTATAATTTAACACATATGAAGAAAAAACATTGTAACAATTCGTGTACCTCCGCTATAATATACTAACCTTTCACATTGTATAGTTTCAGCTTGATCATCATTATAATGCGCTAATTTAAAAAAAAAATACAACGAAAGGTCACAGTGTGTTGTTTTATACAGAATACGTCTCTATGATCTTAGTTTTAAGGTTTTCTTTTGTATATACTGTTATTTCTGTGCGTGATATTTTTACTTAGGAGCTATGGTAAGTGAATGAATTTTACTAATGTATTAATCGTTTTTTTAATTAATAGTTTTGGAATTTTGATCTCATTTATCAAATATAGTTTCGAAACTGTATTCACACGTTTAAAAATCTTTCTTATACTAATATATAAAAATGAAGAGTTTGTTTGCTTGAACACGCTAATCTCAGAAACTACTGGTCTGATTTGAAAAATTCTTTTAGTGTTAGATAGCCCATTTATCGAGGGAGGCTGGGCTATATATCAATCACGCTAAGACCAATGAAGAATTTTTCAGAATTGGGGAGTTTTTCGTTTTGAGAGGTTCCGCTGCGCGCGCTGCGTAAACGGTTAAAGTTTCGCAAAAATCATATACGGCAGAAGTTAACGTTAGCCCAAAGTAATTATTCCACGCGGACGAAGTCGCGGGCAAAAGCTGGTAATTAAATAATCGGCTGATAAACTAATCGTGCCTATAACTAAGCAAGTTACGCTTGTGTTATGGATAACATAGAACGGAGTCTTGGGCCGATTCCAGACACCCATATATCCAGGGTCAACACTCGCACAATTTTCATACCGAAAAATGACGTCGATTTCGTTTTATAAAGGAAAACACTGGAAAAGGTGGCGTTACATTCGTTTTTGTTTTTTTGTTACCACCATTGTTATTCAGTGACAAACGTCACTATGACAACGCGAAATAAGTTTCGCTCACCGCGCTAGGAAGGAGGAGAATCATGGTAAAATTTTGACAATATTTCACATAATATTTTCTTAAGTTTTCGCGACTTGTACACATAATAAAACTACGTTTTAACGGTTTTAAGCGCGGTAATTTATTTTATTTAGGTTTATCCGACGTTTCGGCCGCTTTTCAGTTGCCGTGGTCACGGAAGACAAAGATGACATTTGTCGAACGTGTATTGTCAAAGTTTTTATTCAGCCTACCGCCAACTTGTTCATTTTAATTATTTAGTTTTAATTTTGTTTATGGATATTATTTACTCTATGGGAGCCTAATCTAATTTACATTAGGCTCAATATTTCACAGTCAAAAAGTGCGACATCTAAAGTTGATTTCTATTATTAATATATTTTTTAACTATTTCGAAAATAAGTGTATTATGATTGATTGATTATGATATATCAAATTGCCCATTACACCCGTCGCCAGATCTGCGCCAAACGGTTTATACCGTTAAATTTTTTTATTTTTATTTTTTTTTATTGCAGAAGTTCAGCAGACAGGCAGACGGCCCACTTGATGGGAAGCGGTTACCATCGCCTATAGACATTTACAACACCAAGGTGTTACAAATGCGCTGCTGCTCTCTTAAGGGAAACTGGAACCTGGTCACTAATGCCGGAACACAACTCAAGGTTGTTTTGGCGACATACCTAAGACCAGGTGTGGTAGCCATCCAGTCAGGCAAATGCCCTACCACCTGGCTGTGGGTTGTTTTGTCGCCTCTTACGACAAGCCGCCCGGCCGCAGGAAATTGTATTCTTTCTCCGTTCCTGCACGGATAGGAAATTCATCCCAGCGGACCCCACACCTTTATGAATAAGTGAATGTATTTGTTTTAGAAAAAATCTTGAATGAATATTCTCTTAAATGTAATATTTTTTTCAGTCTCTCTAAATAATAACGACAATTTTGACGTGTTAACTAAAATTGGACCTATTCGCATTCTTAAGGTCAATGTAACAACTATACACGAAATACATTGAACTTAGGTAAATCAGTTGAAATTTTTGGCCCTTCGAGTTCTAATATAGTTTTAAAAAATCCAGTTGGATTTTTTTAAACTATATTAGGTAGCAATAACAGACTCTTACTTATAAAGTCCACATATTCATTTTTAAAACTACTAATTTACTCGATAATGCTTGAAGTGAATAATTTCAAACTAATCTGATTAAACCGCTTTGTAAAACTGCTGATACTAATATACTAAAATGTTTTATGTAAGTGAACAGCGTGTATGTGTTAGTTTGTAAGACTTAGATGGTCGGCTGTCTCTCTCTCTCGCGTTGTCTTCATGTCTCGAGGTAAGAAAGTTGGTTGTAGTCTTTATTAACTAATTCTGACGTTTTATAAACAGATTTAAGCAGTACAATATTTAGAAAATATTAAATTATAGTTTCACAATATTATGCTGAAATTCATTTAAGCATAATATTTAAAAAAAAACTAAAAAAACTAACTAATATTTTATAAACATAAAAAAAATATTATTGTGGTTATAGCGCGATAAAATATTTGCAACAAAAATACACGTATATAACTATTTTATAAAAATATATGTCGTGATAATAAAAAAAATACATATAAAGCTAAATTTACCGTTGTTTTTTTTATTGAAAAGTGCGTATTTTATTGATGTAAAGAGGGCGTCTTAATGTAAAAGGGGCGACATAGTAAAGAGAGCATGCATCTTAATGTAATAAGGGCTAATTAGTAATAGAATACGGGTGTCTTATTAACGAAAAGGGGGCGTTGTATTTAACCAAATTTCTGACTCAAAAACAACACCAAAATCATTATGAATAAATATTCTAATATTTTATATATCCGACACTTAAAATTTGATTGGAATAAACAATAGTTGAAATAACTTTTGGAATATTTTAAATAATACGTAAAACAGAATATAGATTGAACTGATCAAAATATCGGCGAATAATTGAGATGAGCCAATTCAATGTATAGAAAGATAATGATACGACAATATTAAACAAGATTCTCATAATTTTTTCAATAAAATTTAAGACGTAATTTCAATTCAAAAATAATGCGAGAATAAAGCACTCTGCCTGCAAAAAATATTATAGTCCGCATAAAGTACTGACTGCAAGTTAAAAATATATATAAAAATCTAAAAGGGTGTTGTTGGATGCCCAGTTGTTCATCAGCGGATGAAGGAGACGACGAGACGGACCCACAGGCCAAAGCGTTAAGAGAGAAAGAGAGGCGGCAGGCCAACAACGCGAGAGAGAGGTGAGTGGTTGAAGTTGCTAAGACCAAGGTATACATTGTTTGGTAAGAGAAATGTCGTTTTACACTAATTATGTATCTACATTATAATCAATCTGTCGGGGGCTATCGAGTTTCTATAATGCGTTTAAACATGTGAAACATATCAGGGGGGCTAATAAGTACCAGTAGATGCAAAAAATTTAACTTTCAGAAATTTCGCCTGTCTATCAGAGCATCAATTAAAAACTTCTAAGCAGCATTACGCATTCGGGATGAATATTTTTATCCCCAAAAATAAGGCCTTTTCTATGAGATAGATAAATATAGCCAAAAAGATGGCGCTGTGGTTGCGTGTTTTGGTGCCGCCCTTGCAATTCATTACGAATTATATTGTCGTCATGGCAACGTGAACGAAGTTTTGCTGATGTTGCTAATGTTCAATTAAAGTATTTGTTACTTCGTCGTTCTTAGTTCGATTAAGAGCTTATATTTCAACATTTTTTAAGTCACTCAAAGGGTGAAAACAGCATATTTTTTTTTAAATGACACATCTGTATTCACTCAGCTTTCAATTCGATTGAGAGATCCTTTTACCTGGTGATTGAAAAACTGGAGGTTCAAAATTTCTAACGTCAGATTAACAAGCAATTAGTGTTTATTCAACAGATTAAATAAATTATTCTATAATCGTCGTCAGTTGGCCTTATTTGAAGAATAACTCTAATACTTGAGAAATAATTTTATCTACTGGTTTAAGGTACAGGTATTTGTTATTCGAATGTTAATTTTTGTTGTGAGTATAGTGTGAAGGAAACATGAATCAGTATCGTTCACTTACTTCTGAGTTATTAATATCTATATTTTACATGCATCACGTAACCGCATAAATGATGGTAGATATTTTTGATAGGATCCGGCATACGTTCATCGTTCTATCAAACGCACATGATAGATTGACTTCTTAGATCTAATTTCTTACTGTACTCGGAGAACTGATGTTGTATTTTTAAATTAAAGAAGAGTTAATTAATGTCTTGTTTTAATGTTACTTACACGCTGTGACCTAATTTGTATTTTTTTAGAAAACTTTCCCACGCTGTATACGTTTGGAAAAATTGCTTTTGTCACGTTTATTGCCAAAGCACTGTTGCTTTTCATATTTGATACAAATCAATGATCACTCGACATCGCGTTAAAGACTAAAAATTTAAAAACACGTTCCACTCGATGTCGTGCGATTGGCAATGAATGTGTTAAAAATGTGATTAATTGCGCTAAATGTTGATATACTATAGTTCTAGCAATCAAAGAACGCGAATGGGTTTTTATTGTGATGACTACGTATCCATGTGTGCGTGAGACCATAAGTGGATATGATTAAACGGCGTGATCGAAACTGATTGCTCCGTCAGACGCACACACTATCGCAGTGTGCATATACATGTTATACTACGCGTAAAGCCCGCTCGCCTTCATGAATTGCAACAATTGT
Organism: Dendrolimus punctatus; assembly: GCA_012273795.1. Classification (NCBI taxonomy): domain Eukaryota; kingdom Metazoa; phylum Arthropoda; class Insecta; order Lepidoptera; family Lasiocampidae; genus Dendrolimus; species Dendrolimus punctatus. The sequence goes on along the minus strand of CM022554.1, from coordinate 10,495,673 downwards.
ATCTGAGTATATGAGTGATCTGAGTTGAATATGATTTTCAACTTTGTATCAACGCGTATATGCCAATATTTCCAGGATAAGAATAAGAGATATAAACGAGGCCCTCAAAGAGTTGGGGAGGATGTGTATGACGCATCTCAAGAGCGATAAGCCCCAGACGAAGCTGGGCATCCTGAATATGGCCGTAGAGGTCATCATGACGTTAGAGCAGCAGGTTCGAGGTGAGTACAGTCTAATATAAAACTTCAAGCCTAAAATATTTCTAACTTCACTTCGCTTGATTTCTGTTGGTATTCAATTACACATCACTACAACTTCTACGTAAAAATGTGACTTGTATCCTTTGGATTTGTAATGACGTATGCCAAGATCTTGTAGCTGCCATGTCCTGCAGACTCGTATCTTGTAAACCTGTGTCCAGCGGCTGCGTAACTGGCGGTCTGATATCCCGTTTACCCGTGTATTGTTGACTCGTATCATGTGGACTCGTATCTTCCTGACTCGTATATTATGACCCAGTGTCTTGCTGACCCCTGTCTTGTGGTCCCATATCTTACAATCCCGTATCTTGCTGACTTGTGTTTTGCGAATCAGTATTTATTTAATTATTATTTATTTCATATCCAACAGCTTATAATATTTAAAGCATAGATAGTATACTCTGTTTATTATGATTTTCGTCAATTGCTGGATACTTTACACTTTACAATGTTTTTGTACAAAAACAAGAACGCTATAGAGAGTTCATGATAAGCTCTGATATAAATGGAATTAATTATTAGCATAATGCCTGTTGAAGTGTCCCTATATAGTGTCCTGCTGATCCTTTTCTTGTGGTCTCGTATATTGCTGACTCGGTATCTTGCAACCATATATCCTGATGACCCGTGTCTTGTGGTCCCGTATGCGGGATTTCCAATTTTTCAAAGATAAATACAACGCCATTATGATTGTGAGATAAAAGGTACCTTGCAAAATTGCTGTTTTTCCTTCGATAGTTTGATATGACCCAAGTATCAGTAAGCACTTACATCTTTTAATAAGTTGATTTTACGGTTTTCCATACCTCGCGGCATGGTGGAATATACAAATTCCTGTTTGATATGTGGCCCGATCGAAGCTGGCTCAAGTTGTTACTCGATGCCGGTCAAAACGAGGCCTACATTAAATTTTGAATCATCGGTCGCACCGCTCTCTTTCATGAGAGTGTGTGCACTACCCGTTTCAAAGACATGTCTTTGATTATTGGAACAAAGTTCCTTATCTCTGATTACATATCGATATAGAGGTGAATAATTTTTCAAGTGGGTCTCTATGAGAGCCGAGACTGTAAAGTATGGCGTACGCGAAGAAGTCTTGGGACCGATTTTGATGAAAACCAAAGCGGTGTCGTTAGATTTTTGAAACCATTACGCTTGGTTTGACGTTTGACGGTATTTTTTTTTACAGAAATTGATCCTTACAAGATATGCTATAAGTTGGTTTAAGCATACATACAGTGTTCTTTTTTCAAAATCATGCATTTCGATTCGTGCCCAGTGTAATTGATTATGGATTGCTTAATTTTCATCAAACCTGGCCCCGAGACTTCTTTAAGTATTTTTCACTTTATTTTATAATATCGGATTAAAGCTTGAATAAATCAATTTTGTATAATACATTATTTTACAACTTTACATTATCATTGGTAGAACATGGACACACTACTTAGAATAATAGATAACACTTTAACACTCTCCAAAATCGACAATTACAAAAACCAAATACTTCTTGGCATAAAAATAGGCGACCCTATCGCTAAAAGCGATCTCTTTCAGGCTTAAAAGAAATTATTTTATGTGTTCTATGTATATATGGTTGGAGTTATGTATTTATTCCTCACGCTTATTGAATGTTAATTACATCAGAACGCAACCTAAACCCGAAGGCGGCGTGCCTGAAGCGGCGCGAAGAGGAAAAGGCGGAAGAGGCGCCGAAGCTGCTCGCGGCGCCCTTACAACACTACCAACCCATGCCGGTGAGACAAGACTCCCTTTGAGCTTTGTTTTTACTAGGACCAGCGGTGCCGTCACATAGCGGCCGTAAAACAAGCTGCGTGACAACCTGTGGACGGTTCTCTTTGATTTCGTCATCAGAAAGATCTCTAGCGACAGATTATAAACGACGACCTCGACTTAGTGTTAACATAGTGAGTGCATCCTTTAAAAAAAGTTCGAAAACAGTACAGTACCGTAATGACGCCTATAGCGTCGCCGTCATTTAACGTTAGAGAAACGTTGCAGTGACGTCATTCGATGTTACATTACGGCTGCTAAACGACGGCACCGCTTTTCAATAAAAACATAGCTTTAAACGATATCAGTGATTTTAATTACATGATATAGATGGCATTGTAGTCCATCGTTAACATTGCCATAAATGTGTTACCCATATAGATATGTTGGGGAAGAAGTAAGGTGGACAGTGGTATTTCAAATAGTCCTTCCACCAGTTAGGTGCACAAAGCTCTTTGAGGTGTATTTATTTCATTTTATTAGTTAAAATTGTTTACAGGGCATGGGACAACTGTCAGGTCAACCCCCCACGGGCCCCCCGCCGCCCCAATAGCGACGCCCCGTCCGACCCTACGCGCTGACATAACATAACATGTGATCCACCTATCAGAAGTCTATAAAAGCCGGCCAATACACCCGCGTTAATTTATATTCTGTCATTTATCCCTCTCTTCGTCATGATGACGGTCAGAGGGCGTTAAAAAACTTTGCTCAATTTTTCACCATGTCGAAAAAGGGGCATTTAGCAGTGCATACACTGATAGTAAAAAGATTTTGGTTATTCAATATCGTGCTTTGTCATTATCGTGACTAACAGAGGGCGTTTATGAAATTGTACCTCTATTTGTCATAATGAGTGAAAAAATTACGTTTCCAAAGCTGCATGTGTGAGATGACTTTTATTTATTTAATTGCTGACAGAATCTGATAAGTTGACCTGACTGAATATATTGTTTTGTTTCTATGTTGGGGTATATTAAAAAAACCTATGTGATGTTGACGAAAAAGGGGCTTAGACTAAATAAATGCCGGTTTCGTGTTAACGGAAAGAGGGCGTCTTATAAATTGTATGTAATCGTGTTGTTAATAAAAAGGGGGCGTTATAATAATATAAAGGGAGTTCTCCTAAAACTTCAAATGCATTTGGCTCGTCTCAGTTTTAAGGCGACGCGCCTTTATTTTAATCATCGCTGACGTTTGTTTATATTTTTAAATATTGACCACGACTACACTATTACCCGTTGATCGGATGAGTGGGATAATTTATTGTCTTTCCTTTTATGCTAGAAATACTTTACGTATTTATTTTTTCTATCTGCATTTAGTTTTAAGATAATCTCATAGAAATTTGATTTTGCATATTTTTATGTGTTTTATTATTGTGTATTTGTTTTGTCGTTTTCATAATAGGTAACTATTGTTACTTTGGCCTTATTATATATCGACTAGAAAATATATCAATAGGTTAATTTATGATATTTTACTGAGCCAATAATTCAGCAGCCACTTTTAAATAATCGGGGTTTATTCTTAGTTTTTTTTATTGGTGTTAGGATGTGAGTAAGGCTTGATGACAGTTACTTGAAAAAAATATTTTATTTTTAATAATTGAAATAGACCGTGACTGCTTGTGACCCCGTTTTACTGTACTTGCGTCAAACATATGTGAATTTTTATTTGGTGATTGTTTCTTCCATGCCTTTAATATTACTGATATATTTGACTTATTTGAATACTTTTAGACGTTATTTTAAAGTCATCACACACACTGCGTAAAGTTGAAGTAATTTTTTTAAAATATATTTTTCTTTATAAATTATATCCAGTGTTTCTTTTTTAGTGTGTGGCGTGAATATCATGTTTATTTGGATGTTTTGAAATTAAATTTCATATGTTGTCTTATTCAAAGTATTAAAGTAACTTTTTTTTTCAGAAAACATACTCTGTACTATTTAATAATTATAATGTGATACATATTGATTGAAGGTAGATTTTATTGTGCAAATTTTGAGGTTGTTTCGTAGTCACTTGTTTTTTAAGTAATATATATTTTTATCAATTTTAAAAATATAATGCAATTCCCTTGAGGTTGTCATATGTAGAAAATGTGCACAGGTAGGCTGGTTAAATCCTAAATGTTAACACCTAATAAATAATCTCGCAAATAGCCGTTAAATGTTTCAAGATTTTTTTAAAATAGTACATATATTTCTTTAACTGACATAAAAAAAGGAGGAAGTTCTCAATTTGTCGTGCATTTTTATTTATTGAAATATTTAAATAATTTGATAGGATGAATAAAATTGAAATTTATATTATATATTCGTAATTGTACGAAAGTTGGCAGTTTTATAAGCTTTTTATTATTGTATTTCGGGTTGCTGCTTACTTTGGTACAGTCGAATGGGGTTACGTCGTCATATTTACCCAGTTTCCGAATGTTTTATATTATTTTATTATTATTATGTATTTAAAAAATGTATATTACATAAGCATATCGATTAAATTGGTTTCGTTCATATTAATATATCATTCTTTTTTTTAAATCAATTAGTTAAATTATATTAAATTTATATGAAAATAAAATCACTTAAATTTTTTACTGTTTTATTTTCATGTATATTTTTTTATTTTATGAAAATGAAATGTACAAAGAAATTAGGTATTTTTTATTCGAGTTCAAAAATATAAAATAATTATATTTCAATACATTCAATCATTTGTATCACATACTAAATTTCTATTTGTTTTTGAAATATATTGGATTGTCACATATAAATATGATATTATACGCCACATACGAATTTTCAAAATGCCAGTTTGGAAAGCGTATTGTCCCAAAGAATAATAAATATTTTTAAAAATATCCCAAAATGTTGTAAAGGCAGTGCGTAGTGACTTAATATTTCGGACTTATTTAGTACATAAGTGTGTATATTATTAGGCTATAGGCGGATAGTATGTAATCTACCAGATTAATATAGAGAAGAATCGCAACAACGCTCGGTTTGTGGATAAAATGAGATTTTTTTGTCGTCGAGAGGACTTATGGTGGTTTTTGTCTTGTGCAGGGTCGTATTTGGGTGTTTATTTTGAGTCGGCAAACTTTTTTTTCGGTTTTGTTTTATGAATTGAAAAAGTTAATTTTCGCCATATTAGTTACCGATTTTTGTTCCAAACAAATATAACTTAAAACATATGTGATGCATCATTACTGATTTTCATAATAAAACCGTGAAATATTAATCCTAAGAATGACACAACCACCCAATTAGATGCGTAACTCGTTGTTTTTTTGAAATTTCATTATCTAATACATATTTTCTTAGACGAAATCAATAACAAATTCAAAAGGCCATTTTATTTGAACTTTTATTTTTAGATTAATTTGGTATGAAACATGTTTTTAAATGAAAACGAAAGAGGAATCTAACCACTTGAGATTTAGGAGCTTTTTAGTGTTACCTTTTTATTGGGCAGTTGTCACTCCTAGTATTATTGGTATTCATCAATGTATTAAACAGATTAAATATTAAAACAAAATAATATTTCTTAATAGTCTTTATTGATTTGAAAAGTACAGTTCATATATTTTTGATCTTCAAATCATTAGCTCTCTATTATTTACAGTAAACAACATCACTATCAAGAAATAATCATACTAATAACTTTTTTTTTATAAAATTCATTATATTCATCAGCTTAGCTTCCTTTTAGGTTATAATTTTTAAACAGTGTTTTGCTACTTTATTTAATAAGATGTCAGATTTTACGCCAATATAATTAAACAATGTATATTATATTATAGTAACAGTTTTTCATGTTTTAAACTCAATAAGAGTTTAGATACCAATTTTTTTGGTACTAAAATTTTAACATTTCCGAAAATGCCCAAATACGACTCTGTTGATATCCCAAAGACAGTTAAAAAGAAATCCAGAATTGTAAAATATTAGTGTTTAGAATTACATTTTTATGTATAGGTTATTATATATAAAAAGTTAGTTATTAACGATAAATTTATGAAAAAAGATATTTTTAATTACAATATTATAATAATTATGAAATCATTTTTTTTCGCTGCCATAAGCGTAGTTCGTAAGTTCTATTTTGGAGTTCATTTTTGAGATGAAAAATGAAAATTTTCTATATTTTTAATATTTCACCAGTGATCCGTTTGTATTTTTATGTCCTGGTACAGATTTTGTCGTTTTTTTTACACCCGATATAATCTGTTTTCAAAGCTTTTCTGATTGAAGTCGTTTCACTCAAAAAAAATTTTTGTATTTAGCCACCCTTTTAATGTATAATGTATTTTGTTCCGAAATCTGGCAACGTCGCATTTTAACGTCAAATGTAAGCGATGTATTGAAATTAGTATAAATAATTTTGATTCGATACAGTTTTTGCTGATAGCAAATAGTTAACTGAAGTTCATTTATTAAATGGTTAATAATTTTTAATTAATACCCAATGCGTGGAAAACCTTTATTTATTTTGAAGAACTAAACGCGAACTAACGCCTAAACTAAACTAGTGACTAAACTGTGCTGCATACATCTATCTATATATCGTCAGACATTGTAACAGCATTTTTTTAACATTATATATTTTTTGTCAAAATTGTGATTTTGACAAAAAATATATAAATATAACCTTTAATTTATAACAATTTTGACGAAAAAACCAATGTAAAAAAAAGTGGTTACAAGGTCCTGCACTGACACCGACTATATTTTATGTAGACATTATTTAGTAAATATGAAGTTTGCATTCCACAAAGCTGAAACGCATTTAACATAATATCTGGTCGCCAGAATAAATGTATATAAACAATGTAAATAAGAAAAGTAGGTCATTTGACAGGAGAATGCGGCGTTGCCAGACCGCACGTCAAAATTTATGGCCTCTCATAAAACACTCGCGCTTGACAATAATTGCTCGAAAATGGACTTCAGATAAATCATAATTTGGGTAATATTTTTTTCTTTGACGAAACGATGAGATGTATAAACAGTGCGATCACGTGATTGTTTTTTTTTGTTTTGAGGTGCGTTTTGATATGACTTGGACACTTATTGTATTTGTGGGTAGTTTAAAAAAATGTTCAGACTATTTTACAAATTGTAGTTATGTTATCATAATAAACGATATTTTAAAATATATTCTGAAAATAACCTGAACTGAGTGCTTCAAATTTATGGAAAATCATCAAATATGTACACAGGTAGTATAAAAAGCAATCAATTCGGATTCATATTTTTTTTAAACTACCCACCAAATAAAAAATATATAATGGCTGCTAACTTAATGAGGTACTTAAGATATATTTGATTATATATTTTTTTTGTTGTATTTTTGATTTTGAATGTACCAAAACTCCAGTGAATTTACGAAGGGAATATGTTTGATTTCTTTTTAAATATTTTTCTATACATGTAAAAGCTGCTAAAGGAATTTAATCAAAGTGAATTAAAACACGTACATTAATCTTAAGGTATATAAATCTAAACCGAGAGATTTTTTAAGAAATCCGGCTAATATTTTGGAAGTAATAGGAATGACAATGTCCAGTAAAAAACGTAACTCTCAAAAAGTCTACAGTTGTAGATAGCGCTAGGGGGTCTTTTGCGTTTTGATAATATACAAAAGCATCACAAATCACACAGCATTATGCTTTGTTTATATTATAATATATATGCTTTGGTTGTCTATGTTATTTAACTTAATAATTTAAAACAAGTTAGTCAGATAATTGAAATTTTAAATTTTTTCATTGTTAATAATAGTTGTGTTACCGGGAGAGTTTGAAATTCGACATTCTATATAATGCCTGGACATTGTATAAAATGTATGAAATGATTCATATTTCTCAAATTAGGCAGTGACGATGCATTTCCACTTGTTGCGATTTTAACATACATCGTTTGCTTCATTTGTTTGTATTGATCTCCTCATACTTTCACGTTTATTGTATGTGCTCTTTACCTGGCCATTTCTTAAGACAATTTGTGCGAACTAAGCCGCAGTCTACCGGTACCAACTCTACCACCCACACTGTCATACACTTGTTTTGTCAGTCTCCTTTCATCCGTTTTTCTACATTATCTCTGCCCATACATACCGTAGCATATGGGAAACAAGTGTAATAATATGTATGTATATACAATGCCTACATGGGAACATCTAATAATTCTCATATTAACCAAGGAGGTTAGTTATAAAAAATATATTCAAATAATAATATTTTAATTTAGGGGGAGAAAAACAAACGACGTCCTCTAGAAAAATTGGATTCAAGGGCTTTTTAGTTACATTTCTTACTTGACGATTGTATTACTAAGTTTTAGGGTTAATCTCTGCCATTGTTGATACTCCGCACCCACTCAATTTATACGAGATACTTGAAAAATCTCAGTTTTTATTTTGTACCCATGCAATAGTATATCATCATGGTATGGCTACAAAATAACAAAATATATTAAGATTTCTTTTTAAATAAAACAATCCAGTGCTATTATGCTGGCATGCCAACAATGATGTAGTTTTCCCTAAATATTTTTCATTTTCATTTATAAAATGCTTTTTTACCATAATTGATGAAAATATCATCACTACATAATTTAAAAAATATCCCAATGACATAATATTTTCTTTAAATTTTTAATAATAAAGCATAATTGTTTTTTATATAAATTATTTTTTTTATATTTTCGAGCTCAATTCGTTTTAGCTGCAAAATATATTTCAACAAGGTGTAGAAATCGTTTTGTTCTTTAAAAAAAAAATTCTATAAACGATTCCAATTTGTACTGAAAAAGTTGTCATGCAACGTGTAAAGTATAAAATTGGTAGTTGTTTCGTATTTCTAGACTTTGTCAGTTTAATAACAAAGTTGCAGTTTTGCGTTAACGGAACATACAAATGTTGTAAGTTTATTTGTAAACTGGAAATAAAATATTTGGATCGAATATGGAACGAGCTAAAATTATTTAAGTGTCTGTTTTTGGTTACAATAAATCCTGGTTGCGTTCCGAAAGCCCGCACGTCTTTAGTCCTCGACAATATCTTGAGTAGAGGATTTCCACAAAATATTAAGGTACACAACTTTGCTACCGCCATTTTTTTTCGAAATTCAAAGCTTTATTGTAAAAAACTGATTATGATCACTTGCCAACTCCGTTTGACTTGGCATTCTGCATTTTTGAAAACTTGATCTTCCACCACTATGCCTTGGTTGTCTACGCAAAAATCATCGCTTCTTACTCATAGGATTCGGTGATCGTCAGCCGCAGATTTTTGAAGTGAAACTTCTTTAGAATCGTTGTGATTTGTAACTCGATGAAACGAAAAAGCGACACTGAAAAGAGATAAACACATAAATCTATAGGATTAAGCCTGCGAGAGAATGAGTTACGAGTACACGTTAGAGACTCAATAAGACCGATGATTAAACATAGGTCCAATTTGGACCGAAATAATACTGATATTTTTAGACTAAAACAGTGAAAAATTTAAAGTGGGATACTTAAGAAGTACAATATGTTGACTGATGTAGGCCGAAGGAATTATATTCATGAAAGTTAGAGTGAATATATTCTCCGAAGTTTCACTTCTGAAGTGTGAATAGCACACACATTTCTTTTTAAATATTATAATATAAATAACATTTCCCGCAAATGACGAGAATTCGGCTTATTTAGTATGGTGGAAATCCAAATCAAGTACTGGTGCTGTCAGGTTATGTTCACAAGATACTAGAGAGTATTGTAAGTCGTCTATAATGTACGACTATGTACTCAACGTCTACTTGTAGCAACGCCATCTACAGAGAAACTACGGGAGCTTAGTTGTGCACCTAATAATTTCAATATCCAATAAAATGAGGAAGAAATATATTAATAATGCTAATTGCCCTATGAAAAATTTAAGTCTGGGATTTCTAGAGGGCAGCACACGTTCCTTTTCTTGCGTTTTGATATATAATAATATCCTTACCTTGTACCATTTGCTATGAAGGCGACAATACAATAATGTAGAAATAATTTATAGAAATGAGATCGACGACTCGGCATGGAGTTGTGTTGGAATTTCCTCCAGAGACTGCCCCGCCTCATTTCTGGTATACCCAGGGCTTTTTAGAGTGAAACTTCTTTATCGGCGTTGGCAAAAAAATTACCGTCACATTTTTCCACAATCCATTGTGAGTCGAGTATTGTAATATTTCTTTACTTTATTGTTTTAATTAATATACGAGTTTGATGATTTATAAATCATTTATTTAGTATCCTACATATATACACACACAGATATATATATATATATAAATATTAAAGTGATCAGCGAAATCATAATTTAACTGAATTTAACCAATTTCTGTAAAGTTGCATATAGTAGATCATTTTCGAAAAATAAGGTCATAAAGAAATTTCACTTTTTACGTGTGTACACTAGTACACGCACGCATGTTTGACTTACAATTTCAAGTATTAGCGTGGCCCCAAAAAATGAATGACAAAAAAGCCTGAGTATATCTAATATATACTAGCTTTCTCCAGCGACTTCGCTCGCGATATATTATATACCTGATTTTTGAGTTTTTAATTTAAGTAAAATAGAACTACTTACTAGGGTTTGAAAAGTCTAGTATTATAATATTATACTGCCGGTCATTGTTAGATCTTGTGATTTCTTGCTATGTAGAGATGCCATGAATTATCAGAGATGATTTTTTTTACTGGGCACACTTGTCATTTACTATTTTACATTCTTCCAAGGGTCATATCATGGAATATAGATACACCAGAAGCGTGGGAGATAATCTCCTCTTCTCTTCTCAAAAGAGATATATATATATATAATCAATATTAAAAATACCGAGCGACATTTTTCTTTACTGCAAACAAAAAAAATTAAGACTTATTTCACTAGGAACTCAACAAAATTGAATTGAATTTGAATATTCCAGTGTAAATAAAAGTAGGTAAAATGTCGCTTATTAAATGCTCGATGTTTTTCAAATTACTATCAATAATATTGTCAATATGTGCTTTAATATTGACAATATTGTCGGTGTCTTAATTTCATGACAATACGTTTCGCCACACAAAAACACATACAGGAGTATTGTGTATGTATGATACCTTATGAAATATCAGGACTCTGTAAAGAGTATCTACGAAACTCACAGACAGAAGTGCAAATTATAATTAAATAATTATGATTAAAATTATATAATAATTTAGCGAAAAATTTACTTTAAGCATTTCATGTCCTTCTTTTAGTATAGCTTAGTTGATTTCCCCCTTTCTCTTCCATTTAGTGGTTAATAATAATTAAGTTTTTTTTATTTAGTTATTATTATTTTATGAAGCGCCTGATCTATTATTATTTTTGGTTTTCGGTTCTGAAGCAACAGTCCTTTCATATACTCCGGTTCAATGACCCCATATCGGGTCGTCTGTAAATGGCTTTGTACGAGTGAAACCGGGGTTGCCAGCTTCGTGAGTAAAATTTATCGTAATTGTTGCTTCATAAACTGAATTCGCAAAAATTTGTTTTTCGCAATTATAATTGTAATCGTAAAATGTGAACGAAATGACGGTATCGAATAATGAATGCTACATTAACTATAAAACTGAATGTGGACAAATTTTATTTTGCTATGAGTTTTTTTATGTTTCTAATACAATAAGTACAATTTCTTTTACATAGTTTATATATCTTACTATACGTTAAATTACCTTTGGCTTATTATTGGTAAAAAGTTGACATTCTTTACAAGTCATCTTTCTACCAATCTTAAGGTATAAAGGTTATACTGGAAATCGATATTTAGCGTCCTTATTTGACTACCGCCATCATGTTTTACACTTGCAACATTATATTTGCGGAGAAACGTGAAAATTTGTTGTCGAAGCGTACAATTGTATGTTTAATTTTAGTTGTAAGGATGATTTCTATTTCATCATTCGCGAAAAGGAAACCCACATTTTTGTATATTTATTTCGCAATTAATCAAGAGCCAATCGTAATTAGGAATGGTTCTGGCAAATGGCACCAGTTTTAAACGGAATATATACATTTTATATACAATATAAATCCTGGAGATTGTGTACAATAGAGGCTTTTTGTTTTTATATGATTCTTTGTTATTCTATAAATTTATGGATTATTTTTCACGCAGGCCACACTGTATCATAGGGTATTTGATTTTTTTGTCATTTTGTACCATTCAAATGCATAGATTAAAATGATTACAAGAAAGGTCTAATTATAAAAATGAATAATTATAATTAAATATAAATGTGCCATTCATTTTGATAATTATGTGTTTTATTTTTTATTGGATAATGAGCTACTACATGAAGTTCTGCCGTAATTGCCTAAGGGCTAGTTTACACGTGTTAAATACATAACTAATTTTTATGTTTCATATCTTTTAAAATAATACTAAAATCGTCGTTTGTATCTTATTAAGTTACTTAAAAATTTTAATTTAGCCAAAACTCACTACATATATATTTTCGATGCCGAGGATGGACATAGGATACTTCTTATCCCGAAAAATGGGATAATTTCCAGGATATAAATATATGTCTCTGTCCGTTACGTTATCCTTTTATGTATAGACTATTGGACCCATTTGGCTGAAATTCGATACATATGTATTCTTAATACCGAGGGTGGTCAAGGGATACTTTTCATCCCGGATAATAGGATAGATTTATGTTATCCTTATCCCGGGAACTAGATTCTGTACATTTCGCCAACTTCGTCCATGTTGTCTATTTTGTCATTGATGTAGTTCACGGGGTATGGGACAGTATAAAATGAAGTGAATCTTCCGGGGGCAAATACATAAAAACTTAATACAATATAGAGAGAGGCCACCAGAAACTCTTAGTAAGTATATACATACAAATAAAATAAAAATAAATACATACACTTAATTATAAAAAAGCTAATAAAAATTATTGCAGATGCATCGTTTAGTTGTGCTATGTAGCGAGAAATAATCCTTCGATATTCGGTTTAGTAAAATGAAAGTACTAGTTATTATCGCCTATGGACATTAATAACACCAAAGGTGCTAATGTGGTGCGAATAACCTGGAGCTGTCATGGCGGCATTCTTTAGACAAGGGGTTGTGGCCACCCAGAAGGTTGACGCCCTACCACATGGCTGTGGGTGGTTTCGTCCCCTTTTACTACAGGTCGTAAGAATTAATATTATTTCTTTCTTTCCTTTATAGTCTTTTCATTATACCCTTCACTTGTTTTAGTGTTGATTACTACGTATAGCGTTAAAAATAACGCATTAACCATAAGCTAAATCTATATAAAAATACAAAAAATCAATTGCTATACGTTGGTTTCGCTAATACTCAAAAATGACGACCGAATTTGATGTCATTTTATGTATTTGAACCCCATTCAAATACATAAAATGACATCCTGGGTGGTTCATATTCACAATTGGACCTGGTAGATGCCGCTGCAATTGCTTTCTAGATTATTTTTTCAGACAGAACCAATGTCACAACTCAAATAGGGCATTACTTCTTTGACTACACAGATGTGACACATCCAGTAACATATCTCAGATGTAACAGAGACAGTTATAATAAAATCGAAAGAGATAGGCAATAAAATCAACAGGCAGAGGTAATAAAATCAACGAATATTATAAAAAAAATAATTTTATTAAATGGCGTATGTGTTCTTTCGTTCCGTGCCCATGTCCTTGGCGGTGAGCATGTGGAGGCGCGGGTTGTGGACGCCCGCGTACACGTGCTCCAACGCGATCACCGTTCTAGAGGTTGACGAGCTGAAAACACATAGTTCATACATTAAATAATAATAAATTATACATATAATAAAAGTGTAGAGGTCTAATTTCTGTATAATGAAAAAACAATGTCAAAAACAGAAGTAAAAACAGAGAAGTGAAAAATAACTAATTTCGACTTATTTCAATTTTTTTTGTTTGTCTGTTTGCTTGTTTGACTGGACCGATTTAAATGACTTTTGTATAGTGGTAGCTTACATCCCTGGTCAACATATAGGATACGTTTGTTTTCCAAAAATTAAAGAGTTCCCGTGGGATAGTTAAATAACCACATTTCTCCTTGAACATACCCCATAATCTAAGTAGCAATATTAAATAACAAATAAGAAGATAATCAATCACTGCACTCTTAGCTGTGTTCCGCTTACACAATTCTTACACTGTCGCGCACTACGAAAATTGGTCTTTGGTAGTTGTATAAAACCGAACACAACAAGTCCAAACGTAATGCAGAAGGTCGCAATTCGTTTTATACTACACAAATGGAAATAAATCCGCAACACCTGACTAATGATGCTAATGAGCGAGTACAATGGACCATACATAGACTATTTATTCTCCACAACAATTAGAAACGTCAATAAGTGAACAAAAGAAGACGATCATAAAAGAATTACAAACAGTTCAAATGCCGACAGGTAATAAATGTGCTTCTATAAATCTCTACGTGGAATTTGTCTTTGTCGGCGCCTAGGTTGTAACAATATGTAACTCAAATTTGAAAATGTGATGTTCCTTTAACATCGCTACACAATAAAATGGTATCAGTACTGGTCAGCTTAGTGGCAATGAATCGAGATTAGTGGGTAGCGCACAATGTTAACTCACCCCGCCCAGACGGTGGTGTGCGGGAGTCCGCTGCCATCTTGCGTCAGTTTAGCTGCCAACGCGCTCCTGATCAGTTCTTCGGCGAAACTCTTCACGGCCGACATCATTACGGCGTGGACAGCGCTAATGAGGAGGTAAATGCAACACTATTGTGAACGATCTACAGTTTGCTGGTAAACAGGCAGACAGCCTAGCTCATGGAAAGTGGTTACCGTCGCCCAAGGTCGATGGCAACACTAAGAGCGAAGGGCTGCCAGCCCTTAGCATGTGATAAAGATGATGAGATACATGGATCAGATAGGAGAAATGGTTTAGAACTTTAGGGGAAATGGCATCATCAGGGACTCAATATCACTATATTGTGGCGTTGACAATATATTCAAAGTACAATTCCATTGCAATGAATTGAAACAACGATTATCTTCTAGATTTTTATTGCATGAGTTCAGCAGACGGCCCACCTGATGGAGAGTGGTTACCACCACCATTTACGCAGCACATTTGCGACACCAAAGGTGTTACAAATGCGCTGCTGCTCTCTTAAGGGAGACTTGAACCTGGCCACTAACGCCGAAACACAACCCAAGGTTGTTATGGCGACATACTTTAGACCAGGAGTGGTAACTACCCAGTCAGGCAAATACCCTACCACCTGGCTGTAGGTTGTTTTGTCGCGCGTTACGAAATTGTATCCTTGCTCATTTTTCAATTTGATTTAACATTTTTCAAGCATTCCGGAATGGTCGACGAGAAGACTTGACAAAGCTTACCGAATGCTGCCCAGCTCAACTGAATCCTCCTATTGAATTCCCCCTGGAAGTTGTGCCTGCCTATTTACTGACCAAGGTAGATATATTTTTTTCTAGAGGAATGCCATAGATGGATTTTAATATCTTGTATTAGCTTACATACTTAAAGCCTTGCTTGTACCTTCTTATTATCACAAATAGATACATTCATACAAAATCTATCAAGCTGCAATGTTCTGTCACTTTTTACTTTCCGCTCCGCTATTGTCATATGACTTACCTATAAGAGAATCCGTGTCCGACATCCTCGTTCCGCAACTCGACGCCGATATCCGCGCACTTCCGCTCCAAAAACACAAATCTCAACCTATCCTCCTCACTTTCCACTGGCAACACTTTCAAACTGTCACTGTCACTTGTCCTGGCAACTTGCCGCTTCACTCGCCCGACTTCGTCCAACACCACGTCGATCTCGACGTCCGAATCTGTCAGGTTGACGGCATCTGTCAGGTCGCTGTCACAGGTGTCGAACTTTGACAGCGTGCTGACGTCCGACGTTGACGGGTAGTACTCCTTGATGTTGGTTTCGATTTTCCGCTTATCTTGCCAGCTGGACCAGTCTTCGTTCTCTGTTGGGAGGTAGGTCTCGTTACGAGTAGGATAGAAACCGTGTAGGCGGGTGTAGAGTAGGATTTGTTTAGTCCGCCATATTGTTTCCGAATGAAGAAAGTGCTCCGAGAGAATTTTGTTGATCAATTTCGCTCTGGACCACTGAAATGGGATTAAAATTGTACAGTGTAAAATTGCGAAGCAGATTAAAGAAATCAAAAATTACTCAAAAATCCTGAGTTTGTAGAAAACATTATGAAACTTAAGAACTTCGCTCCACCTGACACGCAATTTGAATGCTGGTTGACGAAATTGTTCCTCTTTTTCTACTAACTACTGTAAAGAGGGTAGCAAACAAATTGTTTTAAAGAAAATGCTAATAAATTGCTTTATTAATAATAGGTGATATTTATTTTTTATATTGTTTTATTTGTATAGTATATTTATGCACTACTTATTTCGCTTTTTGACAAAAAAGATTCCTTGGATCCTTGGTGTATTTTTGAAATTGAAACCTTTTTAATCAAAAAGGGAAATAATTAAAACTCTTTATTCATATTATGACTATAGTGGTAAATTTTATGTCAGAATCCATAGTTTGGTCTTTTTATTTCTGAAGTGAAATAAAGATGATTCTATTAAAAAAAAACAAGTTGACCTTCAAAATACGGATCAAGGTCAAATGGAAGGTGAATATAAGCTTGATAAAGAACATTTTTAGAAACCACCCTTAACTGGTGAAATAAAAATGACTCCACATGTATAATGTGTGTGTTTGTTTACTCACCTCAATATTTCTCCGTTTGGCGAAGTCTAATTTCCAAAATTTTTCATTACTCTCCACCACAAACGGAAAATTCTTCAAAAACTCCGGGTCTTTCACTTGATCACTTATCAATGGTATTTTCTTCACTAGATAATTAACCGCCGCCCTAACACTACCCAACCTACACACCACAGAGCATAGACAATTGTAGAGATTTTCACTTTTATCACTGGTCACCCTATTATTATCTGGCAACACTTTGGACGGATTCATCGTGTAGCAATGATCGTTCTCAATATGAGCTAGACACCTTCTCAAACTATCACTTTTAGTCAAATTCCTAACATCCGGTTTTAATAACGAAACAGATTTCTTCTTCCGGTAACTTTTTAGACCGTTGCTCTTCAACGGACTTATTTTCGTTGACTTATTATTGATCACTATCTCCTGGACTTTAGAGAGATCTAGATTTCTGTCCATTTCTAAATAATACACTTTGCCCGTTGTTGGATCTAGATATTTCATTATTCTCTTCTTAGGTGACGTTGGTTTCGTTAATATTTCATCTGGTATATCATTTGATATCCATTCAGCTTTCGTTCTAATTTCTAAGACATCTGCTTTATTCTCTATTCCTTCTGTATTATTTGTGACATCTTCTATATTATTCTCTATGTCTGGATAATTCGCATCTTCTGTATGATTCAGATCTTCTTGCATATCTTGGACTTCTTCTTTAATTTTATCGGGTCTGATGATCATTTCATCTACATTCAAAGAAGTTTCTTTATTAAAGAAGTCTAGCCAGTTATCTGTGTTATCATTTTCATAATTTGTATCTATAGGTTCTTGTTTTGGTTCTATTTGTCCATAAGGTATGTCTATGTCTGTTTGTGTTTGTTCATTGTCTATGTATTTATCTTTTTCTGTGTATTCATATTCAAGCATTTCTTGGGTGCTATAAAGCCAGACGTCTACTATTGTTTCTGCACCTGCAAGACAAGTAAATCATAGTAAATCACTTAACTAAAAATTACAGTACAGAAACACAGGAAAGTATGCTTAAGGTGCTGTTACGCGAGCAACTTAAATTGTCAACTATGACGTCATATACATAGTTATGTATACAATAATACATAAGTTATTGTAATAATCTAGTTTCACCCGCGTGATGATGGGTAATCGTTATATTTTGGATAATTCATACTACTTAAATACTTCTTGGTTAATTTATTTGAATATATTATTACATTGATTAACTTATGACAGACGTGTTATTAGCATAATTGCAAGTTCGAGAGTGAGTGTGTCATAAATGAGCCTATACGTGTGTATGTATCTATATCTATCATATGGATATGGGAAGTCCATAACACACTATATCTTTAGACATTATAGGCTATAGTAGGGGAGCCCAAGATGCTAAATGTGGATTTACTCGAGCGTCGCGGGGACCTTTTGGATTGTGAAGATTAGATGCTTAAAAGAAAAAAGATTATATATATGATGTATACCATTTCACTGGTGGGGGAGTCGCACAGAAATACTCAAGCGCGTCAGATATTCAAGAGGGATGTTAAGTAAACCCTAAAGGAATTCCTATTCAAAAGACTGACGATTTAGACGCGACCAAAAGCAATGGCCGATTTTTGAAAATGCAAAAAAAAAACGCAACATTGAAATACTCGAGCGCGTCAGACTGAATACTGACGGTTCTGCTTGATGTCCTTGTCGTGCTGACTCATAATCTGACAATTATGTTGAGGAATTTTCGTAAAAATAATTAAATAATAAAAAATACCTCCATCCTATATGAAGGGTAAATATATGGTGGGAATACATAGTAGTGTGCAAGATTTCTCCCCTTATGTTATTCTGCCACGCTCGAGTAAATCCCAAAATCCCCGCTTGGCCTCCCCTACTAATATGCGTTATTCTAAGGTGTAAGCTATATTATTGTAGTTTCATCAAAATCCATTAATTAGTTTTTGTGTAAAAGAGTAACATATCGATACATCCTATATAGAAATGTATTTGCATGATTATATTGTGTTAATCAGACATAACTATTTCTGGACAAATAGTGTTATCTGAGCAAATTTCTAAAGGTTGCGAGTGTCACAAATGTGAGCAGCTGTGACAGGGACGAGGGAGGAGTAAAAAAAAATTAAATTCCTGTGACGTGACTGATTGATAGCGAATAATATGAATATTGGGCACTAATCACTTTCCGAATATTATAAAAGACTGAAGTGGATCAAACTGCACACGGTGTGCAAATTGGATTAAAATCGGTTAAGTAGTTTAGGAGTCCATCGCGGACAAACAACGTGACACGTAATTTATATATATTAAGATGTATATATGTATGTATTTGTATATTTATTCCTTAAATTAGTTTGAGTATTTATGTATCTATTTCCTTATTCTTGCACCACCTAAATCGCCTGATTCAAATTTCTTTCATTTAAGTTGCCTGCGAGCGATAAGGCCGCCTGTTGTATTGCCTAGAAAATGTTGTAAACATGGTCTGTTTTTTGTAATTGTATATTTTTGTGTGCAATAAAGTGTCACTCACCTAACACTTGCATTCCCGTGTAATTTCTGTCCAGCTTGATGTCGTGCGTGATGGACGCCGACCTGTTTCTATCGGGCAATGGGAAATGGAGCTCCACCTTCGCCGGGAACTCGCCCCAGCCCCGGCGCGATATGTGGAACGGTGGTTTGCTGCAACAACACATAATAGTACATTATGGTACTAGTGTGTGACATTGGTGATTACCGCCGAGGCGCCATTGAGACTCGAGCCGTAGGCGAGGCTCTTAAGAGAGCCGAAGACGATAATCATCAATAAACACGTGTATCATACGACGTTTTTCAACACACTTGTCAATAAAATAACAACAAAAACTCATTTTATTTAGTAGATAACAGTTTTCCTATGCGCGCGCATTGCGATCGGCCACAAACTAAAGGGATGAGGTTTTTTTTTCGCGCATAGGGTTTGCGCCTATTCTGCCACGTACAAAATGGGGAATTTAAAGTTCTCGTTTATTACAGAGAAAAGACAGTTATATATGAGTGAAAGTTTTATTTATTAAACACGTACGAGTTAAAATTATCTATTTTTAATAAGAAGTTGCATGACATGAGCAAGCAATAGGAACATTAATTTATTTGTTCTATAGAACACGATCTTTTTTTTAATAAAAGCTTTTTTAAGAACAAAGCCACTCAACCAACAAAATTTAAAAAAAATCTATAACTCCCTAGTGAGTTATAATTTTTTTTTAGTCACAGTTTGATTATGGATGTCATTCTTTCCCTAATTGCGGTGACCATAGAGCCACTTTATGAGCAAGTGTGAAAATCTATTTTACTATACACGTCATTGCAAGTTGAATAAATGTCTACCACTTCTGTATTTTGATGACGGCATGGCTAGAGGTTTGTTCGCCGCATGACTTTTAGGTTTCTGTAAGACATGGTCATCCCAATTATTTTATTAAAATATCATCAAAATCGTCGACCACTATCGTTATAATGGCTGTAAAAACATAGCACTAAAGTATCATTTAGACGCTAATGGTCGACCATTCTGGCGAGATTGTAATAGCGGAATTCGGTAGTTGAAAGTATGAAAAATATAGGCTGATTTTAATATATATCGTAGATTACGATCTAAATATGACAAAAATAAATTGTTTTAACTAAAATATTAGTTGATATTTTTGAGAAATAAAATTGTCATATTGCAGCCATTAGCCACGTGACAACGAACGCCGATCAGAGCGCGTGACGTCATAGTGTGCAAAACACGAAGTTATCAATGGCTTCTCAGATGACACTTCAACGAAACAGATGTTTGTTTTGCACACTGTGACGTCATGCGAGACGCCATGACAGCTTGACGCGTTTTTGTGACGAAATGTCAAAATATTTATAAAATTGCTAAATTAGATACTTTATTTAGCTCGCAATGGACGTACCTTTGAGTGTCAGTTCGGGTGGAATCTTGCAAGTTAAATTTGACCAACTTCCCGGTTTTCGATTGGGCTGAAATTTTGCACGCACATGTATATCGCGTGACAATGCAATAATATGGTACTATGGAGCTGATCTGATGATGGAGTCGGAAGGTGGCCATAGGAACTCCTGTACTAAACAAGATAGACCCGTCGTGTTTGGGCTCGTTTTACTTGTCTCGGCTAGCATTCTGCTGCTACAAGATATCCAGGATCTCAAAAGCTTGTATTTCAAAACCTCTTTAAAAAGCTTATCTATATGTTTATATTGACCTTAGATGTACGGTGTGGTGCGGTGCATAGGAGTGGTGCAGCGTCACAGTGACGGAGGTGACGATGCGCCGCAGGTCTGGGGCTTGGGGGGGTCCTCGGATGTACAGCAACCACTTGTGCGTACTGCGATCCAGATTCGAAGCAGCCGGCGCGTATTTCGATGTATTGCCTTAGTATGGAAAAGTATAGATTGTGACACGAGAAGTGAAAGCGACCTATTTAGGCATGAGAATGTTAAAAAAATATTAAAAAATCGGGTGAAGAAAAACATCGTGATGCAACCTGCACATCGAGATAACCGATGTGTCAAACCTGCCAAGCGGCCTTGGACGAGCGTGGCGGGTAGTATTCCCCCTATAGTGGGAGGCCCGAGCCCAGCAGTGGGACATACATGGGCTATTATTATTATATATATTGTTATATTAATAGTTAGAGTGCCTAAATAGGCCTGTCTTATGTTTTGGTTAGGCTATTTTTTTATTGCGTGAGTGAGACAGGCAGGCGACTGGAGACTGGAATATGGAGCCCTGGGGTGACAGCCATCCAGTCGGGCAATTACGCTACCACCTAGATCAGGGATTCCCAAATTTATTTTCACTGTAACACCCTTGGGAAGTTGCCATATTTTTGGGACATCCTGGCCTTCTTGCTATACATTTACCTACCAGATTTAGTTCTAGCCTAATTACAAACTGTCAGAAAAACTCTTGTCAGAAAAAGTCCACGCGGACGAATTCGTGGGCAGAAGCTAGTTTACCATAATTTCATCTGCTATACTGATCAACAGACATAATATTGTTTATCATAATTTTATGTCATATTCATTGTTAGGTTAGGTTAGAACATGAAAAATAACGCACGAGCCGAGCGAGCGAAGAGAGCGTGCCGCGGCAGCGGCCGGCGAAGTGCTAGAAAGCCAATCCTTTTTCGACAAAGGCGTTAGGTTAATTTTTTACGGTGAAATTAATTTAGTATAACGTTAAAATATTCTATTAAATAATATTACTGCAATTAATAAAATGGATAACAATACGTATGGCACTCGCGTCATTAGGGAATCTAATTTACGGGCAAAACGGAGTATGTCACATAACTTTTATTAAACAATTCGGGCAAGTAACATAATGGCATATGAGTATTATTGCTTATATTTTCGGGGCAAACAACGGACAACCCTAATTTTTTTATTAGAAAATAAAGAACAAAAAATATATATAAACCCCCCCCCCCCCCTTGTGGTGTGATGTGTATCATGTGTATGTAACAGACAGTAATAAACGAACATCATAAGTGACGAGACGATTCCTTTATTCCACCGACACCTCATGGCGACCCTGCCAGGATGTATTAGAAATAAAACATACGGTCGCGAATATCGCATATAAAAAATATACAAATATCATGGGAGCCAAACAAGCAAAGGAAGAGGTGGTAATAGCCCAGACTGCTGCCGGAAATAGCAACGTATCTATGGGACTAAATTTCACCAACGTGTTGCTGGTAACCATTTTGATTATATTATTGGCTGCATCAGTGTTTGCCGTACAGCACTGGTGTAAGAACAGGCTGATTGGGCTGATAAATGAAGAGATTACGAGAAGGTCCATTCGTCGACGCAGAGAGGCAACAACGCCCGCAACTTTACAAGTATAAAAAAGTGAGTAAAAGTAAAGTCGTTAAAAAAGTGTTAAAAGTTACATTTAAATAAAAACTAAACGTAATAAAATAATAACCAATGAAACTTTAAAATAAATTATGTACAAAAAATAAACTATATGTATACGCAAATTAAAATTAATAAATAAAATAAATTCCCGTGTGTTTTCAAGTTAAATTATAAACGGTGACATAAAGTGCATCAAGACTTTGCGAACACGATACTCGCCGCTCAATATCAAAATGCATATGGCGCTCACTCGACTCGGTCGCATTGACACAGACAGCCAACCTATTTAGATCGCCTCACGACCCCCAAAGGGCATCGCGACGCACAGTTTGGGAACCTGTGAACTAGATAATAATAATAAGTCTGTAAGTATGTTTGGTGTCATGGTCGCCACTATGTTGGGGTATAATTCGCGCTTTCTAATAATTAATTCATTAAATAAATAATAAGCACATCTTCATATAACAGACATTTAATTGGAACTAAATTGACATCTATATTTTTTCTCTTAATACGTCACTATAAAAGAGTCTGTAACATTCCTCCCGGGGGCGGATTATAGAGCACAATAAACACAAAATATTTTTTAATATGTGTCTATTTTTTATATATATATGTATAAAAAAAACATAAAAAAATAATATAAATAAATATATATGTGAAATAATAATCGGCAGACAAACACAGACATTGTATATCGCCAGATTAAGCAAGTTACGCTTGTGTTATGGGTAATATACAACGGACCACTCTGGGGCCGATCCCAGACACCCAGACCATGGTAAATGGTTTAAACAAAGTTTATTCGGTTTCATATAACTTCGACTTTATTAAAGACTTCCAATATATACAAAAAAGCCAATGGAAATTTCATTCCTAAAATAGTCCCTACACGGATCTAACCTTTAACATTAGATTTAAGTCAACCTATTAAATCAAACGGCCATTAAATAAATAAGTAACATTAGTTCTATTTTTCCGTCATAAAGTTGGCATTATATACGACGTGCCGACGCCATTCATTTAAAGAGTAATAAAATCGATTATTGCAAAATTTGGCCTCGTTTAGGGCTGGACTGAAAAAACGGAGAAAATATGTTTCCAAAATTTACTATACCAGGAATCGAACCCCGCGTTGAAGTGAGGTAGGCCGGTAAAGGTTTAAATCTCTCAACCACAGAGGTCAACGAGATATAATAAGATAAGAAAATTGAATTTAATTAGCAAAATCTCAAGACTCACCAATGACAATCCTATATCTGTGCTTCATCTTGTTCCTGGTCGCTTCGTCCAAGGTGACCACGTTCATTATCTTCGGCTCCAGGTGACGGGGCACCTTCTTCGGCTTGCTGGTGCAGGGCTCCTCGGGCTGAGGTGGCTCCTGGCATTCCGGACGGAGGGTCTTCGTCGAGTCCGCTCGTATTGTGTAGTTACGGGTCTGTAGCATTGCCTGTGTGATAAGTTTTAACTACAGCCTATATCTTTTTTTTATTTTTTTAAATACAGGACAAGACTTTGTAACCATCCCAACCAGCTAGCGGTACAGCTCACAATCCCGGAGTCCTTAAGAAGACCCAAGAGGCAGCCAATCTAAGGCGTCGCCGCTGAATCGTGGAAAGGTCCTGATGGGGATCTTGCACCAAAAGCAAAACAGTACAAAACAAATCTGCTCATAGTCTGGCCGACTGATTGCAAAATGCAAAAAAAAAATAATATTATGGCTTGGCAACTAGGCCTTTAAGCCAACAGCCTATATCAAATAAAGGACAGTATTGGATAACTCACGAAAATTTATACGTGCATACAGGCGTTTAAAAATGTGAAACAACTCAGCGGGACTAATTTGGTGCGAAAAATTTTGAAAACACATTTTTTTGAATTATAGTCTGTTTCTCAGAGCGTCACATAAAAACTGCTGAACAGATTTAAATAAAAGAAAGAAAAGGTTTATTTGTAATTATGTAATATTAATACTAAATAGACAAGATTTATTATTTATTATATTAGGTCTTTACCTATGAAATTGGAGATTTTTATGATAATTTTAAAATACCAAAATTTTGGTAATTTTTATTTCAGCTAATCAAAGTATCTGGCCCAAATTATCTACACTATTTTGCCATTTTGATGGCAGTTTGTTTATCCCTTTACTGTAGAAGTCTGCTGGACGGGAGGCGATGAAGTCAGCGAAAGCGTTTTGTACTGCGTCTCGGGTATTGAATTTTTTCCCACTTAATAAATTGTTTAAATTTTGAAAAAAGTAGAAATCTGTTGGGGCAACGTCCAGTGAGTACGGGGGTGACGGAGAGCTTCTAGCTGTAACTCTTATAGCTTTGCGATGGTCTGTCGTGAAGTATGAGCTCGCGCGTTGTCGTGGAAAGCAATGGGGAAGAGCGATTGACTTGGTTGTTAAATTGCGAGCTTCTCTATTATCGTTTGCAATTCTTGGCAATAGACATCTGCCGTCACCGTTGTGCCATTCAGTAAGAAGCTGTGATGTAAAAGTCCGGCACTAGTCCACCAGACAGTCGCCATCATCTTCCTATGAGTAATCTTTTTTTTAACGCACTGATTAGGTGCTGTGCCCGGGTCCACCCACTGAGACGAACGCTTACAGTTGTCGTACAGGATCCATTTTTCATCGCAGTTAACAATTCGATTAAGAATTCCCTCATTTCTATGCCGATTCAGTAATGCTATGGATGCGTCGACGCGTAAATCTCGCTGTTGGTCGCTTAGTTCGTGTAGCACCCACTTATCTAGCTTTTTTATCTTTCCGATTTGACGCAAGTGCTTCAATGTTGTTTTGACACTAACTCCAAGGCCCGCAGCAAACTCGGCCGTAAATTGAGTTGGATCCGCTTCCACTATCGCCTTCAATTCGTCGTTGTCGACAATGGTTACCGGCCGACCGCGAGGCTCGTTCATCAACTCAAAATTTTCAGATTTAAAACGATTGAACCAATAATGGACCGTGTTTATGCAAGCAGTGTTAGGGCCGTACACGTCGTTAATGTTTCGTGTTGTTTGCGCAGCGGTATTCCACGGAGGAACTCATATTCGAAAATTGTACTAATTTTCAGTTTATCCATGACGTCAAAAACTACCACAATCTCACAAAAACAAAAAACTATCTATAAACAAATGACTGAATTTGAAAGTAAATTAACACATCTTTCAAATAAGATTTATTTGAATTTTGAGTTACGCGCCAATCCACAGATAATTAAATCTGAAAATGCTGGTTATAGAATCTCCAATTACATAGGTAAAGACCTATTATTAATAGACACAACATTTTGCACGCCCTAGAGGCAAAAACATGTGAATTTATGGAATAATTCTACTAGCTTTTTTATGGCTATGTATGTATGTGTTACTTTTTAAAATTGTATGTGTTTTGAAAGAAAGAAAGACTTTATATAAAATAGCGATTAGTTACACATTATTATACAAAAAGTATTATTTGAGAATTTGTACGTCGCATTTTCAGCAAACAAGGTTTGCACTGATTTTCAATGCAAACCTTCCTTTTGGCGTAAGACCACAACAACCCAATTTTCTTAATATAAAATAAAGAGTTAACAATAATTAATAAAACTAATTGTAATTATGCAATACATAATTATTATAACAAATAAATAAACTTTAATATATTAACAAATAAAATACCTTGTTACTTCAAAAATTAAAATTTAATTTAATTTAATTAATGTAATTCTGTCAAATGTATAATTTGTATAATGTAATATGTATTAGAACTATGGGACATGTTTTCCTGAAATAAAATTATTAAAAAAATATATATATGTCAGGCGAACCACGTGCGGTCTTCGAGACGCAGGTTGAGTATCGCAGACATAGATGGTGCTAAACGGGCTACTTACCGAATAATCCCTTCTAACTTTGTTCCTTGGTGCTCTAGATTTGAATATCTCTTCAATATTCACTGTTTGCTTTCCGAGGAGTTTCTTCACCGATGGGTGAATGGGACGCTGACAGTCTTGAAGGAGGGATGCAATCTGAATATCACAATGACATATTTTAATTATTTTTTGAAGTGACAACTTCTTATGGTAGGGTAAACCGCTTTCGTTACTTAATGCGTAACGGCGCCAGTCTCTCTGGCTTCCTTTTCTCTCTCGCATACGGCAGCAGTAGGCAGGCTCCTCCTTTCTCACTCTAACCCACAGCGCTAGCTAGTCGTATTTCGGTAATTAGATTAAATAATGATACTAATAATGTACACAAAATTCTAATGTACCTATTCAAGATTTGTAACTAAGAATAAAATATATTTTATTATAATAAGTAACCTTTCCTTACATAATAACGCTTTAATGGCTTAAAGCGAGGTATTTCTTTTTTATTTTGGTTATTCCGACGTTTCGGCCGCTTTTCAGTGGCCATGGTCACCGACGACAAAGATGACATTTGTCCAACGAGTATTGTTAAAGTTTTATTAAGCCTACTTAAGCCTACCGCCAACTTCTTCATTTTTATTATTTAGTTATAATTTTGTTTATGGTCATTATTTACTATGAGTAAATAATGGGAGTCTAATCTTTCCTTACATTATCATATTAATATGCATATAATTTAAGTCAGTGTTTCTCAACCTGTGGGTCGGGACCCCTAGGGGGCTCGAAGGGCCTTGCTCAGGGGGTCACTGGCAAACGTGAAAAGACTATATAAGTTTATACCTCATAGTCAGGTACTTTCTAAGCTCAGCAGCTTTTTACAGAAAATAGGCCCTAATAATGAATATAGGTAACAAAATAGGGAAAGACATAAACATAGTCATTTAAATGACTAACTTTTTGTCTGTCTATGGCCAAGGGGTCGGCAAAATTTTTCAACCTGTAAAGGGGTCGCGTATCCAAAAAGATTGAAAAGCACTGATGTAAGTAATAACCTAAGCTTTTCTCAAGTTAAACAATTTCAATATTAAACAGTTCAACTTAGGTTAGTTTAAGTTATCACTTCTGTTGGCCATCCCGAGACGCACAGGTTTTTATTACTTCATTGCTGAAGTATAGCAGACAGGTTGACTGCCCAACTATGATGAAAAGTGGTAATAAAATAAATAAAAGAAATAAAAGAAGCTGTCTCTTTTTTGTGTCAAAAAATTCTTTAATATTTCATAGATAATTTTTTTTTAAACTTGTATGGCAGCCTGGTTAGCAACGCCATACAGGCTACACCTTCCATAAATTTTAATCTCTAGACCCAGTTGGTTAAAAAAAAAATACTTTAACATACAAATAAATACATGACAAAAACAAGACTTACATTTTGCCATAGGCCCTAGGTTCTACAGGCATGGCATAATGGTGGATTTTTTAGAAGTCTAGACTCCTGAGGAACACTGTCGTGAGCAAGCCTATGCCAGTCACAGAGAAAACAACATTGAATATTACCTCAGCCATCGATCGTGGATCCCTCTGAGCAGAAATTTCATCTTCAATTTGTCCATTTGTCATTTTGAGTTTGTGGTCATTATAATATGCACTCACTATTGCATATCTCAGTCTGTGAAGGAGACGCCTTGAGGATGTTAAACTGGAAGAGGTTATAAAATTCATTTTACAAACTAGTTATTAAACATTACTGACAATCTTTGCTTATTGTGTAAGTCAGCAATTATATTCAATATTTTTTTTGCCAAAAACACAACTGACTTCAAACTAAAAAGCAATATATCTTATACTAATATATAAAGCTGAAGAGTTTGTTTGTTTGAACATGCTAATCTCAGGAACTACTGGTCTGATTTGAAAAATTCTTTCAGTGTTACATATATAGCCCATTTATCGAGGAAGGCTATAGGCTATATATCATCACGCTAAGACCAATAGGGGCGGAGCACCAATGAAGAGTGTTTCAATATAGGGAGGTTTTGAAAACCAATTCCATGTGGACAAAGTCACAGGCATAGCTAGTATATATATGTTTTTTCAATTATTCATTTCGTAAGATTATGACAATGGTGACCAGTCCATTCTGTCTTAAAGTCTAACCTAACCTAAGTCACTCACACACCCCATTCCCCGTGTTATAGTTATAAGAAAATAAATAAGAAAAGAAATAGCCTCTGTCTTGCCTCATGATGGAGAAGGGAAATTAAACAACAAATAAAACCTAAGTTACTGTTCTAGTCACCAGTCACTACTTTCAACAAAAGCACAAGCCAAGTGAGTATGCCATGACAGCGGTCAGCAAGTGTCACAACCAATTTGTAACTATTGTCATAATATACAAGCAAGAAATATATATTTCTGTATTAACAAATCAATAAAACAATTCAAAACTTCTTTACAAAACTCATAAATTGATTTAGTTTTTATATATTAAGCATAAGTGTATTACAAAACTAAATCACACTTTGTTATCAACAAAAGTGACATAACCTTGTTTATTTAAAATATTTTTGCTTTGCCCATTATTCATTCAAAACTTGTTTCCTAACCCAAATAATAGGTCTACTGGCTATATGTAAGGTAGTTATATGGATAACAAAAGATAACAATTACTCAAAATTAAATTTTGTAAGTAATTCATTACATTAGATTTAAGAAACCGGTGTGGTTTAACAATTTAAGGACAATTATTAAGACAGTTATTGATAAGAAAAGGAGATATTGAACAAGTGAGTATAGTTTTCTATCTTCTCAGCCTACCCCTATATTTAAATCAGTTATTAAAAAACAAGTACTACTGTTGTAGTCTAGACTTTGCTTTAGTATAGTTTAATAATGTACATTAGCTTTAAGGAATTTATAACAAATATTTTACAAAAACTAGTAAATAAATTATAGATAAGCTTAAGACTTCAGGAATTAACGAAATGTATATATTCTACTTTTATCTATATATTAAAAGTTGTAGCATTTTTTACTGCATAAATAACAAAAACACAAACAAACAAAAATAACCTTCAAAACTCTTAACTGCCGTTAGTAACATCACATGGCGTTTCTAAGCCGTTTTTAAAACATTTTAACACTTTTTACGACTTCTCAAAGCATTCTAGAGTATTCTAGAAGATAAAAATAAACTTACCGCTGTTCTATTTGCATAACTTCGTCTTCTCTCACTTCTAATTCATTCGAAAACTCCCGCCTTATAATTTTCTTTATTATCACAAGTTTCTGTGCTTCTGACTCAGCTTGGGGCTCTTCTTTGACCACGACGAGGGGCTCCGGGTAGTCAGGATCGTGGTACTCCTGTTTATTATCCATTTTTAATAACTTACAAAGAAAAATCTTCCGTCCCGACAATACAAATTACCACTATTGTACACAAGTTGACACTTTTTTCTTGATTATAATGTATACCGTACTTTATTAGTAACGTTTAAACACATTATTACATTGATAGATTGGATATATTCATTAATTTTATAGAAAAAACAATTTTTGAACACGAAATTGCTAATTTCCGCATTTGACAGTAAAAAGGTCATCACCCATCGACAGCCGACACTCAACAGTTAGTGATTAGAAAATTCGAAGGAGTTATCGATTTTACAAAATATCAATGTTTTAAGAATAAAGTTCAAACCATATATACAATTATGATATATCGTTTTTATGAAAGATATTTAATTGCCTATGTCTTATAGTTAAAATGGAATATTCTATTTTTAGTTTATGTGTATTATTTTGAAAATATAAAACATTAGCAGTTGGGGCAACTTTGCTATAGCGGATATTTTATACCATAATATCCAAACATTTTAACTCAAGGGCTAGACTATTACATCACAAAGTGCTAAAGATCAAGAATAAGGTTGTTCACAAATATATTAGAAGAATTAAAGATCCAGGTTGGTAATAAGCTTCTCAAGCTTTTTCTGCTAATTGGCTCAACTGTATTGGTTTATAACTTTATTATGTGGATTATTCTAACTAGTTGGGAAATAAAAATTTGAATAATGTTTTCTACGTTACTTTGATTGGATTTTTCAAATGAGAGTAAATGTCAGGCCTACTATAGTGAACCGGAATTTATGGTGCTGGCAGTTCTTAGATTGGATTCTGGTTGTTAAAATTACATATAATGTACTTCTATACCTAAGCATAAATGAAAATGAAAAAAAATGAGAAATTTGGTTACCAAATATATATTCCATAATCTACAATAAATATTATATTTAGACATGGTTAGCTATTGTAAAAGTCAGCTAATAACGGTTACTCAAGAACGCTACCGCTAAGAAGCTACGGCTAAGTTGTCAACCACTTCGCAAATGGGATATAAATGGTTGTCGAATACAACCGAAAACCGAAACCTTATAACTTAGCCATTAGCCGTGATGCTCAACTCGCCAGCTGGCTAATTGTGGTCAAATAAAAATCGAAACCGATAAGTTTACGGCTTAGCTGTCAGCCACCAGTTGTCGGTTAGTGAGTCATTCAATGACTAACCAAATAGTCAATATTATGTTTTTTAGCCAGTTAATGGTAACTTATTCTATGGCTAAGATTTTAGAATCTAGATAGGTTACCCAAGACTAATTGCTACATTCACTAATCATAGTTATTATAGCATTATATTATAATTTTTCAAACTACAAAATATCAAATTGAACTTAGTGTTTGCCTATAAGTAATTACTGCATTGTTCATATTTTTGAAGTGAAACTTCTTTATCGGCGTTGTCGAATCGACCGTGGTAGGGGCTTAATTTATTTAACCAATTTCTGTAAAGTTGCATATATAGTAGATCATTTTTCGAAAATAAAGGTAATAAAGAAGTTCTACTTCTTACGTGTGTACACTAGTACACATATTTTTATCAATCTATGTACATCCTTGATTCTAGTGCAAGTAATTGGCGGTATACCAAATAGATAAAATAAAATAACAAAAAAATACGTCTATGTTGAAAATGTTTCGCGATTGTATAAATCGATATTGTTATATCGATTTGAATCATGTGCTACTGCATCCCTATGAACAGCGGATTCATTCATCTTTTGATTTTTTCCTCGTCGCGTTCCGCTACACGTGTTTTGATACACGCGAGTTGTATTGATTTTGTAATTCGAAAAAGTGACTCATTTACTTTCAGTCAAAATATACTATTCCATGCATTGTATTATGCGTATTACTCGCGTTCACCATAAGAGAGAATTTATTGAAAGAAAATTTTGTATTTTATGAAAGACAATTCTAAATAATTATCAAAAATAGTTTTCCATTTTTAAACGCCATCTGTTGACGTTATGAAGTATTAGAAACACATTTTAAAATGAAACATAAATAAAAATCACAACAAACTTTATTAATTAATATAGTTATCATATATTACTATTGCTTAAATTAAACTATTCTAAATCACAAATATTTTTAATACAAAATATAGATAATATTTCAATTGACAAAAACCATTATAGGTACCTATAATATTATAAAATTCTTAGCGAGCTGTGTTTGTAGATTGAAGCTATTAAAAAAACCCAAATGGAGTAGGCTGTATACACCATGCAGATCCTGTTTGTAGGTTTGTCTGTTTGTTCGTGAATCAAAAAAATACTGGACAGATTTCGATGCGGTTTTCGCTGATCGACAGCAAATTCTTAGACATAAAATCTGTGCTACATTTTATCCTGGGAATCCCGCGGGAATTTTGCCGGGAGCAGTTTGAAGTTGTTTGGGTGCATATAAATTGTCTTACTCCGACACGGTTTTCACTAAAACGATTTGATGTTAAAACAATATAATCTTTTTATATTCCCCGGGATTTCCTAACTTAAAAACTACGAGATATTAGGACTTGCTGTATATGACATTTTTTTATGTTTATTAGACATCTTTAGTAGAACAGATTTAGTTATGTATTGCCTTTAGTAAAATGTTACTAAAAACAGGATACGTAATGACGTATCCTGTTTTTACGGAAATCTTCGGAATTCACATATTTGCTTACTACAAAATCCGTTGCCCTGATGAAAATACTATTTGATTTTAAAATACTGGTAAAATAGCTAATCTATGTTACCCGTCAAACGTTGACGAAGTCGAGGGTAAATTTTAGTTATGTATATTATATAACCATTAGCATAGAAGAAGAATACTTCAGGCTGACAATCACCGAGTAGAAATTGTAACTCGGAACCTGTAATCACAGATGGCGGTACTAGTACGTTATTCTTTTTATATAAAATCACAATTAAAACTTTTACTACCTACTAATTTTTCAACTTAAAAACATTTGCAGTCGCAGACATCACGTTTATTATTCCTGGTTACATTTGATATTTTGTTTAGCAGCTAACTGTGTGATTTATTACACAGTTAATGTGATGTTAACATGTGATTAATAACCAGTATATGATTTCTACCTCACAACCTCTAAAGTAGTACCGGCAGACTTTCAAACATTAATAAAATAATAAAAAAATAAAATAAAAATGTATTTATTTCAAAAAGTCTATACATGTAAGTTGCCGGGGCTTCCCAGAAAGTAATCAAATGACACTTGTGTTGGGAAACCTCGCTCTTCCTATGTTACATTATTTTTTAAGACTATTAGTGTGCATGTGTGTGTGTGTATATGTGTGTGTGTGTGTGTGTGTGTGTGTGTGTATGTGTGTGTTTGTGTGTGTGTGTTAGTTTAAATAGAACACAAATCCCTACTAATTACTACTACACTAAAAATGAAAGCTTGTTGAAGATTAGCTTAAGAAATATGTTTTAATTAAGAAGACGTTGTTGGTTGAAAGTTATTATCTGAGATTTTTGTATCAACAAGAACGGACTGAAGGCGCCAACTGTGATTGCAGATGCGTTATTAATTAAGTTTTCTAATGGGGTTAAGCGTATCTTATTGTACTTTGCTTCCATGGTAAAACCGACTGCCTGCATAACATAAAAAATCTTCATCCACGCCTTATATATACAGTACTCTAATTTTTAATTACCTGAACTAAAATGACAGGTGCAATCGACTTTCATGTTGCAAGCTTAGTGCAACTCACTATTGTGAGTTATTTACAGAATTTCTATAGAAATTCTGTAGCATTGAACTTACAGTTGCCGATTCAGACACAACTCACTTATAAATCCAAAAAAAGATCGATCGTGGCTATCATTTTATTCCAGGTAATTAAAAATCAGAGGATTAGTTGCACCATTGATAGAATAAACATATTTTCCTATTACTAAAATTTAAACTAATGGAATTCTAACTATGGAATGTTTAAGAAAATATTATCTGATATTAAGTCGTTTCGATTCTTGGGTAATCGGGGTCCACAAGCCGTGATTCTATACCAGTAGCCTACGCTTAATTGACTCTTGGTGATCAGAGGGCTAGTGCATGCCTCGGACAATAGATCAGTAGGGCGATCTAACGAGGCATCGTAACTTAGAGATACTTCTACTGGATATACTTTGGAGAGTGCATTGGAGCTTTTCAATCTCATCCCACCGTCTCCCTTCCATCATTGGACAGCCAGGCGCACTGGCATGCGGCACCACTATATAGTGGACATACCACCAATACGAACAAAGCACTTTGAGTCCACCTTCGTTATGTGCAACGTAAAGGAGTGGAACTCACTGCCGGAGTCTGTTATTCCCGAAACTTACAGGGTGTCTTCAAGTCGCAACAAATAAAAAAACGCAGCTAGCCTTCTGGACATCTTACCAATGGGTTGGTTATATTGAGCCTAGGCCATCGAAGACAATCGTCTTCGTCTACCTATAGTCTTAAGGTAGACCACAAGTAATTCTGAATTTTTAATAACTAGCTTATCACAGCTACAACAAGCCATTAACTGTGGTGAGCCGGATTTGACCCGTGAGCCGTAGTTTGGAAAGATTTGCTCTATAGTATCTTTTATTTTCCTTAAATATAATAAAATAAATATTCTATAAAAACCTTTGGTTCTTAATATATAGTCACACCTTGCATTACAGGGATTAGAACATATATATGTTATGAGAATGGAATGATGTGAATGTTTGTTACTTTTTCACACACATTCTATTGTATTGATTTTGATGAAACTTAACATTAAAATAAGGGGTCGTTCCTTATTTTAATATTAAGTCGTAATCGTTTCTAGTTTCATTTAAATACATTCAGTAGTTTTCACGTGATACTCGAAATAAAAATCTGAGTTCGTAATTTTGTGTTCTGAATTAACGTTGATTTTTTATGTTTAAATTCATTGTAGTTATTGAATCTCTAGAGATTTCATACATTGTACATATACATCAGATTAACTTACATATTGTATATACACCTAAGTGAAGCTAGTTACGTTTGGGTTATGGGTTATACATAATAGACTACTCTGGGACCGATCCCAGACGGTATAGTAAATAACAAAATGTTTGTTCGTCCAATTGATAGCATGTGTAGGGTCAACCTCCACTGTCTACCCTAAGAGGATGCAAGGCGTGTGTTTAGGGCGTTATGCTTCCGTTTCAAGGTCAACTTCGATCTCCTCAGGCGTTCGCAGGTCGATCGCAAATCGCTTCTTCATGCTGGACGGTCTTTCATCTAATACTGAAAAACAATGTAATGCAGGTTAGTTCGTATAAATACCGAGTACCATTTATCTCCTATTTTAAATGAATGAGACAAGTAGACCGACAGACGGTCCATCTGATGGAAAGCGGTTAGCCTCGACTATGGACATTTGTAACACCAAAGGTGTTTGCTACCAGTATGCTGGTGCTCTATAAAGCGAGACTAGAACCTGCCCATTAATGCCGGAACACAACTCAAGGTTGTTATGGTGGCATACTGTAGACCTGGGGTGGTAGCCATCTAGACGGGCAAATACCCTACCACCTGGCTGTGGTTTGTCATATGGCCTCTTACGACAGGCCACCTGGTCGCGGGAATGTATTTCTAAAGAAACAAATATTTTAATTTCTTTTTTCTATTGTCTATAAAAATTAGAACGGACTGGTGACGCCATCTCTTATTGGAGGACGTGTTAGCAGTTAGGTTTTTCACTGCGCGATTGTCATTCTTTAGTATTCTTTTTCTATGACAAAGTAAATATTCACCCTGCGTTGCTTGCATCTCTTTCACTCTTCTCGAGTAGTCTTGGAATGCTGCCGCTAAGGAATATGTCAGGCGTCTTGCTGCATTTCTGAAATTAACATAGAAAATATAAATAATAATATACCCGTAGTGGGGCTTTGTGACGGAAGCCTTAGGTGAGTAGCGACACCTCGGATCTGAAAGTCTCATGACAAATGGTCATGACAAATATATTTTTTGTATTAATGCATTTAAAGGTATAAAATTATATTAAAATTAATAGAAGCGTAAGTAGTCCCCACCTCATGTACAATAAAATTAAGTGAGTTATTGCTTTTCACTGGCTCTCTAGCTCTTAATAGTCTCCTAGTCTTATAGCGAACAACCTCAACTGTCATCTAGAGAGGAAGAGAAGGGCCAGATACAGAAGAGAGCACTCTTGGACACGGCACGAATTGTGAGGACACTCCTGTCTATGGAGCCCTAACCTCCGATAGTTTTGAGCCATTAAAACTGGCAAATACCTTACCACCTGGCTAGGTTGTTTTGTCGTCTCTTACGACAGGCCGACCGGCCGCTGAAAATTGTATTCTTTTTTATGTTTATGGCTTGGCAACTAGGCCTTAGGCACAGTTGTATTGTAGGTTACAATCGACGCCATCAACGGAGCTCTTATGAAAACTCGAAAGGCCACATTTGGCTATAGACTATAGAGTATACATTTCTGATAAAAACACATAGTTACTACTCCAAAACTATTGTTCATTTTAGAGTAATTTTACACAGTTTTAGAAAATAAAACTGCACAGCACAACGTCCCCTTTCAGTTCCCGCCAAAAAGTCTTTGTCCGTTCCAGCACAGATAATACATACATTCTCACTCACACCCGTCAAAAACAACTAGGTCAAATATTATCAATATATATTTTGAATTGAATTGCGAAACTCCGCCACTTTGTCATCAGATGTAGTTTTGCAAGAGTTGATAAAATATTTCCGTTATCACCACTCAGTGTTTAGATAAGACAGATAACAGCTGGCTAAATATAATGTTAGTTTTCCACCTACTAATGTACTGATATTAGGTATAGAGGACAGATTTAGGCGGGGAAATGCATTTCACGCACTACTGGGTCCTTTACATCAGTGCTTTAGAATGCCCCAGGAAATGCAAACTCACTTCGTCAACAGGGGTGAAGACTCCTCTGCTTCCTAGACCTATTCGAATGCTGCATTATCCCTGATTAAGATAGGCTAATATTTTCTGGTTCGTATTTCGCGCAACGAAACAGCTATGCCATACAGCGTGGCAATGCAGCCAGTCTTCTGGGCACGCTTCCCTCTGGCAGCGATTTGTTACATACTTTATACGTTACTCATTTGCGGCATTTGGGGTGGTAACTTTGGGTCCGTGGGGTCCTAATGCCCTAAAGGTCTCGAGACGTCGCTAAACGTCTGGTAGACGTCACACGCGACCATGAGGCTGGCGTCTATTTTGCGCAAAGACTAGGTACTGCTATACAACGTGGTAATACCGCCAGCCTTTTGGGAACGTTCCCGGTAAATGACAGTGGTTTGGGACCATTAACTCATCTTTAGACGACTTTTATTTAGCTTTATATTAATTTAGTTGATTTTTAATATTTTCTTAAGTTTTAGATATAATTACTAGCTGTGACCGCGACGTCGTCCGCGTGCAATTTATTTTCAAAACTCCTCGATTTTGAAACATACTTCATAAGTGCTCCGCTCTTATTGATCTTAACGTGATGATATATAGCCTATAACCTTCCTTGATAAATGGGCCATCTAACTATCGAAGAAGTTTTCAAATAAGACCAGTAATTCCTGATATAAGCGCGTTCAATCAAACAAACATACAACAAACAAATTCTTCAGCTTTATATATTAGTATGTATAAGATAAACAAAACTAAATAATTAAAATGAACAAATTGGCGGTAGGTAGCGTTAAATTAAAAACTCGTGTTTTCTTCAAATCCTAAGTGCGTACCCCCGCTCGCACGTAACAATATGTTTCGAAATGTGTCGTCATGAAATTTCACACTTCGTCGATCCCCCTCCGTCCTTAAGGTGTCACGTAATTTATGAATGGCTCCTTGCTAGCAACTATGGTATTGCCAATGTCCACAGGCGAGGATAACCACTTTCCACCAGGTAAAACCTTCAGCCTGCCAGCTCTACTCTAGCAGTAAGAAAGAAGAAGACTCACCTAGATTCACAAACAAACGCGTGACACTCGAAAGGATTCAATCCCTTCAGATCTGCATGCTCTTTCACGATGATCATGGAAAACACCCTGGTATAGACCAGATCTTGGACTCCGTAGGATATGGACTCGATATTGAAGAGTACTGACATATGCTCGAAGTCGTCTCTTCTAGACCCTTGGCTGACGGTCTCGAGGTGGACGCCATCTACGGTTATGGTCAGCCTGACGTATGGGAGGATTTGACCTGAAAGATTTTTTTATTTATTGCATGTGTTAAGCAGATAGGCACATGGAACAGCTGATGGAAAGCGGTTACCATCGCCTATGGACATATGTGATACCTTAGACACTACCAATGTGGTGCCGCTCTCTAAAGGAAGGTTGGAACCTGGGCGGCTGACAACTTAAGGCTGTTATGGCGGCATACACTAAAGCAGGAGTGGTAGCCATTCAGACAGATAATGCAATACAATAGGACACTATTGTACCCGGTCATTAGCATCATTAGCCAGGTGAGACAAGCTAATTCTAGGAATCTGAGGTAACGTTGCCGGGCGGGCAAATTTGCATTTGCGGAGCATAAAACGACGGCCTGGTGGAGAGAGGAGCCAGTTGAGGGACGACTACGATACGGGCGTGACGTGTGTACATTCGGGAATCTAATAGTGACGGACTTTGTGCCTTTTATTGAACTACGACCTTCTGCCTTACGCTTGGATTTGTTGTGTTCGGTTATATTTGTACCAGTGTTATACGTGTTTGTATAGTTCTTATAAACTCTATAGTAACGGAATTTCAATTGGAGTCCCGCTAAACTCGTAACAAAAACTTGAGAGGTGTCAAGGGATACCCGGATGGAACAAGTTCCTTTTTTTAATACGCTTTATTAGCTTCACCTGTATGTATGTATGTTTGTAACCGACCCCTTTGAGCTCGATTTTGTCCTACTTTGAACGATCAGATTTAATTCATACTTTGTACACCTGTCAAAGGTCGATGACAATGCAATAATATAGTACCATGGAGCTGATCTGATGATGGAGTGGGAAGGTGGCCATAGGAACTCCTGTACTAAACAAGATAGACCCGTCGTGTTTGGGCTTGTTTTACTTGTCATGGCTAGCACTCTGCTGCTACATGATATGCAGCAACTCAAAAGCTTGTATTAAAAAACATTTAAAAAAATCAACTAAAAAATGAAAAATATAAGATATTAAAGAAGAAGAAAAAGCGCTTTGAATACACCCCATGTTTTTTTTTAAGACCCCATTCATCAGAAATTTTATTTTCTGTTTTTTAGTTGGATTTTTTATGAAAGCGTGTTCTTTTAGTTTTTTTAAACTGTTATTTATTATTTACAAAAAACCTGTACACATTCAACAAAAATAATCGTAGCGACACCAAACTGTTCAATGCGAAATAGAAAGACGAAACGAAAATAACTGGCTTGCTTTCTATGAGAGAGAGAGACAGATAAACGCGCGCACGCCGCACGGCTTACAACTATGCAAAAAGTGTCGTTACAACTTTTGGTCTTAATTTTTTCCATCTAGCCCCCTTTCGCAACGCGCGATAAGGAACTTCGTTTACATATATTTAAGCATTAAAACACGAAATTTGAAGTAATAACGAAAAACATCAAAACATTTCCAACTCTCTCTGTTTGAGCATAGTCTTTAAATGATTAAATAGAATGTTTCTATCTCATTCTCTTGCAGGTTTAGGCCTATAGATCAATTGTGTTTATCTCTTTTTAGTGTCGCTTTTTCGTTTGATCGAGTTTCAAATCACAAGGATTCTAAAGAAGTTCACTTCAAAAATGTCCAAAAATCTACGCTTTACCATAATATTATATACGAAAAGAGGCATTGTTATGGGTGTAGTGGAGTGGATCTCACCTGGTGGTAAGGCTTTTGCAGCAGCTACCATCAGATCAACTGGCTTCCTTGTGTGCTTGATACCCCATAATCCTCTCGCGTCGCTTTGACCAAGATATTTGACCTGGAATTTGAAAAATTAGCAGTTCGATAAGATTGCTTTGATAACCGTGCAGAAGTACGTTTTAACGGTTTTAATTGCGGCTTTTTATTGGAGTTTTCGACGTTTCGGCCACTTTTCAGTATCTTTGCACTTATTAGTCGTAGCTATCAGCTGTGACTTATCGACAATATGTTTCGGGCTTTAAACATGCTTTTGTAGCATTTTTACCGACTTTAAAAAACGAGGAGGCTATATTGAAACTACGTTTTAACTGAATTAAACGCGGTATTTTTTTCAGATATTTCGGCCACATTAGCCGTGATCACGGATGACAAAGATGCTAGTATTATATAAAATTATTAAAGCTATGCATGTTTGCTGAAAAGTTTCTTGCGCCGCTTCTTTTCTTTAAGCCACAACATGTTGCGAAGCGGTGACAATTTAGATTAGGCTCCCATAGATCAAATAATAACCATAAACAAAATTAAAAGTAAGTAATTAAAATGAACAAGTTGGCGGTAGGCTAAATAAAACTTTAATAATACCGTTGACATTTGACAGCTTCCGTGATCACGGCCTCTGAAAAGTGGCCGAAACATCGGAATAATAAAAATCAAATAAATTACCGCGCTTAAAACCGTTAACACGTAGTTTTGTTATGTATACAACGTGTTTCATTTCAAATGACAATAAATCATAACTTTAGCGGTCGTACTCCATACAAATTTTTGGGTACCTATTAAATCAACCGTAATGTCAAAATTAAAATTTTGAAATTTCCGAACAAATTAATGACGATAAAAAGGGAATAAAAAACAGAACATTTGTAAATATTGGTTCGCGAGCGAGAGCGTAAGAATGAACAACTTCCGCGTTTAATGATGAATAGACGAGCTGGAAACAGGATACATTGGTCACTAACCTACCGATTTAGACACAATAACTGATACATGTTGTTGTAATATTCTGAAATGAAAAATGAGGTCCTGTGGCTAAACCAAAGAAGTTACCTTGATTCATTTTTGTATTTGGGCAGAGTACGTCATGAAGAAAACGTGGTCTGATTTATTTTAAATTTTATTTTTTATTTTGACGGCCTCTGTGGTTGAGCGGGCTAAGCCTTTGCCGGCCTACCTCACTGCAACCCAGATGTTCCGGGTTCGATTCCCGGTATAGTAAATTTCGGAAAAGTATTTTCTCCGTTATTTACCATGGTCTGGGTGTCTGGGATCGGCCCCAGAGTGGTCCGTTGTGTATTACCCATAACACAAGCGTAATTATACTTCAATTCTTGAAAGCAAAAATGAAAGAGGGTGTCGGGGTGAAGTTAAGGAAAGGAATGCTCCGGTGGTTCGGGCATGTGGAAAGAATGTATGATGAAAGAATGACTAAACAGATATACAATGCAAAAGTGGATGGATGCAGAAGTCGCGGAAGGCCACGACACACCTTCCATGATCAAATTGATCGTGTACTAGCAGAAGGTGATGTCAGGAGCCTTAAGAACAGACGAGCGTGCATGACAAGAACTATGAATGTCAAAGAAGCAAGTGAGGTGTGTAAGAATAAGCCTAAATGGCGCTCTGTTGTTCGTGCCTACCCCGCAAGGGACCTGGCGTGAAGTTATGTATGTATGTATGTACTTCAATTCTTTTCTAAAGACTCAGGTAAACCTGGAAATACCAAATTAACACGGGTGAACACCAAGTGTTAATTTGGGATGTGGTGTCGTGAATGGTGGTGTTTTTTGTTTGTTTTTTTTAATATTGTTACGTATTGTTCTTCTTCGTTTAATTGCAGAAATTTTCTAACTAACCTACATGTATTGAGTATTGCTGCTTATTATTATTATTATTTTCGTAAGGTCTGAAATACGCTGTATAAGTCGCGAAAAGTTAAGAAAACAGAACTTCGTTCATATTTACCACGCGACTTCACATAATCAAAGTCAGTGAATCTTAGTTATCTTTATAATGCAAAAATGATGTCATTCGTGTTACAAGAAATAACAAAATCAACATTTCATTAGTTTTCTTTTACTTTCATCGCTTGGAAAATTCAGAAACCAGGCATTTC
The DNA here is from genome assembly GCA_012273795.1 of Dendrolimus punctatus. NCBI lineage: Eukaryota > Metazoa > Arthropoda > Insecta > Lepidoptera > Lasiocampidae > Dendrolimus > Dendrolimus punctatus. The sequence goes on along the minus strand of CM022554.1, from coordinate 10,453,557 downwards.
AAATACTATAGGGGGAAAAGGGGAGGCGGACACATGATATAAAATAACCTCTATTCATGTTACTTTATAAAAAAGTAGCAGCAGGATTAAATATATTTCATGTTAGGGCGCGTTCCCACTATGTCGTAACGATTAATTTATCGTTGGACGACTGTTGACTCTAGCTGTTCCCATTCGATCGCGACGACATTTTATCGTTTCACGGCAGTCGCTTTGTTTACACATCATTAGCGAGGGGGAAGGAAAAACACGTGTAAACGACGAGGCGACATTTTTATCGTAGCTACGATAGATTTGCCGTCACGATTTAGTCGTAACGATTTTTTTATCGTTTTACGACTGTCGTGCTAGCCGTTCCCAGTGTCATGACAATCTGTCGTCACTGCAAAAAATGTCGTAGACGACAGTAAATCGTGTCGTTCTATATGTGAACACCTCCATTTAAACATAAAAGCCATGACACTTAAAACTACACGATTATCTGTCGTCACGACAAAGTGGGACGCGCCCTAAGACATCCCTGCGACTTTGTTCAAGCTTGACTTGAAACTCTTGAAGGATTCCCGACATAAAAAGTAGCGCATGTTTTGAATCTAAGAATTTGCTGTCAATCATAGAAAACCACGGCGCAATCGGTTCTTTATTTTGTACGAAAGATTCCGATAACGCTAAAAATTACGTTCTAAGGATGTGTCAGACATGCTACAGTCCTATTTGAAATATACTTTAGTACATATATACATAACTTTACGCCAGGTCCCTTGCGGGGTAGGCACGAGCAATAGAGCGCCATTTAGGCTTATTCTTACACACCTCACTTGCTTCTTTGACATTCATAGCTCTTGTTATGCACGCTCGTCTGTTCTTAAGGCTCCTGACATCACCTTCTGCTAGTACATGATCAATTTGATCATGGAAGGTGTGTCGTGGCCTTCCGCGACTTCTGCATCCATCCACTTTTGCATTGTATATCTGTTTAGTCATTCTTCCATCATACATTCTTCCCACATGCCCGAACCACCGGAGCATTCCTTTCCTTAACTTCACCCCGAAACTCTCTTTCAGACCAACTCTCTTTCTTACTTCGGTATTACGAACGCGGTCCGCGAGCGTCACTCCGCAGATTTTGCGCAGTGCTCGCGTCTCGACCGCATTTACTCTACTGTCATGCTCTCTGTTCCATACCTAACTCTCGCTTCCATACGTGAGCGTAGGTACCAGCACATAGACTTTAGTGTTAATAATTATATCTAGAATGTGCTCTAGGCGCTATACATTGGGGAGTTATTGGGGCGGATCGGCCATTGTTGCACCGGACGTGACGACATCACATTCGGACTAGGTTCTACATAGACACAATTATAAAGGTGTCTCATATTAGCTACACCATTCCAAATAACGTTTCACATTTTCCGCATAATAACTTTGATGTATATGAATAAATATAACTTATACTAATACATTGTTACGAGCTACAGGACTCGAATTAAAATGCCGTTGGAATTACTATAGAATTTATTAGAACTATACAAACACGTATAACACAGGACAAATATAACTCCTCCGGCGACGGCCTCTGTGGTTGAGCGGGCTAAGCCTTTGCTGGCCTACCTCACTGCAACCCAGAGACTCCGGGTTCGATTCCCGGTATAGTAAATTTCGGAAAAGTATTTTCTCCGTTATTTACCATGGTCTGGGTGTCTGGGATCGGCCCCAGAATGGTCCGTTGTATATTACCCATAACACAAGCGTAACTTGCTTAATTTGGGGATATACAATGTGTGTGTTTGTCTGCCGATTATTATTATTATTAACTGGACACAACCTGTACGCAAGAAAAACATCTTATTGTTATTGTACTTGTTTATGGCCGCAGGTGTGCAGATCACGTTTTCTTGGAAAATTCAGTCTACGCGGTCGATTGTTGTATGGTATAGTTTAGTATAAAACAACGCCCGAACGGAGGGGTGAAGCAGTTAAGCGACGATTACGACGCGAGCAAGACGTGTGTAGTACATTCGATATGCGATATAGTGACGGACTTTGCGCGTGTTATTGGATCGTGCAGTGTGCACTGGTTGTGTCCAGTTATATTTGTACTTGTGTTATACGTGTTTGTATAGTTCTAATAAATTCTATAGAACTTCCAACGGTATTTTGATTCGAGACCTGTAGCTCGTAACAGTATATAGATTCTATTTTGCTGGTCGCCGCAATGTATGGTGAATGGGAAATCCGTTACGCTCCATGCCCGCGCCGAATGCTAATATACCATTTGGATTAACAGTAAAATGCTTTCAGTGTCCAAAAGGGCTTAAGCCACAGTCAGGTGGTAGGCCATTTGGCCCTCAAGATGGCTACCACCCCTGGTATAGGGTATGCCACCATTACAAATCAAATCAAATCAAATCAAATCATCATTTATTGCATAAAACATGGTACATAAAAAAAGATGGTAGGATTATTTCATCGCTTCACATGTTTTTGCCTCTAGGGCGTGCAAAACGTTGTACATATTATATTTATAATTATCATATTGTTCTGTCATTACTAATACATTAATAAAAACTAATCACAATAAAAGAAACAAACAAATCATCCATAATAATAATAAATTAACCATAACCTGTAAAAACCTTTAAATTTCGTCACTCTTTAAAATAAATGTCATAGAAAAATTAAAATTTATCCGTTAGTCAATATAATTACAACTTTGAGTTATGTTCCAATATCAGATGCTAAATCCCAATCTCCTTTTTGAAGTGAAACTATATATCTTAGGATTTTTCTGTCACGTAAAAGCGTTACGGCCGCGTGGAGAAGCGGCATAATTTTAGACTAGACGTGGTGAGAGGCGGCATAATTTTAGAGTATTCTATGGATGCGTTTTTGGTTCCGGATAGACTACAGTTTTTTATTTGATAAAATAAAATATGTTTAAATAAACAATGCATTAATAAAAATAAACTAATTTAAATAAAACTAATTATAAATAAATATTAACTAAAATTCAACTAAAATATAAATAAAATAAAAAAATATAGATGGTTTTTTTATTTTTTTTATTTATATTTTAGTTTAATTTTAGTTAATATTTATTTATAACTAGCTGTCCCGGCAGACGTCGTCCTGCCCGGTAAAAAAAAAATTAGGGGTGGACTACCCCTAACATTTAGGGGGATGAAAAATAGATGTTGGACGATTCTCATAGATACCGGATAAGCACAAAAAATTTGATCAAAATCGGTCAAGCCGTTTCGGAGGAGTATGGCAACGAAAACTGTGACACGAGAATTTTATATATTAGACTAGCTGTTCCGGCAGACGTCGTCCTGCCCGGTAAAAATAAAAAAAATATATATTTAGGGGTGGACTACCCCTAACATTTAGGGGGATGAAAAATAGATGTTGGACGATTCTCATAGATACCGGATAAGCACAAAAAATTTCATCAAAATCGGTCAAGCCGTTTCGGAGGAGTATGGCAACGAAAACTGTGACACGAGAATTTTATATATTAGATTAGTTTTATGCATTAATTAAAATGTACCTAACCTAAGTCATAATTTGCAGTACACCTGCGAAAAATCGAAATGTTTGCTGGGACATCAGCAGACAAGTGGAAAAACGAATGGTAACAAATATTAACTTGAAGTTAAGGCGGTTACCATCTCATCATGCATTTGCAACACCAAAGGTGCTACAAATGCGCTGCTGCTGGGTATAATGCTGCAGTGTTGGTAGCCGGATTGAACGGAGAAATAATACAATTTCCTGCAGCCGGGCGGCCTGTTGTAAGAGGCAACTAATTAAACCCCTTTTTTTTTGGTAACGCAGGGGGAATGTCTTTTCTTGCGACACCCCCTCGGGCCCGGAGAAACGAAGGGGGGGACCCGAGGGGAGTGTGGGACTCCCAGCGGCAGGGATCTCCACGCATAACTACCGCTGTCGGCGGTAGTAGTCGCGAGATCCCGTCCGCCAGACTACCCACTCAACCTACCTGCGCCTCTTTCCCACGCTTTTACGGGGCGCCACGAGAACTAGAGCGGTGCTACTACATTCGTGACGCCCCAACGTCTGGCAATCTTCAGGACACCCCGAAGGCAAGGTGCCCTGCTTCATCAACAGGGGAGGAAGTCCGCGGGTTCCCCCGGTCCCCGCGGCCCCCTGTGACGGCACTAAGGGAGGTGGTGTGCATAGCGACGCCTCCGACCGCCAGTCCGCCGTCGTCGGATGGGGTCTGCATGCGCATCCACCTCCCTGGTCCTCTCCGCGGCCTCCTTTAGGGACATTACCGTCTCGCTGAAGGAGGAAACCGCTCCCCATCCGTCCTCACTCGACAGCATGGCTTCGACCAACTGCTGGAGCGAGGACACAGGACCCGTGATACGTTCTAATGATCTAACGTATGACGCCATAACAACCTTGAGTTGTGTTCTGGCATTATGGCAATGGCAGCGCATTCACAGCACCTTTGGTGTTGCAAATGTCCATAAGCGATGGTAACCGCTTTCCATCAAGTGGGCCGTCTGCCTGTCTTCTGAACTCCTACAATAAAGTAAAAAGTATGTATAGGTACTTACTTGAAATGATATTGGTAAATCGTCCACAGTAACAGGTCCTTCGGTTTCAGACATCTTTATTGTGATCCATAAACATCTATATTAGCTTGTCTTCTTATTACTTCTTATAGTTTCTATGCATCTACAACAAAAAAGTAAGAATTTTGAAACAGATTACATTTATATAAATCTAGCGACCCGCCCCGACTTCGCACGGTTATCTAAAAATATTTTTTGGGTGAGTTTAATTACCTACTAAACGAATTCAAAATATTTCCGCGCCCGTACCCCAGTGACGCCTACATCGCATAAAGTGCTGCCTAGCTAGCCGAGCAGGGTGAGCCGCGACCACGCAACTTTTCTCTAATACTTTCTTTATTGAAATGGTGATATCTTTCGAATGAAATGTGCAAATTGAATAATGTATAATTTATTTAAAATCTATAAATATTATATAAATTACATACTATTGAATACAATGTAAGAAAACTTAAGTTATTTGTATTGTATTCTACCCATAGTCCCTCAAGACTATAAGTAGAATACTGAGCCCAGATCACCGTCTTCTATAGGTAAGGTGCCCAGAAGGCTGGCTACGTTTCCTCGCTGGATCGCCATACTGATCCGTTGGCCGAGGTAGGCACCAGCCCTCTGAATATTTCATATTGAATATTGATAAAAATTTAATAATTCAAAAGTTGTACAAAAGTATTTGAGCAGTCTTGAATATGGAGTCATTTATTTTGATAAGTAGGAATACCAAGATACAAATAAAGAGCCTTTTCTAGCGGCGGCATTTTAATTAATTTTTTAAAATAAAATAACGCTTATTGTGGCATAACTATAATAGTTAGACATATGCAGGCTTTAATTTGTAGAGATAGATAGATAGATAACACTTTATTGCACATCAAAATATACAATTACAAAAACAGACCATGTTTTCAATATTTTCTAGGCAATACAACAGGCGGCCATATCGCTCAAAGCGATCTCTTCCAGTCAACCTAAATAACAGAGATTGAATCAGGCGAAATAGGTGGTGCAGGAAAAAGGCAATAGATACACAATACAAAAATACTCAAACTAATTTAAGAAATAAATATACAAATACACATATATATATGTCGGAGGGAAGCTATGACTATGACGATATGACGATGTATTGTTGACTGGATGTATAACGCTTAATATCATTTGTTTACATTATAATTACTTCTAAAATTCTTAATGAAATTTAATTAGATTTGTTAAATGTTTCTATAACTTCAAGATCGTTCTAACCTAGTAAAAGTTATGAATATTGTAATTTAATAAAAGACCAATCAGAGCAGAGCATATGGCGGAGCGGGGTCAGAGACGCCCTCTATACTTTGAGTAGTATCTACTTGGGTAGACTGAGGAGTTTTTGTGGCACATTCGGTTGATGGCAGCAGGTCGAGTTGGACCATGGAGTATTTTAAAGAAAGTATTGAAGCTGGAAGTATGAGCGGTGCCTTGAACCCGCTGCTCGGTCTAAACTATGTTAAAATGTCTTTTAAATCTCAATTAAAAGTGTATAAAACGCGGCTATTGTGTTTTATGCGGATGACTAAAAGACAACTAAAAAGAGATGTCGTGAGAACGAGGCCGTTCTGCGACATATATATATATATATATATATATATATATATATATATATATATATATATGGTCATATATATACAATAACACATAAGTTATTATAATAAATAAATATCTTAGCATGATTATATTAGGTAAATCAGAAATAGCTATTTGTGGACAAATGGTGTTTTCTGAGTAAATTTCTAAATGTTGGTAAGGATTTGGCCTCTCTGACAGTAAGAGGCAGCATATTCCAAAGCTTGACAGCCTGCACCGTAAAAGAATGATCATAATAGGATGAAGTGTGTGCAGGTGTCATAAGTTTTCGATACGTATCAGAGCGCAAATTGTGGGCAGTGGATAGGCGAAGGAATTTAAAACGTTCCTTAAGGTACTGGGGACTATTAGGAGTATATTATATTGTTTCAAAGTGTCAATGGAGATGAGGGCATCCCATCATCATAGTCATCGGTGAACTAGATATTTCTTAGCTTTCTGTGTATAAATAACTTAATGTCAAAATATCAGTGAAGGAATCCAGTAACTAAATAATTGTATGAATCATGTATTTTTGTTAACGTAGCTTCTATTGTGCGCGTGCGCACCTGTGATACGATGCGTAACGGTCGCCACATCTGTTACCCGAATATCGGTAGTAGATTACCCCTGTTTTAACGTACAGGTGTTTTTGAATATATCAATACTAGTGTTAACAATTGAATCAGCAATATCTTTATAAGATTAAATTATGGAAATCAGATATAATTTTTAATAGAATCAGAAAACACGCCTTTTTTTCATATATATATATAGGGCCTTACTTATAATAATTTCGTTAAGAAAGGATTAGCCATCTCTTAAACAAGAGACTCTTCAACCCTTAATCAATGGCTGTTTCAAATTCAACTTGCCATCTTGCCTGTAAGCAGTCACTTAAACTACCTCTCGATGTTGGTTATTTTTAAGTTATTTATGAGTTACTTTACCACCACCTCTTATCCTTTAAAAGGAGTTTATGGGTAAGATTTTCGTTAGTCAGTTGCTGAGCAGTTTCTTAAATTTTAACAAACGATTATAAGTAAGGCCATTAGAATCTAAAATAATTTACAAATTTCAAATTATATACACTACGATACAAACATGGAGGTTCTATTTCGAACATATAGGGCCTTACTTATAATAATCTCGTTAAGAAAGGATTAGCCATCTCTTAAATAACAGACTCTTAAGCCCCTAATCAATGACTGTATCACATAAAACTTGCCATCTGGCTTGCCTTTTAGCAGTCACTTAAACTACCTCTCCATGTTGGTTATTTTTGACAGTTGTTTATGATTTACTTTACCACCATCCTTAAGAGGAGTTCATGGGTGAGATTTCCACTAATCAGTTGCCGAGCAGTTTACTTAAAATTTAACATACGGTTATAAGTAAGGCCACTAGTAACCGGACGCGTCTTTGTCTGCGTTCATGATGGAAATTCTCAATAAGAACAACCGACAGCGATAGCGACTTCTTTGTAATGAATTCAGCAGACAGGAATATGGCCCACTTGATGGAAAGCCACCTCAGGTGCTACCGATGTGCTGTCACTTTCTAAAGGGACACTGGAAACTGGCTTTTAATGCCGGAACACAAATAACTTTGTTTGTTTTGGCGTCATGCTTTAGACCAGGGGTGGTAGCTTAGGTGGTTGTTTTGTCGCCTCATACATCCAGCCCGGCCGCAGGTAATTGAGTTCTTTCTCCATTCCTGCACGGATAAAATATTGTTACGAGTTGCGGGACTCGAAATAAAATTCCGTTGGAATTACTATGGAATTTATTAGAACTATACAAACACGTATAACACAGGTATAAATATAATAACACGCGCAAAGTCCGTCACTAAACATATTACCGAATATATCACTATCGATTTCAATTGACTGCCTGACCCCTCCCTTGTGAATATCTAAGAATCACGCCTGGCTAATGACTACCATAAAATATTACTATACACAATGGGATGTTTTTCTAATCGCAATTTTTAAACACAAGAAGTCCAAATGCCGAAAAGGTAATAAACTGCAGGTGTGAATTGGTCTTTGACGGTCGTATCAATATTATATTAGTAGATAATATATACTATCTAATATATAAAATTCTCGTGTCACAGTTTTCGTTGCCATACTCCTCCGAAACGGCTTGACCGATTTTGATGAAATTTTTTGTGCTTATCCGGTATCTATGAGAATCGGCCAAAATCTATTTTTCATGCCCCTAAATGTTAGGGGTTGTCCACCCCTAAATTTTTTATTTTATTTTTTAGACAAAATTTTTAATTTCTATTTTTTTATGATACAACATACAAAAATACATACAACCCTAGATTTTCAACCCTCTACGTTCAACGCCTATTTTTTACCGGGCAGGACGACGTCTGCCGGGACAGCTAGTGTATTATATATATAACACTTTATAATATAGTAATTGATTCTTGCACAATAATTAGTCACCATAGAGCGGTATGTAATCGCGCAACAAACATACAGTCGAATTTAGAGATCCCTCCTTTTTGAAGGTGGTTAAAGAGGCTAGTTTCCACGTTAACGGCTAGTTTTCACGCACTTATCCAAATTTTTGACGGCGCCATTTGTCACAGACGCAACCAGCAAATGTTTTTAACTTTTTATATCTTATTAATATCAAGTGTGAAGCAAACTATTATCTTTTATCATTTATTATTTCTTTGATAAAGATAACAAAGTGAGATAATTTACAAGATAAAATATAGAAATTGACTTATGTAATGTAGTTGTTAACATCATTTATTCAAGATGTTGTTACATACATAAATCATGAAAACTATTTCTACGACGATACGTATTCGCGCGGGCGCCGGTGTCGGGACGCGCGAGCGTCTAGTATTGCGTCATAAGTGCGACTGCCTTGCCACTCCTGCGGCTTGCGCATCCTTTGGGGAGCGTGGGCCCCTGCGCACCAGATGGGAGCGGCGTGAGACGCGGAGGGGACGCGGCAGGCGACGACTCCCGTACATGTCTGAACCCGTCGTAATATCTTCGCGTTACATCCCCCCCCTACAACTCGGATAGGGTGTCCTCGCATCCGAGTTGATAAATTTATAGGCTGGTCAAGCTGTGCTCGCTGATTGGCGGTCAGCTTTACTCCATCGCCGTTTTCAAGAGTAAATTCCGTCGTTTCGACGTGTAGCAACTCACAGTCGCTAGGGGACATTGAAGCGTCCCATTCCTCTTTGTTTACAAAGGAGTGTTTTATGTTGGGCTCATCTGAAAAGTTCCAGCTACCCTTTTGCAAATCCATAACAATACCGGCCTGTTTCATAAAATCTCTGCCTAGTAGAGTTTTTGTAGAACTCCCAGGGAATGTCAAGAAGGACGTCGATATACTGCGACCCCACATTGCTACAGGTACGGTACATTTTAGCGTAGTATTTGCCTGTGTTCCATCGGCAAGAGTAACGGTTTGACTTGATTCGTCAAACTTAACATTCATCTTTTGCAACATGCGGTGCACATGGGGGCTCACGATGGAATGCGTGGCTCCCGTATCCAATATGGCCAACGTCGGGATACCTAAAATCTCTACGCATACAATAGGGTTTTCGGAACACGTCATATGTGCACTTCGAATGTCAGCCCTACTGCTGGTGGACGCACCCTTACAATTGCTACACTTTGAATATACGACTCCCACTTGACCACATCCGTAACAACGAATACTGCTAATAGTTCCTTCTTTATCTGTATTCATATCATTGGCGTTAATCCCGGTCGTTTCCTTTTGTTCGAACGTCTGGGCTTTTTTCCGACATTCGTCTGTATTATGTCCGAACATCCGACAATACCTACATTTAGGTCGAACTCGAATAGGTTTAAACTCGTCACGGGATGACACCTTATCATCAGTAAACAACGAGTTTACTATTTTGGTTGCGGAGGGATTATTATCACTCACAATATTTTTCCCATCGGCACTGGACGGGTTGTGGCCGTTCGCGGGGTTAAGTTTAATCTGATAATGATCGCTAACCTCGGCTAAAGATTCCTCCGCGACTCTAACCAATTCTATTAGACGGTCAAGTCCGTTCACTGAATCACGAGGCACGCGTTTTCGGATTCGCCTATCTAATAAGCCGTAAATCATATCAGTTTTCATCACATCATTTATCTCATACGGTAACGTGGTTAACAAAGCGCGCACACGCGAAACGAACTGATCAGCACGTTCATTCGGATTTTGCACTGTCGCGAATAATTCGGTAAACACTTTATACGCCGGACGAGGTGCACCATACATGGCGCGCAGTCTCTGCAGCGCTTCGTTCCAGGACTTGATGGTGGACTTGGCGCCTCGCCACCACACGGCGGCGTCGCCTGTCAGCAGCATCGGGAGGCCCTTCAGCGCATGCTCCTCGCTCACGCTGGCACACTCCCGGTATACTTCCACGGCATCAATGAAGGCTTCCAGCTCCTCCTTGGTACGGGATGCACCGTCGAAACGTGCGGTACACTTCACGAAATTTCCTCCCGCCGCTAATGGGGTGGGGGTATTGTTCCCAGGACCCGGTGATGATGACATCCGAGCCATCATTTCCATGAGGGTGCGACTGGTTTCGGCTTGTCCTCTGGTGATGCTTTCAACCAGGGTTGACAACTGGTGATTCGTCATAACGAAGCTGGTACTACTGGTGCGTAGCTCTTCGGCTTCGTCTTGACTAGCTCCGTCGTCGCTCATCTCGCTGTTTGGCGGTTGCTTCCTTCTCGGCATTTTCACGAGAGGTATAACTTTGACACGCGAATTCACTTTTTGGCACAAGCGATTATTGTGTTATGAATTCGTGCCACTAGTTGGGCGCCATTGTAATGTAGTTGTTAACATCATTTATTCAAGATGTTGTTACATACATAAATCATGAAAACTATTTCTACGACGATACGTATTCGCGCGGGCGCCGGTGTCGGGACGCGCGAGCGTCTAGTATTGCGTCATAAGTGCGACTGCCTTGCCACTCCTGCGGCTTGCGCATCCTTTGGGGAGCGTGGGCCCCTGCGCACCAGATGGGAGCGGCGTGAGACGCGGAGGGGACGCGGCAGGCGACGACTCCCGTACATGTCTGAACCCGTCGTAATATCTTCGCGTTACACTTATGTATATAATTAAGTAGCTGTACCCGGCAGACGTTTTTAAACTGTTAAAAAATATAAATTTTGAAACCGATTGCAGCGCCATCAACCGGGACCAATTATTAATCTAAACCATTTTCGAATCTACTCGAAAATTGAATAACAATAAATTTCATCAAAATCGGACCACTGTTAAAGAGGTGTTCAACGGCGTCAAACGGGTCCAATCGTGAATTTAAACCACCCCGGGATCCAATTGAATGCACACAAAAATAATTTCACCTAAATCCTGGAACCCGACTGCAGCGCCATCTACCTGGTTCAAATTTGAATCTAAATCATCCCACTTGAACACATACAAAAATAACTCACTTAAAGCAGACATGAAAATAAGTTTAAATGCAGTCACCATTACTGAAATCGGAATAGAAAGATCATAACAAATGAATGGCTAGACTGATATTTTTTTTTAAATGATAATGTTACACGCCGACAAAGACACACCTGGTTTATTACCTTGCCGCATTTGGACTTCTTTTGTTTACTTTGTGTTTAAAAATTATAATTAAGGAAAACATTCTATTGTTGTTGTAATTGTTTTATGGCAGTCATTAGACAGGTGTGTCGAACTAATTCTTGGAAATGATTGTTTTGCGACGAGAAGAAGTTGTTTTGTATTTTTACAACATAAAACGAATACCCGAACGGAGGGGTGAGGCAGTCAAGCGAGGATTACGATACGAGCAAGACGTACATTCGATGAGCGATATAGTGACGGATTTTGCGCGTGTTATTGAATCGTGCCGTTTGTACTGGTAGTGTCTAGTTATATTTGTACCTGTGTTATACGTGTTTGTATAGTTCTACTAAACTCTAAATCTAAAATCTATCTAAAATTTTGAATGGCATTTTAATTCGAGTCTCGCGACTCTTAACAATATATATATATATATATATATATATATATATATATATATATATATATATATATATATATATATATATATACTAGCTGTCCCGGCAGACGACGTCCTGCCCGGTAAAAAAAAAAAATTAGGGGTGGACTACCCCTAACATTTAGGGGGATGAAAAATAGATCTTGGCCGATTCTCAGACCTACCCAATGTGCACACAAAATTTCATGAGAATCGGTCCAGTCGTTTCGGAGGAGTATGGCAACGAAAACTGTGACACGAGAATTTAATATATTAGATATATATATATATATATATATATATATATATATATATATATATATATATATATATATATATATATATATATAACTTTAGATATCAGGAGCCTTAAGAACAGACGAGCGTGCACGAAAAGAGCTATGAATGTCAAAGAAACAAGTGAGGTGTGTAAGAATAAGCCTGAATGGCGCTCCGTTGTTCGTGCCTACCTCGCAAGGGACCTGGCGTGAAGTTATGTATGTAAGTATGTAACTTTAGATATAAATTTATTATAGTTTTATTTAATTTGTCGACCTGTGTTTGTTATTAGTTTATTAATCCAAATCGAGAGATCAAAATGTACCGTCTAACATCGGCTTACTCACATGACATTGAATTCAATGATTTTTGATACAATTTGCTTGACCAAGTTTTTATAATTATTATTTGAATTGATAACGCTTTTTTCAAAGTCGGCTAATAAGGCTGACATTGAACTAAATGTATTGAAAGATAAACATCGTGGGACATATTCGTGAAAACAATAGTGTAATTTGAACAAGTGATATTAAGTTATTGAAGTATTACTTAACCAAATAACTTAACGGTTACAATTCAAAAATAATTGTGACTACTGTGTCAGTGAAACTTCGTAAGCGTTGTCACATGTTTTACCATTTTCAAGATGTGATTTTTTGTTTTTTTAGTTATGGAGTCGGTTTCTTTTTAACCGACTTCAAAAAGGTGGATGTTCTCATTCGACTATATTGTCTTTTTTGAGGTGAAACTTCTTTAGAGTCGTTGTGATTGAAAAGTCGATGAAACGAAAAAGCGACATGAAAAAATCTAATGTAATACACTAGCAAATAAAAGTAAATTATACATATACCTTTTAAAATTCAAATTTTGAATTGATCCATTCACAGACTTATTATTTTTGGTCTATAAAATGGTCTGTTGTTCGTGCCTACCCCGCAAGGGACCTGGCGTGAAGTTATGTATGTATGTATAAAATGAATGAAGTGAATTAGTCATGGCCTTAAATGGTCTGCTTAATGACTTCCAAGAATTCGCATGAAATACCAACAAAGGAAAGAAGGTTTTATGACGTCTAACGGCGACGTGAACAGGGAGATTAGCGTGAACAATGAATCACTCAAATTCAAAAGGATAATAAGACACCTGCAAAGGATTACCATTGGCTTACAACAGTACTTTTAGTCCTTGATATTCTAATCTTATTATCCGTGCAGGAACGGTGAAAGAATACAATGTCCTGCTTTGGGGCGGGCTGTCGTAAGAGGCGACAAAACAACCCATAGCAGCAAATTTGTGTTCCGGCATTAGTAGGCAGGTTGAGCGTGGGTGGAAGTCCTCTTTCGTGGGGCGAGTTACAGACTGCCCCACGCCTAGAGAGCTTGACGATGCTGGGAGAGAAAAGTAGTCCCTCGGCAGTGGAAGAGGCCTCTCGAGACCCACGCCTGCCAGGGCTGCGGAGAGGCTAGGTCATATATACGTAGCCCTGGTACAAGGCGAAGGACAGAACACCCGGGGGGTTTTAGTGGGTATACCTTACCAGGGGTGGCAACAGCATGGCACCAGTTCGGACTGGGCATGGTGCTACCCCCGATCTGGCCAGGTTCAGGTTTCAGCTACGCTTCAGAAAGCGCCAGCACATTGGTGGTACAAATATCTATAAGCTACGGTAACCGCTTTCCATCAGGTGGGCCGTCTGTCTGTCTGCTCAACTCGAAATATTCTTCTTTCAACATAATGACTAAAGAATATATTCGGTGCATTTATGTAGGCGGCGCTTTACTGTTTACCCTATAGGGTGTTTACTGACCGGAACATGTTTTCTTCACGGTATAGCACATCGCATGGGAACGAAGTGAACTTTAATATTGTATCGACTGAGGGTAGAAGGTTCTGGCAGCTTAGGGCTCAAGACTTTCAAATGTAGAAGATTCTGGAAGGAGAAACAAGGACAGATACATTTTAAAAAGGAGGTTAATAATCTGTTAACAAACGAATAGATTAATTCGAAATTCTGTAATAGAAGGCTCAGGAAGGAAAAGAAAGAGATAGATTTTTTTATTATTATTAACAACTCTACGGACTCTATAGTAGTATTATTTTCTCCGTGCAGTTTGGGTCATAAATAATCGGAGCAGTGAAGCGAGTATTTCGCTCTCTTCCACTCACGGCCTTTATGGACAGGCATAGTGATACGCATTATTATTGTCGATAAGCGTTATCGATAGTGTATTTAGTTTTATCATTTTGTGGGTTAGTGATATAAATGAAAGAAAATAATAGATAAAACAACGTATTTATTAAAATAAGAATAATAATGATTTAAAATAAATTATTAATTAGGTATCTATGTATTAAAAACTAAAAGTACAAAAGTTTAGAATGTAACAAGTTATATTAAAAATAAATGTAAATACTTATATCTAAGTTTAAAATTAATAGCAAAAAGATAATAATGATTTTTATAAGAATGATAATCTTTCTTTGATAAGAATGAGTTTTTATCGATAATGGCGTTGCGCCCGTGCAACATGCTCACCGCCCTAGCCGGGCTGAGGCCGAGTTTGATTTATGACCCAAACTGCACGGAGAAATTAATTCTGCTATAGTTCTGTACCCTTTTTTTACAATTCAATTAAAGAGAAAGTTTAGAAGTTGTACACGCTTATTTGTTACTTTTGTTATTGTGTGTGACATTTGTTGAATCTATGTTTGTGTTGTGGTGGACCTTACGAATAACTTATTATATCAATATATTCTGATTATAATATTAAACCTATACTAATGTTGAGTGTACCTGTTACATGCCTTATGTCTATACCTATATATTAGGGTGGTCGTTAAAAATTAAATTTCTTGCGAGGCCCCCTAAAAAGCTTCCGTTTAATGAAAAAACACTGGGATTTTTTTATAATTTTTTCGAGTCAAGACATCACGTGCCTCAAGACGATTCAAGTTAATACTAAAAATATAAGAAAAATTGAAAGATAAGTTTGAATCACGAAGAATTTTAAACTTTTTCTGAAACTATAATTTGAAATTCATCACTGAGAATGATAATACGGAAGGTATTTCATTGTTAAAACTTTTCCAATCTTAAAATAATTATTACTTCAAGTATGAAGAAGTTTCCTGAAAAAACATGATATTACCCAAAAATTAACTTGATTCGTCTTGAGGCACGTGTTGTCTAGACTTGAAAAAATTATAAAAAAAATCCCCGCGTTTTTTCATTAAAAGGAAGCTTTTTAGGGGGCGTCGCAAGAAATTTAATTTTTAACGACCACCCTACTATATATATTATCATATCTAGTGCCATGTGTGTTGTTTTTCCTTTGTGTCTAGGTTATTAATTTTTAGGCTCTTTGTGTGTTTTGGTTTGTTTATGAAGTGTGCGTGAATGCGATGCGGTGGTAGTGCATATGTGTGTAAGTTTTATTTTTAGTTCTGAGTTTGTGACTTTGTGTGGTGTTATAATTTATTGTTTTATTGTTGTGACAATGTGTTAGAGATAGATGTTTAGAAATGGACAGACAGTAAATTGTTATCCGTGCAGAAACGGAAAAAGAATACAATTTCCTGCGTTGGGGCGGCATGTACGAGGCGACAAAAGACCTACAGCCGGGTAGGGCATTTGCCCGACTGGATGGCTACCACCCCTGGTCTAAAGTATGTCGCCTTAACAACCTAAAGTTGTGTTCCGACATTAGTGACCAGATTCCAGTCTCCCTTAAGAGAGCAGCAGCGCATTTGTAGCACCTTTGGTGTTGAAATGTCCATAGGCGATGGAAACCGCTTTCCATCAAGTAGGCCGCCTGTCTGTCTGACGAATTCATGCAATAAATAAAAGAAGATCGAAATTAGGGGTTGTAAAAAATTGTTTTGAAAATCGGTCAACAATTGACCCAAAATAGTGTAACAAACATACGGTTGTATATCCATCCAATACGTCAAAATCCATACAAGATTACCTCCCTAACTTATGACATATATCCACTGCCCACAATTTCCGCCATGAGAAGTACCGAAACTTATGACGCCTGCTGACACTTCATCCTATTATGATAATTCTTTTACGGTGCAGGCTGTCAAACTTTGAAAAATGCTGCCTCTTACTGTCAAAGAGGCCAAATCCTTACCAATATTTAGAAATTTGCTCAGAAAACACTATTTGTCCACAAATAGCTGTTTGATTAACAGAATATAATCATGCTAATACATTTATTAGAATAACTTATGTATTGTTGTATATGTATATATGTACATATATACATTTTCACACATATACAAGTAGTATTTGTGTATTTATTTCTTAAATTAGTTTGAGTATTTATGTATCTATTACTTTTTCCCTGCACCACTTACATCGCCTGATTCAAGGTTGCCTGGAAGAGATCGCTTTGAGCGATAAGGCCACCTATTGTATTGCCTAGAAAATATTGTTACGACCTGACGCCGACAAAGACAAATTCACACCTGCATACCTGTAGAATCACATTTTATTACCTTTCCGCATTTGGACTTCTTTTGTTTACTTTGTGTTTGAAATATGTGATTAAAGTCATTAAAATCCATTGTGTATTGAAATCTTTTACGGCCTTTTGTTGTATTATGATCACTGCCAGGTGTCTTGGATTTCAAGTACGAACTGATTCTAGGAAATTCGGTCCACGTGACCGGGCAGACATATTGCATCTGTGCAGTATAAAGCAAAGACCCAATTGAGAGATCAGGCAGTCGAGCGAGAACCACGATCGAAGCAAGACTTGTGTACATTCGGTAATCTATTTAGTGACGGACTTTGCGCGTGTTATTGAATTATGACCTTCTACACTACGGACTTATTGTGTTCGGTTATATATGTACCTGTGTTATACGTGTTTGTATAGTTCTAATAAACTCCTTAGTAATAACTCTAACGGCATTTAATTCTAGTCTCGAAACTCGTAACAGTATATACATATATATAACTATATACCTATATATTTGTATATTTATGTCTCAAATTAGTTCAAGTATTTTTGTATCCATTGCCTTTTTCCTGCACCACCTACATCGCCTGATTCAAATTTGTTTTTGATTTAGGTTGCCTGGAAGAGATCGCTTTGAGCGATAAGGCCGCCTATTGTATTGCCTGGAAAATATTGTAAATATGGTCTGTTTTTGTAATTGTATATTTTCGTGTGCAAATAAAACTTAAAACTTCGTTTAAAAAAACCGACTTCAAGAACTAAAAAACTAAAATGTATAAAATAACTTATTTCTAAAGCTATTATTATTAATATAATATATTATCTAAAACATCTTAAAGTCGGTGCTTAGTAATTTTCAAAATATAGTAATTTTTATGTTTTACTTTGCACCGACTTCAAGATGTTTTAGATAATATATATTAATAATAATAGCTTTAGAAATAAGTTATTTTATACATTTTAGTTTTTTAGTTTTTGAAGTCGGTTTTTTTAAACGAAGTTTTTATTTTTTATTTGTTACTTTTTAGTGTGTTTATACTTTGTTGTATGGGTGGACCTACGAATGGTGCCGCGCTTCTTAAAAAATATAGGTCCCAAGAAACGGGAACAAAAAAATGTTCGTAAAATGAAAACTACTGGGCCAAACTATGTCAAATTTTTAGGGGACCACATGGCAGCTATTCCGCGTCAAACAAAAAAGAATCACGTAAACCAAATCATAAATCTCAGAGTAATCGGTGTACATATGGAACGGAGTGAAACTTATTTCCATGATAAATTTTCATAAAATGAAAACTGCTAAGCCAAAGTATATTAAATTTTTAGGGGACCAAATGGCAGCTATTCTGCGTCTAACAAAAAAGAATCACGTAAATCGGATCATAAATGACGGAGTAATCGGCGAACATACATAAAAAAAGCAACAAAAAAAAGATCCTGACGAATTGAGAACCTCCTCCTTTTTTCGAAGTCGGTTAATAAAGTGTTCTCTCTCTATCTCAAATATATAACAGAAACCGATTTGATTGCAAGATTACGTTCAAAGATGATACATAAGCTTGACGAAGTCTATTACGAAAGAGACGCCGCCGATGATTTTTTGGAAATTAACCAATTAATATTCACTATCTTAGAGATAACGAATTTAATCTTGTTTACATTTTTGCAAGGTCTTTAAAATGTTAGCAATTGGGAAAGATGTGTTGACACAACTTTCATAGCCACTCCACGCGACTTTTTAGCCGAGTTCAAAAAAATTAGAACCCTTTCTCAACCTCGAGCTAACCTCAGGCATTACTAGTGTGATTTGAAAAACTCTTTCAGTGTTAGATAGCCAATTTATCGAGGAAGACTATATGCTATATATCATCACGCTAAGAGCAATAGAAGCGGAGCACTAATGAATAATGTTTCAAAATCGTTTTTTTTTAAACTATTACACGCGTACGAAGTCGGGGCAGAAGGTAGTCATAAATTAAATATCATAATTGATACCTTTTAAATCTCATGAAATTTACAAAATTGACAAAAGAAATCATATATTATCGGTCACTATAACCGGAGTCGCTTTACACAAACACTATAATTACAAAGCATTTAAATTCGCTTAAGTTTACAAAACAGCAGAAAAATGGCGGTATTTCAGACATTTTCCGTTTCATATTGTTCAATACGGATTTCCTAATTTCGAAGCACTTAAACATTTCAATGAGGGTAATTAAGCAAATTTGAATTCAAGTACAGATTTTAGAGGGAATATAGTATTTTGATATTTGATAAAGTGTTAGGAATGTCCGCGCAGCTTTGCATATGACGCTGTCTGTGGTGGCTGAGTGGTTAGTGAATTTGTCCCTCAAAAAAAAAGCGTTCCACATAATAAAAAAAAACCCGCAAGGGAGGGGGGCTTTGTGGCGAAACCTTAGCTGAGTAGAGAACCTCGGACCTGACTCCGGGGGCCAAGGCCAGCCCCCCCGCCCCCTGCTTGCCTTAGCCAAGAGTGGAGATCGCTAGAACTAAGACCCAAGCTCCGGGAGTGGAAGTGATAAATGGCATCACGTCAGGAGTAGATTCGGTGAACCTGCAGCCCACCTCTCTACACCTCTTAGCCACTCACACCCATGTTGCTCCTGTCTTCTATGGGATTTTTTTAGGGCCATGCAGGGAGTGGCGATTCACCGTCTGCCCATTATTCAATGTTCTTTGAACATTACGACGGGCAGACGCCATAGTCCCCTACTTCCAGACCCCTAGTACCACTAGCAGTTCACCCCAATAGCCCGGTACCTTTTGTTCTCATTTCAAACAATAATCCTACACTGACAGGGGCTTGTCTTTGGTGCATTATTATATGGTGTAGACAAGGATAATCGCCGGTAAGTGTCACGCCACATTTACATTAAATTTGTCAAGCGGCCTCTACGTATTGATCTCCGCATGGCTCCATGCAAGGCCTCCAAAAGTGCGGAGCGTTTTTATGGCCCGTGGTCTTCAAAGACATACATTATAATAAAAGCTCATAAACCTCGCACTGTTGGCCTCGGAACTCCCATTTACTTTAATTTACGTTTTATTTTATATTAAATTACATTTGAATAACTACTTTTGACATTTCTAAGGAAATGTTTCATTCCATGTGACCTGTTCAGGGAGAGAGAGAGGTCTTCATTTTTTTAACTTACTGTTTTTTGAAAATGATGTTAAACCATATTTATGAACTGAATTGAAAGTTCCGGGATAAAAAATATCACATATTTTATCATATAAAATTTGCTATACGAGTTGCAGAGAAAAATAACATAGGAATTTGATTTTGTTTTAATCTGGCCATTTTAATTGACTCCCAGAGAAATTCCCGCGGGATACCTAGAATAAAAATTAAGGCAGATTTTAAGTCAAAAAATTTTCAGTTGATCAAGAAAAACCGCATCGAAATCGGCCCTGTAGTTTTTACGTGAATCCCGAATAAACTGCCAAGAAAAAGAAACTGCATCGTTTTCTCCATCATTTATATAGTCCAATGCTTTCAATTTTTTTGAATACGCGACCCCTTTACAGGTTGAAAAAATGTTGGCGACCCCCTAGTCATAGTCAGATAAAAAGTTAAGTTATTTAAATGACTACGTTTATGTCTTTCCCTATTTCGTTACCTATATTCATTATTACGGCCTATACTCTGCAAAAAAGCTTAGACAGTACCTAAGAATTAGGTATAAACTCAAATTGCCTTTCCCCTTTTGCCGGCGACCCCTTGAGCGTGGCTCTGCGATCCCCCTAGGGGTTGCGACCCACAGGTTGAAAAACACTGATATAGTCTATGCCAAGTTGATTTTTTAAATAGCTTCAATGTACAGACAAGGCATGTTTAGAATTTTATAATATTGTAGATAACTACCAAGAACTTAGAGCTCCACTCTAGTTTTTTGCTAAGTTTTGTTGGCATATACTATAGGAAGGAGGTGTCATTTGGCATGGGTGCGTTCCATAAGAATTATATCATGCTCACTGCACGACATAATAGCCTTATTTTTTAAAACACATTGAGAATAAATTTACGCAATATCTTTGAGTTCAGAGGAGACTACCCGAAGGGAAACACTCCACTTTGTCTACAAAACTTACTAACGCGAGCGAAGCCGAAGGCATAAGCTACTGTATTTGCTATCAGGAGAGTATTGAAAATGGTCACATATGAAGGTTTGCAACACCAAGTGCGTTGTTAACGCGTTGCCGACATTAAAGTAACTTTATAAGTTATAACACTGCTCTTAAACAACTTCAAGTCGTTATTATTTTGACCAAACTGGATAAAGAATTGACTAATATACGCAGTGTACGCAGTACCACAAGCACTTGACCATTTTCTATTGACTTTCTTTTAGGCGTTTATAATATTTTTCCATTATAGCTTCTTCGCTCTTATCTAAATGACGTGATGTAATGTTTTAATATTGCAATATAATGAAAATTAATTATAAAACAATACCTTGAAATTTCCAGCACAGATGATATAGAATCAAGGCTTATTAAAAAAGTAAAAATGTCACAAAACACTTTGTATCCAGGTCCAGAGAAACAAATCGGAAACTCACTTCGAAATTTGAAAATTTTAAAAAATCAACAACACAACCGTCAACGTTCAGAGCACCAATGTGAATACGTAATACAGTTTTCAAAATCGGAACGATATGGGACTATGTTTAGTTGACCTTTACCGCCGTGTATTTTACGTTATTTCACGGTTCTTTGTAATTTGGTTGATATCTACGTGTGTATAAACCTGCTATTTTTAATTGGTAAGTATGGTTATACTATTTGTTACACATCACGGGTCAACTTTACTTCGTAGTGTAACCTGCTTATATGAATGTCTAATATACATTGACCGTTACTGCAGTGTATTCAGGATACGTTCACGGTTCAAGCTTTTATGGTCATAATGCACGTGAATACAAAATCTTTAATGCAGTTCCGTATTTTTAAAATGAACCTTATGCTTTATACAATAGAGGTAATAAATGTCGAAAATGGATGTAAATATATATTTGCAAATTACTCACATGGCCAGGTAAGGTAGTGATAACGTTTATACAGCGTGATCTAAAATAAAAATTATTTACGATATTTACGATATAATTGAAAGATGATTTGATTGAAAATTTGAGAGGAAAAAGACTAAAGTGGAATGGGCATGTAAAGAAGAGGGATGAAAGTCGCGTGAAAATGTTAAATTGGAAGGTTAACGAGTACAATGTAAAGATAGACCAGGAAAGAGATAGATGAATTTACCTTAGCCCGGCGGGGGTAGGTATGTAATACGCCGTATTGCATACCTACCCCCCTATCCATACTGAGTTTCTGTCCATCCAAAGGTTGTCTGGAAGAAATCGCTCCCAGCGATAAGACCGCCCATTGTACTTATCATTATGATTGTATGTTTTGAATTTATTTTGTAACATTGTGTGCAATAAAGTATATTCTATTCTATTCTTAGGTGCCGCCCTGAGGCGCCGTGAAAAATAGCGAAGAGAAAGGTGAAAATGTTGTTACTGACACTCCAAATTTTGCCGCCCTCGATAATTCGCCACTCTAGGCACTAATCCCTTGTGTCCCTATTGTAGGCCCATTACTGGATGGATTTTATGAAGGAAGACATGATGATTTGTGATGTGATAGAGGAACCAGTATAGAGGAAGGAAGGAAATGAAATTGTGCCGACACGAAATAATTAAGAGGTGAATGGAATGATAGATAATGTTTTGAATACTACTAATAGAGAAAAGATTTGAGTAACAAAACAATTAACCTTCATTATTCACTATTCAACATAATCATTATAAACTAATCATACTTACAAATAAAAATAATACTAAAAGTAAACTATATATACGAATTAGAATAAAAAATCCAGTGCCAGACCGTTTTCAGGCAGGAACGTTCCCAAAATATATGGCCGCACCCGCCTTTGAATGGCAACGCATAAGCGTTGCCCGAGGGATAAACGAAAAAAAATAAGGTTAGCCAGGGCTTGAAAAAACCAGTAACAATGTGGTAGCATTGTTTATGCTAATTCCAGATAACGGTAAAAATAAATACCGGTATTACTAGCCATTTTATCGGTAAAAATATGACGTTAATGCTGTTTTTATCGGTAATCTTACCGTTACAACTATGTTTAGTTACCATCACCGCTTTCTTACAGTCGCGACTGTGCTTAGATGTCGTGTAATATTTAAAGCTGTGTTTGTTAATTATTAAATAAAATAACGTTAAAATTACCGATACGTATGTCGTTATGCATACGATTTTTAAAGTTAAAAATAACGTAAAAGAAACCAAGTAATGGTAAAAAATTACACCATTACGGACAGTATCTTGATCGAAAATACCGGAAGTAAGCTAAATTTTTAAAGGTTTTCAGGACCGGTTTTGAGCCGCCTATTTCGGACGGAGCCGCTAACGTCTGTTGTTTTAACATCAACCTATATACCATTGTGTATGTGTGCGTAAATCACCTGTTGCACACATAAGCGTAAACACACATACACTGAATGTTGTAAACGTGTAAAACGTGATGCTTACTATCTTGAGGAGCTTGGCAGAGTTGCACATTTTGTATTAATCAATACCAACCTTTCACAATGTCAGTGTAATGAATGGTAAAACTGCCACGGTTATGTACACGGATTGATGAGTTGCACACATATGTAATCGCGATGCTGATTTTTAAATATTGTCTTCTCTATCAGCACATGGTAATTGTAACAATACGCACTCACATGTTAGCTTAGAAAAAATTACAAACAACACTTAGGCAGTTTTCTGATCTAATATGCGTATTATTATAATAGTATAAGCTTTTTTAAAAAGGTTTTTAAATGCAAGCTTTTAAGATCCTGGATATCATGTAGCAGCAAAGTGCTAACCAAGACAAGTAAGACGAGCCCAAACACGACGGGTCTAGGTCTATCTCGTTTAGTACAGGAGTTCCTATGGCCACCTTCCGACTCCATAATCAGATCAGCTCCATGGTACCATATTATTGCATTGCGAAGCGATATACATATGCGTGCAAGATTGCAGCTCAATCGGAAACCGGGCAGTTGGGAAAATTTAACTTGCAAGATTCTACCCAAACTTACATACATCCATTGCAAGTTAAATAAAAGCTTGTAATTAATTATCACATGCTGACGGTGAAGGAAAACATCGTGATGAAACTTGCACATCGCTATAACCGATGTGCGAATCACGCTAATCCGCCTAGTATAAGCGTAGCGTATACTCTCTGTTCCTCTAAAAAATAGAAAAAAACCAAGCAGTGAGACATTGTTGGACTTATATTAATTATTATAGAGTTAATGAAACATTCTTTAACTGTGAGTGCGGTAGATAATGTAATATGAAATTCAATGATGTATGCTCTAACTGCTCGGAATGCTACTACTTGATTGATATTAATTTGTTTACAGGCGTCGTCTGCTGATGGATGACATTACGTCATGTCTCGTGACATTTTTGATATTCACAAATTAGGTAATGTCAAGCTAATGTCAAAGCATTTATCATATTAGGGTTCATTAGGTAAATGAACATATATATTTTCACTGTCCAAAATTAGCTACATCTAGCTATATATTTTTCTAAAGTAGTAAAACGTATGTTTGTGTTGTGTGTCTACAGATATTTGGAAAACGATTACCGATCATCAAAATTTGTTCAATATAACACTAGTTACAATAGTATACATAGTAATATATTATCACCTGCCACTTATACCGCGACATTGCCAAAATCAATGCTAAAGGCGTTGAAGTCAACACCAGCAAGAATATAATAGAATAGTTTTAATCGTAATTAAGAAACTCTCAAGTTCGTCATGTTGTATCTCAATATTTTATACCTATTTGTTTCATGTGTGTTTCCATGTGTCATAAGTAATTCATATGTTGATATTTGAGGTAACAATGCTGTTATGATATAATATACATAACAAGTGGCAAATAATGTAAGCGCCTGTTAAAATATTAATGCAAACATACGCTCAAATGCATTTATACTATGCTTTTTTATTCAGAAGAATAGAATATGTTAAATTTGATCCAATTTCAACCATAAATATAATTTTGAAATAGTCTTCATGCAAAAATCATAGCTATATGGTATGTAAGAGTCTTGTCTCGAAAATATATCTTTCAATGAATAATTGAAATATACGACAAAATCACAGATTTTTAAAAACAATTACGTTTTACAACTATAGTTTCGCTTTTAACCAATATATTTGAAAAATTAGAAAGATTGCGAGAATAACGTTTGTCAGCCTCATACGCAAACAGTACCTGACTATAGGTCGCCTAGTGGTCAAAATTCGGCCATTATTAATTTAAATTATAAGTTTGAATATTATTAAGGTTCTGCTGTCAAAGACTATATTATATACTTCTATAATCCCAGATTTCGCCAAGGCTATCCTGTTAATTTGACTTTTAAGAATATACAAAAGAGTATATATGCGTGTGGCAATCAGCGCGCGGGTATTGAATTGTATTGAAGCTCTCGCTGCTAAAATTGTACGAATCTAACTACTTTTTTCTTTTATCTATCTATCGACCAGGGGTCGGCAACCTTTCGAGTCAAAAGAGTAAAAAAATACAATTTACAAAATTTCAAAATTTTAAGGAGCCACATTTTTATTCTTGCCAACAATAAATATTATTAGCATTAATTAAGTGTTTTGATAAAAAGAAACAAATGTATCTATTCATATATAAGTAGTGTTTTTCACAATAAAAATATAATCTTTATGTGACATTATTAGATAATTACTTTTTATTCAATTAAAAAATGAAAAGAAAGATTAACTAACTTGTTCTTCAATAACAAACAATTGGGCAAAGAATTTCAAAGAAAGCCTTGTTTTTTGCGTATTAAACTTGTTGGCAACACCAACATAAAATTACATTTAATTTTATTACTTGCAACATTGTTGTTGCATTCATTTGTTTTTTTTCTTCTGCTCGAATTGTAGCCGAAGGCAGACGCCTTCGTACAATAGTGATTTTTTATTACAAGTTTTCACCAAATAAACGTGTTTAACTTCCACCACTTCATCGACCTGGGTATCCTAGGTCCACCACCATCAGCGTGCTACAACATTTAATATTTATTATATGTGCGACGAGCTACGTGCATGTTGCGTGTAAGTTGCGTACAAAACTAAAGAGCCGCAGCTACATCCAAAGAGCCACATGTGGCTCGCGAGCCGCAGGTTGCCGACCCCTGATCTATACTATAATAAATCTGTTAATTGAGTAAGTTTAAATAGGTACGTTACAATTTCAAAATTTCCCTCCACATTGTTTGCAAGCTTATTTAAATTATCGTGTCTCATTGAAAAATGGATCTGCGCCGAGAACATTTACGCGTTATGATTTTTTAAGATTTCAAGTGCCGCCTTAACCGGACGGATCGTAGAATAGACTTCAAACGGCATTCATGGATAAAGACCCTTCTGAAGCAACCGTGTATCTTTGGTACCACGAATTCAATCGCAGTCGATTAATTTTGGGTGATGAAGAAAGAAGTGGCGGCGGTTATGGAAGAAACCATCCACTTCCTGAGTGTCCCACGTATAAGGCATCTTAAAAAAACAATTGAATTCGATACGCCACTAAAATTTTCACACGCATTCATATTGTTTTTAATTCATGAAATAAAACATTCTATGCCAAAATCTATTTTGCCAAAGCAGTATAGAGAAACCACGTTTTCTGTCATGTATTTTTCTTAAAATAAACTTCTCTTATTTCAAATGTGATTTTCTGGTTAACGAAGTTTTCATAAGCTTCGGTGGTGGCGGCATTTTTCGAGGTTGCCTACGGGGGCAAAAATACTAGGGCTAGCCCTGATTATCTTTTAAGGAACCACTTTTCATTGCATTGGCCGGCTGCCTATATGTCAGGTTCTCAGTCACGGGCGGCTAATAGTATATGTTAGATATTTTAATTTTATATGTAAATTATATATGTATAACTATAAAATTCTAAAAATGCGGTGTCTGTACATTGAAGCTATTTAAAAAACCAATAACCAACAATGAAGAACACGATGAATTTTTTTAGAATTCTTGTCTGTTTATTCGGGATTTCGTTGATCGATAGAAAATTCTAAGACCTAAAATCTGCACTACTTTCTATCCTGGGAATCCCCCGGGAATTTCTCTGGGAATTATTTTAAAAGGCCAGATTGAAAAAAACCCAATTCCTATGCTATTTGTTTTCTGATCGATAGCAAATTACATGTAATAAAATGTAGGATAAGTTTTGTCCCAGGAATTTTCCCGGGAGCGGTTTGTATTTGTCCGGGTGCATAAAAAATACTAAAACGATAGCTGCGGTATTTTGAAGTCTTTAAATATCTGCTCACAAATATATACAAACATAGACTACGCAAACGGCTGTTAAATAAATGTGTTTACTTCGTAAACGAAGTTCTCGGGTAATTTTTTGTCAAAATTTTCATACGTGAAGTAAAAACTTTGTACCCCTTTTATACTGAAATTGCGCGGAAGGAGAAGTATCAAATTTCGCACTCTTATTTGTTTATAATAGAGATGGCATAAGGGTTTATGCTGAGTGCTAATATTTTTGCTATGAATAAAAAATACATTGAATTTAATTAAAAAACATTACACAAACTACCATGCATTTAACACACACAAGCATATATACTCTTTTGTTTATTGTGAAAGTCAATTCAACAGTGTAGCCTTGGCGAAATCTGTGATTATAGAAGTGTTGTTTGTCAACAGAAACTCAGTACTGTTCAAACTTAAAATTTAAATTAATTATTATTATTATTTGTTAATATATGTGTATTTATTTCAAATAATCTTAGCAAAAATTTGCATGCCTCATTGGGTAAACACGCGAGTCTTGTATCTTTATATCATCTCAAATTTATGTTACTATGTTTTAAGCAAATAAATGCATGTGAATTGAATTTGAAATGAATTTGAATTGAATTAGAATTGAATTTAAATTGAATTGAATTTGAATTCAAGTAAATCGTGGACGAACTCGGGAGCATATCTTAGTGAGTATATATAAATCGACCTATTGTCTATGCTGTTGAGTGCAGTCGTGTCCATTAAGTCTGCCAGCCTCCGAAGGCCGCGGCGTGATGGTTGCGTTATTTACCGAAAAATACAGTATCATTATCGGAT
Source organism: Dendrolimus punctatus (assembly GCA_012273795.1). NCBI lineage: Eukaryota > Metazoa > Arthropoda > Insecta > Lepidoptera > Lasiocampidae > Dendrolimus > Dendrolimus punctatus. Next base: position 10,425,337 of record CM022554.1, on the reverse strand, counting down.
CAACGCATCTCTCTCACACAACAAAAACCGGCAATCGGATGAGCGTGATACGTGATTTAATGGTTTTGATACTTGATGTATAACTGTACATTTCGAGCCCTTACCGCCGTTTTTTCGTAAGCGAAGACTTGTGCTTTAACAAGCACAAATTAGGCCGCATATGGAATACTGCTCACACTTATGGGCTGAAGCACCCGCTTACCATACTGACCCTCTCAAGTTCATTCAGCGTCGTACCGTTCGTATGTCAACAATCCCATACTAACGTTAGTCTTTCGAGAGACTTTGCGTACCATTGCGTACTCTAACGCCAGTACAATGGAGAGTGCTCCGAGGAACTGTTTGATCTGGTGCCAACGCCTCACTTTTATAACCGCACCTCTCGCCGTCAACAGGATGTGCACCACCATTTCATGGTGCTCCCACGCTCAACTACGCAACGGTTCTCTAGAACGTTTATTCCGCTTACAACGATGATCTGGAGAGAGCTTTCCGCTGAGGTTTACCCTTTGCGCTACGACATGGGGTCGTTTAAGTAGGGCGTTATAACATTTCTTAGAGGCCGGCAACATGTTGGCAACGCCCCTGGTGTTGCAAACCTCCACAGGCGACGGTGACCACCTTCTTGGGCCGTCCGTCTGCTTGCTTTCTTTAGGAAATAAAAAAAGCGACCTTTAGAGCTAAAAACATGTTTTTAGTTGCAAAAGGTATTTTACACTTCACTGTTAATTTGACTTGAAAAATAATAAAGGGAATAAATGCATGTGTCAAATACATTGTAGGGTGTGTGATGTTATTTTTATGGATTTAATGTATTTCTTATGTATAATTTTTTTTAAATATTAGCATTCTGCACTGCTTCTCTATATAACCTATAAGTGTGCGAAATTTCAGACCCCGCGTCCGCGCAATTTCCCTAAAAATGGGTACTAAGTTTTTGCTTCACGTATTAACAACTTCCCTGTCCCAGTACGACGTATTTTTATACCGCCTGAAGTCCACAATTGTTTTTTTCAGAAACTAATAATAATTTGTTTAATATGCAAGAATTTATTGTTATAAATATCGTACCACGTTCACTAAAAAAAATGCACTTGACATTGTATGGAGAAATGAGTTACATATGATGCATGGACTTATTATAAAACGTTCCTATGAGTCATATATGACTTGTTGGACAGGGAAGTTGTTAATATAATGATATCATCTGTCTTATTGACCCTTTAATATGTGCTGCACAATGTAGAACTCATATATCATTCTCTCGCAGACTTACTTCAATAGATTTATGTGTTTACTTTTTTTAGCGTCGATTTTTCGATTAATCGAGTTTAAAATCACAAAGATTCTAAAGAAGTTTCACTTCAAAAAACTTTACCATAGAAAAACTTTTTATTTATTTATTGCAAGAGTTCAGCAGACAGGCAGAAGTCCCATTTAATGGAAAGCGGTTACCATCGCCTATAGACATTTGCAACACCAAAGATGCTACAAATACGCTGCTGCTCTTAAGGGAGATTGGAACCTGGTCACTAATGCCAGAACACAGCACAAGGTTGTATGGCGGCATACTCTAGACTAGGGGTGGCCGCCATCGAGTCGAGTAAATAGCCTACCACCTGGCTGTGGGTTGTTTTGTCGCCTTTTACGACAGGCCGCCCGGCCGCAGGAAATTATTTTGTTACGAATGCGGGATTCGAATTAAAATGCCGTTGGAATTACTATTGAATTTATTAGAACTATACAAACACGTATAACACAGGTACAAATATAACTGGACACAACCAGTACAAACTGCACGATTCAAAAACACGCGCAAAGTGTATCACTATATAGCTTATCGAATCTACACGTCTTACTCGTATCGTAATCGTCACTTGACTGCCTCACCCCTCCGTTCGGGTGCTGTTTTATACTAACTATACAATACAACACTCGACCGCGTGGACTGAATTTTTTCAAGAAAACGTAATCATAAGAGAGTACAATGAAAATAGGATGTTTTTCTAATTACAAATTTTAAAACACAAATTAACAAAAGAAGTTCAAATGCGAGAAAGAAAATAAACTACAGGTGTGCATTCACTTTGTGGACGTGTACCAATATTATTTCCTGGTTTCTGCACGGGTAATATCCTAAAGAAGTTTCACTTCAAAAGACATTACCATAGAAATTAAATTGCGGTTCAAGTATCAAACCCACTCGCTCGACGCCATAAAGGTACGTGCACATTGTTACAATTACACCAAATGTTGCAATCGGTGCTTCGATGCTAATATAATATGTTCCCGCGACTTTGCGTCATAATAATGGCCGGCCCGTAACTTGTGGTGTAAAATTTGTAACAGCATGTAATCTACCATTATTTTTTTATTTATCTTCCAGAAATCTGTCTTTGGTGTATTATTGTTTCAAAAATAACTATGGTTTGTGAGAGGTTATTATATTACACTGATTTAGGGTCCCTTTGTCTGAATCAGGGAAGTGTTCCGAGGAAATGTTTTGCCCGATTTATAAAGTATTTCTAGTAACGTTTTCAGAATTGGATAAATCTATACAGCTATACACATAAATAAAATTGAACTGTCTGTTTGTAATGTAAACAACTAGCTTCTGCCCGCGACTTCGTTCGCGTGGAATAGTTTAAAAAAATAAGTTAAATAAACCGGGCGATTTTGAAACATTCTTCATTTAAAACTCTCTCACCGACACCACACTCTGTCAAAATCTCCGCTTCTATTATGTTACATTGCAGAGAAATTACTTTCAGTCTGTTATAAGCTGTTTAAGTAATTAAAGATTGTTTAAGTACGGGAACTCTTTAATTTCTCGGGATCAAAAGTATCCTATATGTTGACCAGGGATATAAGCTACCACCATACGAAATTTCATGTAAATCGGTCCAGTCGTTTAGGAGATTAGCCGGTACTAACAGACTGACAAACAGAGAAACAAGAAATTTGAAAAAAAAATCTAAATCAGTTCTATTTCACTTCTGACGTCCCCCTGACTCGGTTTTTAGCATTTTTTTCATTGTACAGAAATTTGACCTCTACAATTTTATTATATATACATATAATAAAATTGTAGAGGTCAAATTCTATACGGATAACAGTTTTTTATTAAATGCATATGAAAGCATGTACGTAACTTATATCAAAAAATAAAATTATAGAATTTTGTCTGTCTGTCTGGATACATACATACATACATAACTTCACGCCAGGTCCATTGCGGGGTAGGCACGAACAACAGAGTGCCATACAGGCTTATTCTTACACACCTCCCCTGCTTCTTTGACATTCATAGCTCTTGTCATGCACGCTCGTCTGTTCTTAAGGCTCCTAACATCACCTTCTGCTAACACATGATCAATTTGATCATGGAAGGTGTGTCGTGGCCTTCCGCGACTTCTGCATCCATCCACTTTTGCATTGTATATCTGTTTAGTCATTCTTTCATCATACATTCTTTCCACATGCCCGAACCACCGGAGCATTCCTTTCCTTACCTTCACCCCGACACTCTCTTTCAGACCAACTCTCTTTCTTACTTCGGTATTACGAACGCGGTCCGCGAGCGTCACTCCGCAGATTTTGCGCAGTGCTCGCATCTCGACCGCGTTTACTCTACTGTCGTGCTCTCTATTCCATACCGAACTCTCGCTTCCATACGTGAGTGTAGGTGTCTGTCTGGATGTTCCGGCTAATGACTGAAACGATGATACTGCTTTTGACGGGACTTTCACTGGCAGATAGATGGCATTACTGACCAGTTTCCAGTCTCCCTTAAGAGAGCAGCAGCGCATTTGTAGCACCTTGGTGTTGCAAATGTCCATAGGCGATGGTAACCGCTTTCCATCAAGTGGGCCGTCTGCCTGTCTGCTGAACTCCTACAAAAAAAAATCTCGACATAGAGCTAGCTTGACTATGAACCCTTCTTATAGGGTCCTAGGCGTTTAGGGCAGCCGATCAGAATAGCAAAGAAGACGCTTGAGAAAGAAAAAGAGATTTATTACACACCAAAAATATTTTCTAGGCGATACAATAGGCGGCCTTATCGCTCGAAGTGATCTCTTCCAGGCAACCTAAATCAAAAACAATTTTGAATCAGGCGATGTAGGTGGTGCAGGAAAATGGCAATGGATACATACATAGTGATATATTAGCATGATTATACTGTGTTAATCTGACATAGCTATTAAAGAACAAATAGTGTTTTCTGAGTAAATTTCTAAATGTTGGTAAGGATTTGGCCTCTCTGACAGTAAGAGGCAGCATATTCCAAAGTTTGACAGCCTGCACCATATAAGAATTATCATAATAGAATGAAGTGTGTGCAGGTGTCATAAGTTTGGGTATTTCTGTGCGATTCATTTTTTTACAGTTTTGAAAACCTGTACACGCTCCCCTCACCACTGAAAGGGCATACATTATATAACCTTTTTTCTTTTTTTTAGCATCTAATCTAAGCAAAAATGCAAAATAATGCAAAAACAATACTTATAGTAGGGGCTACTATAAGTATTGTTTTTTAACAACTCTATGGACTCGAGTTTCGTACCCTTTTTTACAACTTATTTTCTAGATTATTATTTTTTTAATTTAACACGCTTAATAGTTATTTTGGTTCGTGTGTGTGTGACCTTAATTAAATGATTTTTGTGTTGAGGTGTATGTATCTTACGACTAACTTATTATATTAATTTATTCTATCTTTATCTAGCGATGTTATATTATATTATCTAATATATATATAAATCTCGTGTCACGATGTTTGTCCGCGATGGACTCCTAAACTACTCAACCGATTTTAATCAAATTTGCACACCGTGTCCAGTTTGATCCAACTTGAAAGATAGAATAGTTTTTATACCGTTGGAACCGGTAGGTGGCGCTGAGATCGGGTTCTAAATTAAGGCAGGACAACGTCTGCCCGGACAGCTAGTATTATTATATTTATCTAGCGATAAGGCCGCCTTTTGTTTCTGCCATGGCAATATTGTAATTGTATATTTAGAGATTGTGTATTTGGTGAGTAATAAAGTGTTATCTATCATCATCACTATCATCACTACATAGTAGTAAGTATAAAACAAAGTCGCCTTTTCTGTCCCTATATCCCTATGTGCGCTTAAATCTTTAAAACTACCCAACGAATTTTGATGTGGTTTTTTCCAATAGATAGAGTGATTCAAGAGGAAGGTTTATATGTATAATACAAGTTTTTCTGTAGTGTATTTAATTTTGTATCAGCATTGCACCCGTGCGAAGCCGGGGCGGGTCGCTAGTTTATTATAATTTTAATACTAAACTTATACTAATGTAGAGCGTATCTGTTACATGCTGGTGTTGTGAGGAAGTGCATGTGCAGTGTGGGCCTTATGTCTATACTTATATTATTATCCTATCTAATGCCATGCGTGTTGTTTTTCTTTTCTGTGGCTGGGTTATTAATTTTTAGGCTCTTCGTGTGTTTTGGCTTGTTTGTAAAGTGTGCGTGTAATGCAATGCGATGGTAAATTGATTAAAATTTCTCAAAAATGCGGTAATGTCTGATGATTTACCGAACTCCATTTCGATAGACCCTTAGCCACCACTGTTCTGTGTACCTCCAACAGCGTCGGCCGTGAAGATGCAAAACGTTATTGCAACATAGAATGTGAATGTTCAAAATTTGTGAGCGTCCGAGAGAATCTTGTGACATTTTGAAACTGGGTCACAATTAGCTTAAATTTAAGTGACCCTTAACTTGATAGCTTAAGTTGTAACTTAACAGAGCAATTTAATTGTTTTTATTCAAATTCTGTTTAATAGTTCACACGGTGTGAATTTCGTGGAATTTTTATAGTTCATTCCTCAATCCCGTTTCCTCTATCCTTGTTCCTCCAATACCATATTTTCAATCCCATCCCTCCATTGCTATCCCTGAATACAATTTCCTGCGTCCGGGCGGCCTGTCGTAAGAGGCGACAAAACAACTCTCAGCCAGGTGGTAGGGTATTTTCCTGTCAGGATGGCTACCAACCCTGTTCTATAAAGTATGCCGCCATAACAACCTTGAGTTGTGTTCCGGCATTAGTTACCAGGTTCCAGTCGCCCTTAAGAGAGCAGCAGCGCATTTGTAGCGCCTTTGGTGTTGCAAATGTCCTTAAGCGATGGAAACCGCTTTCCATCAGGTGGGCCATCTGCCTGTCTGCTGAACTCCGGCAATAAAAAAATGAAAAAACTGGTTGTTTTCTCATTGTATTGTCACTTTATTACTTTAAATGTGTTTCTCACTTGTGGCTGTTCGTCTTAAAAATAAACCTGTCTCTTTCTTCTTTTAATTTGTATAGAAAAAAGACGTAAAAAATGTTAATTGATAAAAAATGTATATAAGTGACTTTTACTTTTAATTTTTTTGTAGTAAAAAGTTCCAAAGCTATTAATATTTCTTTTAGTTACACAATAATATATTCTATTTTAAACACAAGTTTGTCCTTGAAAATAATCCACAAGCTAAGAAACCCCATTATATATCAAATAAGCAGTTAAAAAATTCACACGCGAAACGTTAAGAATTAAGTTTGTTTATTTTTTAAAGTTGACAATGCCTCATGTATGTACCTTAAATGTGTGGTTGTTTGCGGTTTTTATCCGGATGAAAGAAAAGAAGATTAAGAAAGAAAAGAAGAAGAAGGAAAGAGACAAAAAATATTTAATTGAATACATTGCGAGACATTACATATTAGGAAAAAAGAATATAACACTCTTAATACGCAATGAAGTTATTACAAGCTTTTATTTAACTTGCGATGGATGTACCTATGTATTCGGATGGAGTCTTGCAAGTTAAATTTAACCAATTTCCCGGTTTCCGATTGAGCTGAGATTTGGCACGCTTCATTAACTGTATAATAATTAACATAAGTCCAAAAATGTCTCACTGCTTGATTTTTTATTTTTTAGAGGAACAGAGAGTATACGCTACGCTTATATTAGGTGGATAAGCGAGTTTCGCACATCGGTTATAGCGATGTGCAAGTTTCATCACAATGTTTTCCTTCACCGTCAGCATGTGAATATTAATTACAAGCTTATAGTTAACTTGCAATGGATGTATGTAAGTTCGGGTGGAATCTTGCAAGTTAAATTTAACCAATTTCCCGGTTTCCGATTCAGCTGAGATTTTTCACGCTTCATTAACTGTATAATAACTAACATAAGTCGAAAAATGTCTCACTGCTTGTTTTTTTTAATTTTTCAGAGGAACAGAGAGTATACGCTACGCTTATATTAGGTGGATAAGCGAGTTTCGCACATCGGTTATAGCGATGTGCAAGTTTCATCACAATGTTTTCCTTCACCGTCAGCATGTGAATATTAATTACAAGCTTACAGTTAACTTGCAATGGATGTATGTAAGTTCGGGTGGAATCTTGCAAGTTAAATTTAACCAATTTCCCGGTTTCCGATTGAGCTGAGATTTGGCACGCTTCATTAACTGTATAATAATTAACATAAGTCCAAAAATGTCTCACTGCTTGATTTTTTATTTTTTAGAGGAACAGAGAGTATACGCTACGCTTATATTAGGTGGATAAGCGAGTTTCGCACATCGGTTATAGCGATGTGCAAGTTTCATCACAATGTTTTCCTTCACCGTCAGCATGTGAATATTAATTACAAGCTTATAGTTAACTTGCAATGGATGTATGTAAGTTCGGGTGGAATCTTGCAAGTTAAATTTAACCAATTTTCCGGTTTCCGATTCAGCTGAGATTTTTCACGCTTTATTAACTGTATAATAATTAACATAAGTCCAAAAATGTCTCACTGCTTGATTTTTTTATTTTTTAGAGGAACAGAGAGAATACGCTACGCTTATACTAGGTGGATAAGCGAGTTTCGCACATCGGTTATAGCGATGTGCAAGTTTCATCACAATGTTTTCCTTCACCGTCAGCATGTGAATATTAATTACAAGCTTATAGTTAACTTGCAATGAATGTATGTAAGTTCGGGTGGAATCTTGCAAGTTAAATTTAACCAATTTTCCGGTTTCCGATTCAGCTGAGATTTTTCACGCTTCATTAACTGTATAATAACTATCATAAGTCCAAAAATGTCTAACTGCTTGTTTTTTTTAATTTTTTAGAGGAACAGAGAGTATACGCTACGCTTATATTAGGTGGATAAGCGAGTTTCGCACATCGGTTATAGCGATATGCAAGTTTCATCACAATGTTTTCCTTCACCGTCAGCATGTGAATATTAATTACAAGCTTATAGTTAACTTGCAATGGATGTATGTAAGTTTGGGTGGAATCTTGCAAGTTAAATTTCGTTATACTTGTCTTGGCTAGAAATCGGCTGCTATATAATATCCAGGGTCTCAAAAGCTTGTATTTAAAAACTTTTTAAAAAAAGGTTATCTGCTTTAATGTTAGAGATTAAAGTGGTCTATAGACGATCCTGCATTGGTTGTTTGCAGTGGGCCAGACTTGCAGGAGTCAAGAGGCATCCTGCTCTTGTGTAGGAGGTAATGCAAGCTGTTACAACATCCACAGTCAGACTGCAATACAGGACCGTGAATGGAGTCTTAAAGCTGTTTCACGCACGTATGGCGGTATTATGCGTTATTTGAGATTCGACATTATTAATTACATTATTATTGACAAATAACGTTGTACATACAGTAATGTGGCTAGGTAATAACGGCATATTTTTAAATACTTTACTACTCTTACTTACTCTACTCCTTACCAATATTTAGAAATTTGCTCAGAAAACACTATTTGTCCACAAATAGCTATGTTTTTTTTTATTGCAGGAGATCAGCAGACAGGCAGACGGCCCACTTGATGGACAGCGGTTACCATCGCCTATGGACATTTGCAACACCAAAGGTGCTACGAATGCGCTGCTGCTCTCTTTAGGGAGCCTGGAACCTGGTCACTAATGCCGGAACACAACACATGGTTGTTATGGCGACATACTCTAGACCAGGGGTGGTAGCCATCCAGCCGGGCAAATGCCCTATCACCTATGTGTGATAATCATGCTAATACATTTATTATAATAACTTATGTATTATCTTATGTATAAAATTCTCGTATCACAATTTTAGTTCTCATACTCCTCCGAAACGGCTTGACCGATTCTCATGAAATTTTATATGCATATTCAGAAGGTCTGAGTATCGGCTACTATCTATTTTTCATACCCCTAAGTGATAAGAGTTATCCACCCCTAATTTAAAAAGAAAATTATGATACAACATTAAAAAACACATACAACCCTAAATTTTTAACCCTCTACGATCAATTCATATTTTTTAATAGCGGTATTAGTATTTTCATAATGTTCTACTGGGGTTATTTAGATTTTAGTTTGAACCAGGTAAATGGCGCTCGGGTATCTAAATTTAGGTGTTTATCTCGGAATGATTTAAATAAACTATTGGATCCACTAGGTGGTGCCGTGATACTCCTCCTAAACGCTAGGCCTGACTTTGATTAAATTTTTTGTTTGTCCAAGTGGATTTGAGAATAGTTTAAAAAAGTCGTTTTGAATATATCTATTGCCCTTTTCTGCACCACCTATTTCGCCTGGTTCAAATTTCTCTCATTTAGGTTGCCTGGAAGAGATCGCTTTGAGGCGATAAGGCCGCCTATTGTATTGCCTAGAAAATATTGTAAATACGGTCGGTTTCTGTAATTATATATTTTGGTGTGCAATGAAATGTTATATCTTTAAGTTTTATGCCTCTTATAAACAAAAATAATACCTCGCATTTAAAAATACATTATTACATATATTGCTCTATAATATATTTAGAATAAATGTATTGAAACTCTGATGTAAAATTAGTTTTAGAAATGTAGCCATAGCCACAGTATTAGAAGTATTAACACTTACCGTATATAATAGTAATAGTAAGGACGTAACATAATAGTTAACATTATATAAGTAATGGACCGCGTTCGTAATACCGTAGTAAGAAAGAGAGTTGGTCTGAAAGAGAGTGTCGGGGTAAAGGTAAGGAAAGGAATGCTCCGGTGGTTCGGGCATGTGGAAAGAATGAATGATGACAGAATAACTAAACAGATATACAATGCAAAAGTGGATGGATGCAGAAGTCGCGGAAGGCCACGACACACCTTCCATGATCAAATTGATCGTGTATTATCAGAAGGTGATGTCAGGAGCCTTAAGAATAGACGAGCGTCGATGACAAGAGCTATGAATGTCAAAGAAGCAAGTGAGGTGTGTAAGAATAAGCCTGTATGGCACTCTGTTGTTCGTGCCTACCCCGCAAGGGACCTGGCGTGAAGTTATGTATGTATGTATGTATATAAGTAAAAAAACATAAAGTAAGAAACATGTAATAAAACTAGTAGTAGAAAATATTGATGTATAACCATAGTATAAGATAAATAGACTGTATAAGGACCTTTGTATACTTACCTAATAAAGAGAACAAATAAAAAAGGCAAAAGGAGAAAAGACAAAAGAAAATATAGTAAAGAAAAACTATAATAGTGAACAGCCCGGAAAATCTTGCTCATCCGGATAGAGGCGATAAAAAAAGAGGCATTCGGCCATAGCCTAATGCTATAATCGATACATATAATAAAACTGTAGAGTCCGAATTTCTGTACAATGAAAAAAAATTGTTAAAAATCGAGTCATGGGGATGTTAGAAGTGAAATAGAATAAATTAGATTTTTTTTAAATGTTTTGTTTCTTAGTTTGTCTGTTTAAGTACAGTCTAATCTCCGAAACGACTGGACCGATTTAAATGAAATTTTGTTTGGTGGGTAGCTTATATCCTTGGTCAACATATAGGTTACTTTTGATTCCGAAAAATTAAAGAGTTCCCGTGGGATAGTTAAAAAACTTTCAATGCGGACGCGGAATTCGCGGGCAGAAGCTAGTTAATAAGTCCATTTTACCAAACACCTAATTTCTATCAAAATTGAAACACAGAAATGTACCGTCTATTTTCAGATTATTAAAACTTTCAATTCCTGCTTATTTAGTTCATAAAATTTATTTTAAATAATGAAACATGGAAGACTTTTAGCTTTATGAAGTCATCTACGTTTTAGAAGTTTTTTAACCTACTATGAAAGAATTCATCTTTCATGCCTCCTATCTTTAAACTACCATGACTTTAACTAGTATTTATTTAACTGGTTTTTAATTGTTTGCCAGTAAAACGACAATTTCATAGTCTACCGCGGTGACCGGCGCACGCGCAGCGCGTGAGAAGCGCGTAATGTTAATATGGATACGACTTTTAGGATATATATATTTCTTTAACCATTTAAATCAACAACAACATTTTGTCCCACTATGACATTTAATTAAATGACTTTGTAAACTAATACAATAAAAGAAAACTTATTACTTACTTTTTAAACTAACTATTAAAAATAAAGTAAATACCAAATCTATACATATAATAAAATTGTGCAGGTCAAATTTCTGTACCATAAAAAAAAGCTAAAAACCGAGTCAGGGGTATGTAAAAAGTGAAATAGAACTAATTTAGAACTTTTTCAAATTTCTTGTTTTTCTGTTTGTCTGGCTGTTTGTACCAGCTAATCTCCAAAACGACTGCACCGATTTACATGAAATTTTGTATAGTGATAGCTTATATCACTGGTCAACATATAGGATACTTTTGATCCTGAGAAATTAAAGAGTTCCCGTGGGATAATTAAAAACCTTTAATTTCTTAAACAGCTTATAACAGACTGAATGTAATTTCTCTGCAACGTAACATAATAGAAGCAGAGATTTTAACAGAGTGTGGTGTCGGTGAGAGAGTTTTATCTTATATATATTAATATATAAAGCTGATAAGTTTGTTTCTTTGTTTGTTTGCTTGAACGCGCTAATCTCAGGAACTACTGGTCTGATTTGATTTTTTTTCTGTATTAGATAGTCCATTTATCGAGGAAGGTTATAGGCTATATACCATCACGCTAAGAGTAATAGGAGCGGAGCACCAATGAATGAATGTGTGTTTAAGTGGGTTCCCGGACGGTTTAGATTTGCAATTAGAACCAGTAGGTGGCGCTAAGATCGGGTTCTAGAATCCTCCTGGACCGATTATGGTGATTTTGTTTTTGTGTCATGAAACAAAGTCTTTTGGGAATTCAGAAAATATGGCGGTACGAAGTTCGCCGGGTCAGCTAGTAAATTAATATGAAACTAAAACGGAATGACTTTAATTTTCTGGCAGCGTGGCAAGCCTTTGGTGTGGGTTGCGTCCTATATAGGTGTACGTTGGCCGCATCACATTCACCAAACACGTCTACATCAGCCGGTTCAGCGGTGGAAACAGCTGAATCACTCAAGCGACGCATTGTATATTTGCAACTCACAATGAGAGTTATGTGTGTGTGCCGTTTGCTGTCAAGACGCTTCCACTGAGGAGTCCTGAAGCCATGAGCCTCTACCAAAATTTATTAAAACGAATTATTGTCTCTTCAGGTGATCAGAAGGCTAGCTTACCTCGGGCAACGGATCATTATGGGGATCCAGCCAGGGAAACTCTCTACTCTAAGCTCTCTAAGCTCAGCTTTATAGTCTTGAGGGACTAATAAATAAAACGTAATTTAGTTATATTGTATTCTATCCATAGTCCGTCAAGACAATAAGTAGCATACTAAGCCTAGGTCACCGTTTTTTACGGGTAAGGTGCCCAGAGTGTGAATGCCCACTTTATTTCCTCGCTAGATAATCATCTGCTCCAGTGTCTGAGGTAGGCACCAATCAGCCCTCTGATCACCTGTCATTTACAAACCCCTTATTTATAAAACGAATCAATTTATAAAAAATGCTTTCGCGATGTTTGTGAATAACCCTGCTAGATACACTTTTCTTGATTTTTTTAGCCAATACGTCTTACTGCTGGCTTCAAGCTTTTGTTGTCGTTGTAGTTGTTTTTGTAGTCTTTGATGATCAATAATAATAACGACCCATAACTGTCCCACTGCTGGGCTCGAGCTTCCCATTTTTATCTTGTGCAGGTTCAATCACGACATTTTCTTTCACCCTCAGCACGTAGTAATTGTAATAATTTGCACATTAGTTAGGAAACTGGCTTAGTGCGTGCTTTTCAGAATCAGAATTTGAGCCCGCGACATAATATTATGCAGTATATAAAAACTAGAGTTTAAAAATGAAACTGAGAGGTAGCTCTATTTTAGTTACATAAAAACATAATGAAATTAACTAACTAATAGTGAAAACCGCTATAAGATCCGTTTCTTGGTTTAAGAGGAGTTATCGGATATATAGTAGACAAACAGAGGTGAAAAGTGACTTTATTTTATAATATACTAGCGGCCCCGGCAGACGTTGTCCTGCTCTGAAAAAATAAAAATCTATGACCCGATCCCAGCGCCACCTACCGGTTCCAATTGTGGATTTAAACGATCCGGGGACCCACTCAAACACACAAAAACAAAATCACTCCCCGTTGTTAAGAGGATTCTAGAACCCGATCTCAGCGCCACCTACCGGTTCCAACGGTATAAAAACTATCCTATCTTTCAAGTTGGATCAAACTGCACATGGTGTGAAAATTTGATTAAAATCGGTTGAGTAGTTTAGGAGTCCATCGCGGACAAACATCATGACAGGAGATTTATATATATATAAGATGAATACGATTCTTATTATTGACTAAATTGATATTGAAACTATATTTTTTATGTTATGTTTTAAGCTTATATTAAATGGTTAATTTCTGTCTTTCAATTTGTATGAATCAGCTAAAGTGAACCATATAAACATAAACTTGGATTATTTAATGTCATTGAATAAGAGCGTGTCCTTTCATTTATGTACCTGTTATCTAAATTGATTCCATTCGGTTGAAAATGAAAGTAATTACTTCAACATGGAATCGATTAGCTATGAGTCTACCACCGCTTCCACAGCCATTTTAGTTACTATTAAAGAAGAAAAATCGGCGCAACAAACTCCCCAGTAAAATATCTTTATTTTTTTATTGTATGAATTCAGCAGAGAAGCGAATGGACCACTTGATAGAAAGCGTCAAAGGTGCTATAAATGCGCTGCTGCTCTCTAAAGGTATACAGAAGCCTGACCACTAATTGCGAAAAACAACTCTAGGTTGTTATGGCGGAATACTCTAGACCAGGGTTCGTAGGGAATGACGTGATCGCCCGCGACTTGAGCATTCCCAGTCATACCTCCACGGCATCCAGATCACGAGACACCAAGATGGCTACCGACCCCCCGTGACCTCATCCGCCGGGATCAAGGCGATGTTTGAGAGGTCACGAAAATCTCTCCTAAGTCGCTGGAAGGCCACAAGGCGCTGCAGATGGCCACCTAAAGCCTGAGATAGCAATTTAAAGCCGCTGAGTGGCCGTTGTGAGCTGCCGACATACTCCTTATGTGTCTGATGGCTCCCGTACCCCATCACCGGGGGGTAGTTGCCCCCCGCGAATTTGGATCGGGGCAAAGAGCATTTGAAGTCCCATACGGGCTCTGCCATCATCAGGCAGAGACGATGACCCTTGATGACCCTACCACTTGTAGGTTGTTTTGTTAAGTACAGTAAGGTATAAGTAAAAGTAATAAGGAAAGGACATTGAAGGAAACTTAACTTGTATTTATATATCATCCCTTAAGACTAGTAAAATACTGAGCCTAAGTTATCGAAGCCAATATGTAAGGTGCCCAGAAGTGTGGCAACGTGACCTCGCTGGATCGCCATATTGATCCATTGCCTCTGATCTCCTGAAAAGTCAATAAGTCCTTCTCCAACAATAAGTGTGCGAAATTTCATACTCCTCCGTGCGCGCAATTTTCGTTAAAACTGGTACAAAGTTTTTGCTTCACGTATCAATATAATGATTTATAACTTTTGGAAGAGCTTGGTAGCGATCGCTTTTTACCCTATATACTCGGTGCGGTCGTCTAGAAATTCTTTTGCCGTATAATAAGCGTTCTCGGACAAATGTTTCTTTACTAACTTATAAACATACATACATACATACATACATAACTTCACGCCAGGTCCCTTGCGGGGTAGGCACGAACAAACTTATAAACATGTTTATTGAAAACTTCAGAACGTTTTCTGTAGTTTTGTTGATCTGTGTAATACCTGGATTATCCATACTAGGCTTACGTGTTCAATGCATACATATAAAAGCGCATGACGCCGTCCTTTATATTTCAGTTGTTTCAATACAATCGTGGCGTGTGGTTATTTGTTTATTATTGTGTTATTAGGTGAGATATTGATACGTTATTTATTATGGATTAAATACACTCAGAGTTTATTTAATACATAATACTTTTTGGTATTAATTAATTATTAATGATTAATTAATTAATGATTTATTAAACTTAAATAGCGGTTAGTGAAATTTTTTATTGAATATTAATTTAAGAGTCTGTGGTGTGGTTATTCAAATTTGGTTATTTAATTAAATGAACGCAAAGTTAGATATAGTATAAATATAATGATAGATATTTGATGTTATATTGTGTTTGTTAAAAATGTGAAAACTATATCCAAATTTGGTAACGATCCCAATTTTATCTTTTTTTTGGAAAGCTTGCAAGTGCTTTCCAAAAAAATTGTGAAACAAATTTTGTCAAATTGCACAGCAAAATACTTCTAATGTGATAAAATGTTTTCCTACAAGTTGATGAGTAAAGGGTATTGTAGTCAAACTTTCTTTAAAAAAACTAAAAAAATACAAATTCATAGCAAAACGAACTAAAAAGTAGGAAACAATTGTAATATATATAGGTAACTAGCGGACCCGGCAGACATTACCCTGCTTGGAAAACAATTAAAACCCGATTACAGCGCCACCTACCGGGTCTAATAATGAATCTATCTACCTAATCCTAATCCAGATCAAAATATACAAAAGCGAAAAAAAATGCATCGAGTTCTTTATCGTTTATATTGTCTATTTCAGTTGTTATAATAATTAATAGCTTCAATGTACAGACACTGCACGTTTAGATTTTTATAATATAATATACTTAGAATTTGTTTTCAAAACCCTCCGATTTTGAAACATTCTTCATTGGTGCTGCGCTCGTATTGGTCTTAGCGTGTTGATGTTCAGCCTTCCTCGATAAATGGGCTATCTAACACTGAAAGAATTTTTCATATCAGACCAGTGGTTCCTGAGATTAGCGCGTTCAAACAAACACACTCTTCAGCTTTATATATTAGTATAAGATATAGATATCTTAAAACTTCACCTGAAAACAAAATTGCCTATTGCTGATATTACACAGATCAACTGAATTGAATTAATTTGATTGAAAAGCACAGAACTGAAAGTTCATGATGGTATTCAATGACATAGAATTACAAAACTATATAACGGTGTTAGAGCGCGGTAATTTATGTGATTTTATTATTCCGACGTTTCGGCCACTTTTCAGTAGCCGTGATCACGGAAGACAAAGATGCCAAGTGTCAATGAGTATTGTTAAAGTTTATTTCGCCTACCGGCAATTTGTTAATTTTAATTTTGTTTATGGTTATTATTTACTCTATCTATCGCAAGAAACTCTTCAGCAAAATGAAACAATATATAGTCAAAGTGGTGTAACGGCTAGCGCACGCGTCCCAAACTCAAAGGGCGCGGGTTCGATCCTGGCCGGAACGCATGCACCACTTAGTCAGTTTTCTGATCTAATCTGCATGTTGCCACAATTACCTCGCGATAACCAAAATGTCCAACCTGCCAAGCCGCCTTGGACAA
The DNA here is from genome assembly GCA_012273795.1 of Dendrolimus punctatus. NCBI lineage: Eukaryota > Metazoa > Arthropoda > Insecta > Lepidoptera > Lasiocampidae > Dendrolimus > Dendrolimus punctatus. Next base: position 10,408,565 of record CM022554.1, on the reverse strand, counting down.
GCGTGGCGGGTATACTGTCCGTTCTCTACTATAATGGGAGTGGGGCATTTATAGGTTGATATTATATAATATGTAGCGTTTAAAACCGTTAAACAGTAGGTTTAGTTAAAATAGTTTTTTTTAAAAATTCATTAGTGTCTCATCTCATATATATATATATAGACGACGACGACACACCTTCATGATCAAATTGATCATGTGTTAGCAGAAGGTGATGTTAGGAGCCTTAAGAACAGACGAGCGTGCATGACAAGAGCTATGAATGTCAAAGAAGCAAGTGAGGTGTGTAAGAATGGGCCTGTGTGGCGCTCTGTTGTTCGTGCCGACCCCGCAAGGGACCTGGCGTGAAGTTATGTATGTGTGTGTGTATATATATATATAAAAGAAAGTCCTGTTAGTTACACTATTTATAACTCAAGAACGGCTTTACCAATTTGGCTGATAATTGGTGGGGAGGTAGCTAAGAATCAGGAGACATAGGATACTTTTTATCCCATTGGAACCAGTAGGTGGCGCTGATCGGGTTCGAGAATCCTCCTAATCACCAGGACCGATTTTGGCGATTTTGGTTTTGTGTGTTTCAATGGGTCCTCGGATGATTTAAATCCATAATTGGAACCGGTAGGTGGCGTTGGGGTGGGGTTTTAGAATACTCTTAATCACCTGGACCGATTTTGGTGACTTTGTTTTTGTGTGTTTGAGTGGGTCCCCGGATGGTTTAGATTCACAGTTAAAACCGGTAGGTGGCGCTGAGATCGGGTCCTAGATTTTTTTTTTCAAATCAGGACAAGGTCTGCCGGCGCCTCTAGCACTAATATACAAAGCTGAAGAGTTTGTTTGTTTGCTTGAACGCGCTAATCTCAGGAACTACTGGTCTGATTTGAAAAATTCTTCCAGTGTTAGATAGCCCATTTATCAAGGAACGCTTTAAGGCTATATATCATCACGCTAAGACCAATAGGAGCGGAGCACCAATGAAGAATGTTTCACAATAGGAAGGTTTTTAACTTACTTTTTTATAAATCAAAAACAGAAATAAACTCGCCTAATTTGGGATTGTTTATAAAACTACAACTGTTATTAACATTTTTAACTACAGTGAAATAGCGTGTAGTTGTTCAATTTTTTAATTTTTAATCAAATATTATTAAGCCATCAAACATATGACAAGTTGGACAAATTTGTCAAATATCAATTGCTTCGAATGATTACTGCAATTAGAAAACTAATAACTTCAATATATAAAAAGTAGGGAAGTACGTTTGATGCTATGTCAAGGAAGTGTTAATATCAACTTGTCTATAGGAACTATTGGTCACGCTATACATATAAAAACGAAGACAGTTTGTGTTTGTTTATTTTATATGATACTAGCTGTCCCGACAGACGTCGTCCTGCCCGGAAAAGCTTCAATCGATATGCCTACAGCATTAAAGTTTATAATTGACAAATAAAAATTAGCGATTGATCGTAGAGGGTTGAAAATTTAGGGTTGTATGTATTTCTTAATGCTGTATGATAAAAAAATTAAGGGTGGACTACCCTCAACATTTAGGGGGATGAAAATTAGATGTTGTTCGATTCTCAGAACTACCCAATATGAACTGCACAGAACTACACAAAATTTCATGAGAATCGGTCAAGCCGTTTCGGAGCAGTTTAACTACAAACACCGCGACACGAGAATTTTATATATAAGATTGAAGTTCAGTTGACAGGGCGCAGCTACCGTGCTACCAATGATATGTGGCCTCCAGGCTACAGGGGCCCTGAAAGGCTTCTTCTTCTTCTTCAACCAATCTGGACGTAGGCCTCCCTAAGGACGCGCCACGTATTCCGGTTTCCCGTCTTCTTCATCCAGCCCCTATCGGAGATCATGCGTAGGTCTTCACTCCTACTCTACGTTTGCCGAGACATGCGACAGACGTGACCGGCCTACTGCCACTTCAACTTGCTAAATTAGCGAGCTATAACAGTTACCTTCATTCTCTTACGGATATCCTCATTCCTGATTTTATCCATAAGAAAAACACCTAACATAGCTCGCTCTATAGCCCGTTGAGCAACTTGGAATTTGTGGACCAGTTTCGCTGTCAGTGTCCATGTCTCGGCATCGTATGTCATGATGGGTAGGACGCACTACTCGAAGACCCGTCGAAGCTTATCAAATGCTGCCCAGCCTGATCCTCCTATTGGCTTCCCTCTCGAAAAGTGGCCCCGAAAATGTGTAAGCAATAGTGCATTATGGTACTAGTGTGTAACATTGGTGATTACCGCCGAGGCGCCATTGAGACTCGAGCCGTAGGCGAGGGTCTTAAGAGAGCCGAGGACGGTAATCATCAATACACACGTGTATCATACGACGTTTTTCAACACACTTGTGAATAAAATAACAAAAAAAAACTCATTTCATTTAGTAGATAAAATAGATATTTTTCCTTGGAGTTTTCAGGTAGTAAACTTTCCATAACTTTAAGGGCTTCACATCTTATATCGGGCGGTGTACAACATATATCATTTTCTTCGTAACTAGTACTTGTAGACATTTTAATTAATAAATAACTATAATTTCAACAGTGAAAACGAGTTGTGAAAAATGTTTCAGTATGGCGGGAAAAAATAATCAGTTTTCCATTGCGCGCTCATTGCGATCGGCCACAGACTAAAGGGATGAGGTTTTTTTTTATATTCCGTGCATAGGGTTTGCGCCTATTCTGCCACGTACAAAATGGGGAATTTAAATTTCTCTTTTATTACAGAAAAAAAGTAATATATGAGTGAAAGTTTTATTTATTAAACACGTACGAGTTAAAATTATCTATTTAAATAAGAAGTTGCATGAAATGTGCAAGCAATAGGAACATTAATTTATTTGTTCTATAGAACACGATCTTTTTTTTGAATAAAAACTTTTTTAAGAACAAAGCAACTCAACCAATAAAATTTAAAAAAAATTCTATAACTCACTAGTGATTTATTTTTTTACTCACAGTTTGATTATTCGTCATTCATTCACTTCAGTCATTCTGTGCCTAATTGCGGTGACCATAGAGCCACTTTATGAGCAAGTGTGTTGAAAAAATTCTTAAAATTACTTACATTTTTAAGAACAACTGCTGGACCAACAGGAACGGCTATCAGATTTCTCATTATTGTGTTTAGAGGCAGAAAATCTAGAAAAACTGAAATCGTCTTTAACTATAGATAGATTTAACTATAGATAGATTTAACTATAGATTAAATATAGATTTGATAAATAAGTTTGCCGATAAAAAGGCAAGAAGACTGTATCTTTGATTTGAATTGTTTGTGACCACTTACTCCTAGGACCAGTAAGTATAAGTAACAACTTATATTCAAAATATTGTTACATAGCGACAAAGGCCGCACATTTGGCATGTTGTAAAAACGAATTCTTTTATTTACTTCGTGTTTAAACTTTAAAAACATCTATTGTTATCATACTTGTTTTATGGCTGTAATTTGTGTCGAACGAATTAATTCTTATTTTTATTGCATTGCGCCAAAGCATGCCAGGTGTGCAAATTATTATTTGTCGGAAATTCACTGGTGTTTTCGAGTGCCGAGCGGTGTACTGGCACGCGGTCGACTTTTTTTGTACTGTGTAGTTAGTATAAAACAATGCCCGAACGGAGGGGTGAGGCAGTCAGGTGACGACTACGAGATGATTAAGACGTGTAGTACTTTCGATTAGCGACATAGTGACGGACTTTGCGTGTGTTGAATTGCATTGAATCTTGCAATGTGAACCTGTTGCATCCAGTTCTATTTGTTTTATACGTGTTTGTACAGTTCTAATAAACTTAATTATTCGATTTTTGATTATTCGAGTCCTGTAGCTCGTAACAATATAATTACTTTAATTCAATTCGTGCATTTTTTATTTATTTTATAAAAGAAATACCTTTCCATTGGAATCCCAACCCATTTTGATACAAGTTCCGTCTAAGGCAAGCTACGCCCCTGACAGTTGACAACATGCCTGAACCTCGAGTATGTAACTCCAATTGGCAATCGAATGGAATTAGAATAACTAGTAACTTTTGGCTGTTTTGGTAGTCTGTTAACAATCTCGGATCAATATTGAATCGATCTTGATTTTTTTTCAATATTGACCTCTCTTAAATAGACATTTCATGTTATTTTCGTGTTTTTTTTGGAATTAATTGTTTGAGTCAATATTTATTTTTATTTTGTAAATATTTTTTGAGTGGATACTTGATTGATCTGTATATTATTAATGAGTGAAGCAAAAACTTAGTACCCCGTTTTACTAAATTGCGCGGAGGGAGGAGTATGAAATTTCGCATACTTATAGTTTATATAGGGGAGTGCAGAACGCTAATATTTTTTTAAATTATGTATATAAAATACATTAAATCATCAAAACATTGCACGCTCGATCGTGTATTGTACACACACTCATACACGCATATGTTTGTTTATTGTTAAATTCAAATTAACAGTGTAGCCTTGGCGAAATCTGTGATTATAGAAATATACTCCTTGACATTATTCTATCCGTGCAGGAACGGAGAAAGAATACAATTTCCTGCGGCCCGGCGGCCTATCGTAAGAGGCGACAAAACAACCCACAGCCAGGTGGTAGGGCATTTGCCCGACTGGATGGCTACCACCCCTGGTCTAGAGTATGTCGCCATAACAACCTTGTGTTGTGTTCCGGCATTAGTGACCAGGTTCCAGGCTCCCTAAAGAGAGCAGCAGCGCATTCGTAGCACGTTTGGTGTTGCAAATGTCCATAGGCGATGGTAACCGCTGTCCATCAAGTGGGCCGTCTGCCTGTCTGCTGATCTCCTGCAATAAAAAAAAAACCATTAATTATTATGGTCGGATTTCGACCAAGTGCGACCACTAGTATAAACAGAAACCTTATCATTCACACCAGTATTCTGATCAACATTAAATATTATTTTTACGCATTTATGAGTTAGGACAGTTTGGATTATCTAGAGTTAGATAAATGCCCAATCTTATCAGCAGCTCCAACATCATCTGTCTCTAATTACGTAGCATCACGTTCATGTATTAACCATAGTCTTTCATTGTGCTAAATTATACATCAATAAATTGGTGGATGAAATGTGACGCAACCAAATTATTGTATTATTTTGGTTAGTGGCGCCGTCCTATTGTCATCACTCGCGCGATTGTTGCGATGCGATCAAAAAAAGATCGTGCGACCGTGCGTTCAAACATACTGATCACTACTGAACGTCCTATTGACGGTCGCGCGATCATGCGAAGCGATCAAATTGTCTAAATTTCATCGCGCGACCATCGACGCATCGTATTGATCGGACGATCGTCCGGTCAAACAAACTGATCAGTACTGAATGTCCTATAGCGCTCGAGCGATTAAATGTTTCTGTTGAAATAGACAAATATTCGTAAAAATCTTCTGTTTTTCCGTACGTCGAAATAATTATTGTGAAATTCACTGCACTGATTTCTGTTTTTATAAAGTAGATATATTATAAAAACGTCGTCCACGTTTTCTTTTTTAATGTTATTTACGATTAAAGAAATATGGCCTGATAGCATAAACTGTGCATCTCTGTTAAGAGCCATTTCGAGTGCGATCGCATCGCTCCAAAACACGATTCTAAACTGGTTTCATCGTACAATAGGTACGTAAATGTTTCTGTTGACATAGACAAATATTCATAATATTCACCGCGTTGATTTCTGTTTTTAACCGACTTCAAAAAAGGAAGAGGTTTTCAATTCGTCGGAATCTCCCTTTTTTATGTATGTTCACCGAATACTCCGAGATTTATGATCCAATTTACGTGTTTCTTTTTTGTTCGACGCAGAATAGCTGCCATTTGGTCCCCTAAAAATTTAACATGGTTTGATCCAGTAGTTTTCATTTTACGAACATTTTTTTGTTCCCGTTTCTTGGGACCTATATTTTTTACCTTTTCTTCCTCGCCTTTCGTGGGTCTCCCCATACATAGATAGACACTAAAAAGTAACAAATAAAAAAAACTTCGTTTAAAAAAACCGACTTCAAAAACTAAAAAGTATAAAATAACTTATCTCTAAAGCTATTATTATTAATATATATTATCAAAAACATCTTAAAGTCGGTGTTTTTTGAACGAAGTTTATTTATTTTTCATAAAGTATATTATGTCGTCCACGTTTTCTTTTTTTAATGTTATTTACTATTAGAGAAATATTACCCGATAACAGAAACTGTGCATCTCTGTTAAAAGCCATTTCGAGTGTGATCGCATCGCCCCAAAACAAGATTCTAAACCGGTTTCATCGTACGATGACAATAGGACAGCGCCTTCTAATCGCGCGACCGGTTTCATCGTACGATGAAATCGCATCGCAACCATCGCGCGAGCGATGACAATAGGACGGCCGCCTTAGTCTGCGATAAACAGAACTTTTTCATCAATCATTACAACCTCATTTTGTTACATATATATAAAAGAAAGTGGTGTTAGTTACACTATTTGTATATCACCTGAAAAATTCTTTCAGTGTTGGATAGTACATTTATCGAGGAAGGCTTATATATCATCACGCTAAGACCAATAGGAGCGCAGCACTAATGAAGAATGTTTCAAAATCGGGGGGTTTTGAAACAAATTCCACGCGGACGACGTAGAGGGCACAGCTAGTAAATTATATATAGAAATTAAGTACCTAAAAGGTTGTAAAACACAAAATATATATTTGGAATTTGTAAAGACTTTATTTAACATATTAACAAAACAGTTAGCAATAATGTATTACATGTATGTATAGTCCATTTTAATAAGTTTATTAATATGGACTATAACAATGTATTGAAACCATTCGATGATTCGCAACATTTACGTTTGTATATTGAAACGACCGGTGAAAGTATTATCTTGCAATGTTATGCTCAAAGTTTACTATATGAATAAACGATTTGGGAGGTATGAAATCACTTCATATGTAATACCAATGTATTTTTAACAGAGACGGGCAAAAATGCATTTTATTTTATATTTTACTAGCTGTCCCGGCAGAAGTCGTCCTGCCTGGAAAAGCTTCAATCGATATGCCGACAGCAGCGCCACCTACCGGGTCCAAATGTGAACCAACTCAGACACCTCTGGCTCACGCACAACAACTATGCTAAAGATCATCACATGATCAAATGTATAGTTTACGACTCTATAAAGGACATACAGACAAACATTCATGTTTATATATTTATACATATATAGATGCATAAATCTGTTGAAAAATAACAAGAGTAAAAAATTACATTTGTGAGTTAAATACAATTAAAAACTAAAAGTAATTTAAGTTATAAATATTACAAGCTATAGACTGTGTAACAAATCGCTGCCAGATGGGAGCGTGCCCATAAGGCTGGCTGCATTGCCGCGCTGTATGACGATAATTATTTGTTGGGCAAAATATGAGCCAGCCTTCTGATCACGGGTGGCATCAAAGAGTTTCTTGCAAATCTCTTTGAAGAATCTCTTTGCCGATGGACCCCACGGGCCTAATGTTTCAACTCCAAACGGCAAAAATATGTCACCCCTTCCTATGGTTCTATATTTGCGGCGTTTGAGACCTTCAGCTTTTGGAGCAGTATTGCCAGACTAACTCAGTCATGAATCTTGAATTACCTTTTACAATTAAACCACGTATTGAAATACAAGCAAGAAAACATTAGGATTACATCCAAAATTCTCACAGTGTGTCGTAAAGTAGTAATTGATGTATTTACACCACTTCAGTATTACAATTGATGGTTGAGATTTGTAATCTTTACATTTTGTAACATCCGTTGTAACATAGAAGGACTGAATTTACATCGGAAATTTTGGTTTTTAAAACAACCTAAAAAAAGGAGGATGCGTAATATATTCATGTATAATATATACATACATAATTTCACGCCAGATCTCTTGCGGGATAGGCAACAACAACAGAGCGCACATCTTCTTTATATGTATATAATCGTTCTGTACGTTTGTTGACAGTGAAATCAACAGAGGCTAGACCAATTTGAATGATTTTTTTTGCGTGGTTGGTAGTGGATTTGAGGATGGTTTAGATTCACAAATAAGCCCGGCAGATGGCGCTGCAGTCGGGTTCTAAATTTTATTTCTTCAGGGCAGGACAACGTCTGCCAGGATAGCTAGTAACTATATGTATTGTTACAACTTAGCCCCCCGAAACAAACAAATTCCACCTGCATATCTGTAAAAACACATTTTTTTACCTGTCGGCATTCGAACTAATTGTAATTCTTTTATGATCGTCTTCTTTTGTTTACTTATTTATTGGCATACGTTTCTAGAGAAAAGCCCATTGATTTATTGTATACATTTTTGGCCGCTTGCAGCCGACTTATTAGCCAGATGTTTCGGATTATGTCGAATATAATACGGGCACATTGTATTTGTGCAGTATAAAACGATGTCCTGATTGAGGGACGGGGTAGTCGTGACGTGTGTACAATCGGTAAACTAATAGTGACGGACTTTGCGCGTTTTATTGAATTACGACCTTCTGTATTACATTTGGATTTGTTCTGTTCGGTCATATTTGTATCCATATTATAAGTGTTTGTTTAGTTCTAATAAACTATAATAATTCCAACGGCATTTTAATTCGAGTCCCGCTAACTCGTAACAGTATAGTTTTAACACATGCCATATATTTCTCACCAAATAAATAATTACAGAAAGAATAATTAGAATAATTTAACGGCAAAAACAAGGCGGCCTTATCGCGTAAAGCAATCTCTTCCAAGCAACCTGACTGAGAGGATATTAATAATAGATAATTAATAATAGACAATTAAATTAAAAAGAAGTAAAATAAAAAAGAAGAACAGTATAATGTGTGCAAGTGCAGTAAACAGCAAAGTTAAGAAGAATATAAAAATTAAATAAATAAAATCTATGATATATATGATATATATTTCGTAAGTCTAGTTATATTTAAACATCCTAGTTTTAGTTATTTTTAGTTTTTAACAATACCTATATAATAAGTAATAATATACATAATAAAATAAAATAATTAAAAAAAAGAAAAAAAAATCTTATAAATGAAGCTAATGTTTTTTGAACTTTTATATAGAAAGGGTCTTATGATTTTTAGAATAAGCGTCACGGCCGCGTGTTCTTGTACACGTGATATCTCTCTAATGGGATGTCCGAATTGAATAATTCAATTGGAAAAACTTCAACTGTCAAGTGACAAAATGAATTGCAACAAAATTTTAACTTGAAGTTTTACGGGCAGGTTTTCAAATTGGACAATCTTCCCGTAACATTTCAAGTTAAAATTTTGTTGCGATTCATTTTGTCACTTGTCACTTGAAGTTTCACTTCTAATATGTGTCCCAGCACACATTTCGATTTTTTTAGAGATTTTTAAATATGGCAAGTGATTTAGCTTTTCTGACATCTATAAAGAGTTCCAAAGGCAAACAGCCTGCACAGCGAATGATTTGGAGTAAAATATTGAATGTTGGTGTTGGAGCATATGATATTATATATTATAACTTTCTAAGAAGTTCAAATCAAAATGTTAGAGAACTGATCGATGAGGAATTTGGACGACTGTATTGTATGTGTATGATGGATTTTAGTAATTTTATATTCCTTCACATATTATTATGATCTGGTGTTAAATACGGAAATCTGTAAACCACAGAATGCAATTCAATCTAACCTGTTAAGAAATCTTGCTCAGATATCTTTAACTAATTTCATGTGTATTGGGTTTTTATATCGTAAACCAATGTTAGACGATTCATTTCTGTCTTTCAATTTTGATGAATAAACATTCAACGTCATAGAATATAGCCGTGTTCATTCAGTTCTGTGCATTTCAAATTGATGCAATTGATGGCCGGTCCCCATATTTCATTATTCACTTGTCTTTCCATCGGTTCAATTTTGACATTACTTGTACGGAGCTTATTTATTTTTTATTGCGGGAGTTCAGCAGACAGGCAGATGGCCCACTTGTTGGAAAGCGGTTACCGTCGCCTATGGACATTTGCAACACCAAAGGTGCTACAAATGCGCTGCTGCTCTCTTAAGGGAGACTGGAACCTGGTCACTAATGCCGGAACACAAATCAAGGTTGTTATGACGACATACTCTAGACCAGGGGTGGTAGCCATCCAGTCGGACAAATGCCCTACCACCTGGCTGTCGGTTGTTTTGTCGCCTCTTACGACAGGCCGCCCGGCCGCAGGAAATTGTATTCTTTCTCCGTTCCTGCACGGATAAAAAGATAAGATATTTGAATTTGGTGCCTTTTTATTATTGTTGTTACGAGTTGCAGGACTCGAATTAAAATGCCGTTAGAATTTATTAGAACTATATAAACACGTATAACACAGGTATAAATATAATAACACGCGCAAAGGTCGTCACTTAGTAGATAACCGAATGTAGTATACACGTCTTGCTACGCTTGTGCTTATCGCTCGACTCCCAATCTCTCTATTGGGTTGATTTCTTAGAATCACACCTGGCTACTGACTACCATAAAAGATTACAATAATGGGGTGTTTTTTCTAATTACAAATTTTAAACACAGAGTAAACAAAATAAGTCCAAATGCTGAAAAGGTAATAAACTGGAGGTGTGAATAGGTCTTTGTCGGTCGTAACATTATTATATAATTACTTTCAGCTAGTTTAAACTGATTTCCAAAGTACGTGATTAAGTCATTTAATTTGTTTACCCTTTTAGTCGGTTTTGTTCTTGGCCTGTTTTAATTATGAATATTAATTGTGTGATGATATTAAAAAAAAAAACAGAAATTCACATAATTGACATTCATAATGCAATTGCTGTTGTCAATTAGAGCAATTAACTGGAACGTTTGTTACCAACTCAAGGTCTAATCAATTGAATGAATCGTTTTCTCAAATAATAGCTTTAAGTCTTATACAGAATTTTATTTTAACACTAGCTTCTGTCCGTGACTTCATCCGCGTGGTGCGGTTTTTTAACTACTCTACGGGAACTCTTTAATTTTTCAGGATCAAAAGTTGACCAGGGATATAAGTTATCACCATACAAAATTTCATTTAAATCGGTCCAGTCGTTTCGGATATTGGCCGGTACAAACAGACATACAAATAGATAAACAGACAAACAGGAAACAAAAAAATTGGAAAAAATTCTAAATTAGTTCTATTTCACTTCTTACATCCCCCTGACTCGGTTTTTAGTATTTTTTCATTGTACAGATTCGATCTCTACAATTTTATTATATACTAGCTGTCCCGGCAGACGTCATCCTGCCCGGTAAAAAATAGGGGTTGATCGTAGAGGGTTGAAAATTTAGGGTTGTATGTATCTTTTAATGCTGTATCATAAAAAAATAGAAATTAAAAATTTTGTCTAAAAAATAAAATAAAAAATTTAGGGGTGGACTACCCCTAACATTTAGGGGGATGAAAAATAGATGTTGGCCGATTCTCAGACCTACCCAATATGCATACAAAATTTCATGAGAATCGGTCAAGCCGTTTCGGAGGAGTATGGCAACGAAAACTGTGACACGAGAATTTTATATATTAGATATAGAAAACTACGTTTTAACGGTTTTAAGCGTGTAAATTGTTTCGGCCACTTTTCAGTAGCCGTGATCACGGAAGACAAAGATGTCAAGTATTGTTAAAGTTTTATTTATACCACCGCCAACTAGTTCATTTTGTTTATGGTTATTATTTACTCTATGTGAGCCTAATCTAATTTACCACTGCTTCGCAACACGTTGTGGCTTGAGGAGAAGAAGCGGCACAAGAAACTCTTCAGGAAACATGCCTAGCCCTAATAATTTTATATAATACTAGCTGTGCCCGCGACGTCATCCGCGTGGAATTTGTTTTTAAAACCCCCCCGATTTTGAAACATTCTTCATTGGTACTTCGCTGTTATTGGTCTTAGCGTGATGATATATAGCCTATAGCCTTCCTCCTATTCCTATAAATTGGCTATCTAAAGCTGAAGGAATTTATTAAATCAGACCAGTAGTGACCAGGTTCTAGTCTCCTTTAAGAGAGCAGCAGCACATTTGTAGCACCTTTGGTGTTGCAAATGTCCACAGACGTAATCGCTTTCTATCAAGGGGGCCGTCTGCTTGTCTGCTGAACTCCTGAAATAAAATAAACATATTAAGAATAAAACAACAATGCGATAAATTGCGTTTTAATATACTAACGAGGCCTTGAAACATGCAGATGAGTGGCGACCAGCTAAAAATAATCCTTCAAATTTCATTATCACATCAAACTAAACTAAACCATTGCGTTTTAACAATAAGTCCATAAACAATAAACACGATATAATCGCATAGACAATGCTTTGGACCCCAAGGTCTAAAAGTGCTCTAATTACAACACAAAACAATTTATATTACTAGTTTGTGACATACATTTTTAACTTCTGTATAATTATGCTAAATAATTTTTATTAAAATTCAAATGTTTTTATTCAAAATAAGGTTCTTTTTTACCGCAGGAGTTCAGCAGACAGGCAGACGGCCCACTTGATGGAAAGCGGTTACCATCGCCTATGGACATTTGCAACACCAAAGGTGCTACAAATGCGCTGCTGCTCTCTTAAGGGAGACTGGCACCTAGTCACTAATCCCGGAGCACAACTCAAGGTTGTTATCGCGACATACTTTAGAACAGGGGTGGTCGCCATCCAGTCGGGCATGCCCTATCACCTGGCTGGGTGTAGTTTTGTCCCTCTTACGACAGACCGCCCGGCCGCAGGTAATTGTATTCTTTCTCCGTTCCTGTACGGATTATTCCACTGGAGAACACTTTAGAAGGTCATACATATAAGTTAAAATTTAATTTTACTTCCTATTCTCTGTACGCCGTTTCGCAATATGTTATTGCTGTTAAGGAGAAGAAGCGGCAAGAAACTCCCCAGCAAGACTTATAGCTAATAATTGTATTTCTTTATATTTCTTGTTCTATTTAGATCTCAAGTTCTTTTTTTTATAAGTTTTATACAGAATTATTTTATACTGCAACATATCTCCATAAATTCCTTACATGCTTGGCAAGATAAAAAACGTAATACAAAATATAGTATAAGAGTTCGGAGCGAGCTGCTATGTAAATGAAGTTTTGTCATTTAAGTATTCTTCAATAGTGTAGTATACCTTTTTTAGCAAGATACTTTTTAATGTATATATATTTTTTATTTAAATTATAATACTTTTTAAATTAAACTCATTTAATATTCAGGTCGTTTTAGTATTACGCCAAAAGGAAGATTTGCACTGAAAATCAGCCTTGTGTCGGATATAATTCCGGCACAGAAATAAACTGAGTGCAAAGCTTGTTTGCTGAAAATGCGGCATACAAATTCTCAAAATATGTTTTTATTTTTAAGATACATGTCAGTAATTTAAGTATGTCGCTATTATTTTTTCTTTCTATCCAAATGTTGTTTTCTTTCTTTCATTATCTTTCCACCCGCTACATATTATAGATATTCAGATTTCTCATGTCAGTCTTACATGAATTAGCAAACAAATTCCAATACTAATTACGTCTTGGTTATAATTGTGTTTGTAATATGTGTTTTTGTCAATTGATTTCCTTTGTTTCGATAATTAGGCATTACAACGTTGTATTGTTAGTACCATTACCTATTGGGCTATATTAGAACAGTTTACTATTATGTCAATAGTATTTCAGACAATTTTGTTTGTCGTGGAAGATTACGAGCAGTAAAAATGTCTCGCGTTTAGTTGGGGTATGAAAAGGCCAACACGTAGAGGCCCCTTGACAAATTTAATGTAAATGTGGCGTGACACTGACCGGCGATTATCCCTGTCTACACCATATAATAGTACACCCAATCGTCTAAGAGCTGACAACGTTTTCGAGAGAAAATTTCAAGGTCAGTTTTTAGAAATGCTATTCCTCTCACTCCCGAAATTGAATTACTGTTTGGCAAATTAATTTTGGGTTTGTACTTAGTTAAATAACGTCATATAAAAATTTCAGGCATACTAAAATAATTTGAAAAAAAATCAATTCTGAATTGGCGTCTGTCACGGTTTAAACAACAACAAAAATGTCTGGCAATAATAGATTCATGTGTCAAAAATTCCAATTAAAATAATAAGCAAAAAAGAAACGTTCTTAAAATGCTTTGAAAAATTGATATTTTCCCTGTACAGATACGATGCGCACTGATGAACGCAATCACTACTGCCAGCCAGACTGCCCGTATGACGTCCGGGAGAGTGAGAGGAATAGCATATCTAAAAACTGGCTTTCTTGAAATTCTTGTTTTTCCGACGTTGCTCGCTCTCGTACCACAAGGACAAGCCCCGGCCAGTGTAGGACTATTGTAGGAAATGAGAACAGAAGGTACCCCGGGCTATTGGGGTGAACTGCTAGTGGTATTAGGTGTCTGGGAATCATCATCATCATCCGAGCGTTAAATCCCGATTGCGGTCGGAGCATTCACTCCGACGCCCAGGTTCCGCTTTCTTACTTTTTCTACTCCACTTCGCGCGGTCTTCGGCATCCCCCGTTTTGAGACCGCATGTCATCCTTCACGACGTCAAGCCAACATTCCTTGGGCCTTCCCTTTCGACCGGAACCTGGCGGAGGTGGCATGGCTAGACATTTGTTCCCCACATAATTAGCCGGTGTCCGTAAAACGTGGCCGTACCAACGTAAGCGACACTCTTGCAATTTGTCTGCTATGTCACGGACATGACGACTGCTACGGATGCGGGAGTTTCTGACACGGTCTTTCCGCGTCACTCCACACATCCAACGCAGCATATTCATCTCCGTGACACGCAGTTCTTGCTTGTGTCGCTCAAGTACAGGCCACGCTTCACTGCCATACAAAAGGACAGGTCTAATGATAGATTTATAGACCTGCCCTTTTAATTTGACCGGCATTTTGGGGTCACAAATGACACCTGTCACCTGACGCCACTTGACCCAAGCTGCAGCAATACGGGCTTTGATGTCGAGGTCGATATCCCCGGACGCACTAAGGACAGATCCCAAGTACTTAAACTGGTCCGTGCGCTCGACCGTATCTTCGCCTATGCGCACGGATGTGGGATCTGTAGTATTGCAGGCCCAGTACTCAGTCTTCGCCACATTGAGTTTCAGACCGCCGTTCTCTAGCGACACCTTCCACGCATTTACGCGTCGCACCAGGCGCTCCCTGTCTGGGATATTAGGTGTCTGGGAATATGGGGGACTATATAATGGGCAAACGGTAACTCGCCACTCCCTGCATAAGCCCCAAAAAATGCCATAGACGACAGGGGCAACATGGGTGTGAGTGGCTAAGGGGTGTGGAGAGGGGTGCTGCAGGTTCACCGAAGCTTCTTCAACGTGATGCCATTTATCACTTCCAGCCCTGGAGCTTGAGTCTGAACTTTAGCAATATCCACTCTTGGCTAAGACAAGCAGGTGGCTCCCGGAGTCAGGCCCGTGAAAATTCGTGGAACACGTAAAATTGGGCAGATGTCGACTCACCTTGCATGGCCCCAAAAATGCTTTTCAAAATTGTGCAAGGCAACATAGGTGTGGAGAGGTGGGCTGCAGGTTCACCGAATCTACTTCCAACTTTATACCATTTATCACTTCCACCCCTAGAGCGTGAGTTTCAATGAAATGAGATCTTTATTTCTATGAAACATAACAAGGTCTTATAATATGGTGAGAATATATTTCGCCATTTACTGTCATACAAATTTTCTTCAAAACTAATATGGTTTATAAACATTGTGTATTTTTATTTAATAGTCGTGTATGATTATTACAATTTGTTGCACAACTTTGTCACCTTTCTACATACATACATACATAACTTCACGCCAGGTCCCTTGCGGGGTAGGCACGAACAACAGAGTGCCATACAGGCTTATTCTTACACACCTCACTTGCTTCTTTGACATTCATAGCTCTTGTCATGCACGCTCGTCTAACCTTTGTGTCAAAGTTAAATACAATTACTCGTATATATTTCATGAATGTCACTTTATTAATAATAATGAATTGTCGAATGTATTGAATAATGATCGCATGTTAGTAATAAACTGTGCAGGAAAGGAGAAAGAATGCAATTTCCTGCGTTGCGGCGGCCTGTCGTAAGAGGCGACAAAACAACCCACAGCCAGGTGGTAGGGTATTTAGCCGACTGGATGGCTACCACCCCTGGTCTAGCGTATGCCACCATAACAACCTTGATTTGTGCGGCATTAGTGACCAAGTTCCAGTCTCCCTTAAGAGAGCAGCAGAGCATTTGTAACACCTTTGGTGTTTATAATATTAATTTGGACTAGTGGTCGTCCATGGTTGAAATTCGACCATAATAATTTGTTGTCAAAGACTGTTTAAGTATATGTAGACTTCTATAATCACAAATTTCGCCAAGGCTACACTGTTTTTAGACTTGAACAATAAACAAAAGAGTATATATGCGTGTGTGAGTGTCAAATAAATGGTAGATAGGTAGATAACACTTTATTAATAATAATAATAAAGCCCTTTTATTCCGAATGCATGCAATTTAAGCTCCAGCTCTTTCCATTGAACTCGGTCTTCGGCAACTCTGGTCCAGTATGGTCCCAAGGTTAGACGGATATCGTCGCTCCATTTTGTTTTTGGACGCCCCTGTCTTCTGATGTCCCCTCTTGGGTACCATAAGGTTACTTGCATGCTCCATTTATTTATTTTGCAACGTAGCATATGTCCCGTCCAACTCCATTTCAGATGATCTATGCGAGTTATTATATCTGTTCCTTTCGTCTTCCTCCTAATTTCCGAATTTTGGATTCTGTCACTAAGCCTGATATTCAACATGCTTCTTTCCATTGCTCTTTCGTTTTAGCAAGTTTTACCCTGTGTTTGTCCATTAATGTCCATGTCTCAAGTGCAAGTACATAACACTTTATTACTCACCAAGAAAACAAATACCAAAAACAAAATGCATAATTACAACACTTCTTGGCAAAACAACAGGCGGCCTTATCGCCAAAAGCGATCTCTTCAAGGCAACCTAGCTTAAAAGAAATTCTTAACTAATCTCGCGATGTAGATGGAGCAAAAAAAGACAGGACTGTACAATTTGTATATACATACTAACACTATTTTATAAATTTAATACATATATAAATATAATACTAATATACAACGTGTTTCATTTCAGATGACAATAAATCATAATTTTAGCAGTCTTACTCCATACAAAGTTTTTGGTACTATCAAATCAACCGTAATGTCAAAATTAAAAAAAAAGCAATTTCCAAACAAATTAATTACGATAAAAAAGACAATAAAAACAGAACATCTTGTAAATATTGGTTCACTGACCTTGGTAAGAATGAACATCTTCCGCGTTTAATGATGAAGAGACGAGCTGGCAACATGATACATTTGGTCACTAACCTACCGATTTAGTCACAATAACAGATACATGTTGTTGTAAAATTCTGAAATGCAAAATGAGGTCCTGTGGCTAAACCAAAGAAGCTACCTTGATTCGTTTTTGTATTTGGGTAGAGTACGTCATGCCAAAAACGTGGTCTGATTTATTGTCGTAAGGTCTGAAACACGCTGTATATACAAAACATTCTAGATAAATATATTTGTTAACATTATATGTGACAAGCACTTTATATTAATTAACATAATATTACAATAGATAAATAAGTAAATCTAATATATAAAATTCTCGTGTCACAGTTTTCGTTGCCATACTCCTCTGAAACGACTGGACCGATTCTCATGAAATTTTGTGTGCACATTGGGTAGGTCTGAGAATCGGCCAACATCTATTTTTCATCCCCCTAAATGTTAGGCGTAGTCCACCCCTAAATTTTTTTATTTATTTTTTAAACAAAATTTTTAATTTCTATTTTTTTATGATACAACATACAAAAATACATACAATCCTCAATTTTCAACCCTCTACGACCAACCCCTATTTTTTACCGGGCAGGACGACGTCTGCCGGGACAGCTAGTATATTATATATTACACATATTTATTTAAAGACAGATAGTACTTTCGAAGGGAGATCCGAAATGTAGATAATGTTTAAGCCTCTGACAGTAAGAGGCAACGCATTCCAGAATTTGACAGCCTGCACTGGTAGTTTGTGTGTAATTTTTTTTATTGATTTAATGAATTTTATTTTGCATAATTAAAAGAAAATAATAGCATTTGTCACTTCTTCTCTGTATAAACTATAAGTGTGCGAAATTTCATACTCCTTCGTAAATTTTCGCAATTTTCGTAAAAATGGGTATACAACGTTTTGCTTCATGTATTTGAAGTTCGCATACTGAATAACGCAGCGTAATATAATAGTTATCTCAGCTCTTAGCCAACGAGTCTGTGTTGTTTTTCTTTAAAATTTTCCCACCAAATTAATAGGAAACTACGCAGCCAATGTTCAATTTTTACTACTTCCATGTTCGTTTGTCTGCCTTTTTGTCTGTCTGTTTGTGTGGCGTGTGATTTAAATCTAACGTATATTTTTGAACAATAAATTAAATTTTTGAGACGATGTTATTAGTGTTACAACCTAGGTGCCGACAAATTCCACGTACAGATCTGTAGAAGCACATATTATTACCTGCCAGAATTTGAACTAATCGTATGTTCGTTTTCTTTTGTTCAGTTATTCATTGGCATGCGTTTCCTAATTATTGTGGAGAATAGCCTATTGTTCTAGCGCATTAGCATCATTAGCCAGGTGTTGCGGATTACGCCGACTACGATACGGGCACATTTGTGAGATATAAGACGACGGCTTAATGGAGAGAGGGGGCAGTTCAGCGACAACTGCGATCAAGGCGTGACGTGTGTACAATTGGGAATCTATTAGTGACGGACTTTGCGCGTTTTATTGAATTATGACCTTCTGCATTGCGTTTGGATTTGTTGCATTCAGTTATATTTGTACCTGTGTTATATGTTTGTATAGTTCTAAGAAACTCTATAATAATCATTCCAACGGCATTTTTATTCGATTCCCGCTTAAGTCGTTACATAAGCTTGACCTGAGGCCTGATTCTGCTATTTCAATGGCGTTGCGACATTTAAAGTACGATTCCATTGCGATAGTGTCAAACATTAATATTCTACTAATCCACAATATCTTCTCGATATTGTCATGGCGGAATATTAGTAGAAAAAAATGGTATTACCATTAGCAGAAATAGCGATATCTAAATAAATACTAAAAAGCTAAAATACACAAGTTGGCGGTAGGCTCAATAAAACTTTTACAATACTTATTGACACTTCACATCTTTGTCTACCGTGACCATTGCTACTGAAAAGTGGCCGAAACGGTCAAATAAATTACGGCGCTTAAAACCGTTAAAACGTAGTTTTCTTATGTATACTTTTTACGCGGGTAGTTATACAATTTTTTTATTGGATTTTTTGTTTTTGTTCCAGGCTTGTAGGAAGTCTTATCAAGAAATAGAGTTCGAAAACACATAGAAAATGGCACAGGGGCGAGTTTGCGGCTTACGGCTGGGTTCCGTTGGATTTTTAGCAGTTTTTTTGCACCTAATGGACAGATCGTTAGCAGTAAGTAACACTAAAGAAAGATAATATGTTTTACCTTGAGCTTATAGGTTTGAGGTCTCCATGTGCTGTCTGACTATGCTAGAAAGAGGAAATACTCGAATTCTTCTACTTAGTACAATGTAAATTGCTTAAAACCCTTTCGTTGTACATTACAATGTTAAAAAATATGCCGTTTTTGAATTCCAGGCTTTAGAAGGCTACGAACCAGGCGTGGATTATCCAGTCTTCGAAGAGGTGCCTAAAGGGCTATCCTTCACATGTGACGACAAAATCCCCGGATATTACGCGGACCCAGAGACCAGCTGTCAAGTAAGTTCATATGCCTATCCCTTATTTTGTCCTAAAGGCTGACAACGAGTTGGTTTCGCTCCTAGTGTTGCAAACGTCAATAGGCGATGGTGTTACCGCCATAGTTAGAATAACATAAGGATATTTGTGAAATAAAAATGTTTAAGTTCCGCCATCAGGCGGAGAGCGAAGAGAATAAATGTACTACGTAATATTTTAAGCACATTTGAATAGCCCCTGACATAAAATGTGTAGCAATAAATGTTGTTCTCACGAATTTTTAAATGTAATTTTTGTAGGCGGCAACAGATGGTAACAAAAAGGCTTCTTGGATGGTAACTACTTTCCATTAGGTGGACTCTCAGTCTCTGCCATTTTCGCAATAAGAAGACAATACTTACCTGACACTAGGAAATCGTCCACTGTATGTGACGCTCGCTCCTTATGCCATACTTGTGCAAACTGTGCAGCTGTAGACTGAACTTCCTTCCATGGGTTTGAGTACAGCATTCCTTCATTGAGTACAGGAGACAGACTGACGACCTAACTGTGGTGGAAAGATGTTACTGTCAACTATAAGATTGTTATGGCGTCATGTTCTAGACCAGGTGTGGTAGTCATCCAGATGGGCAAATGACCTACCATCTGGCTGGGGGTTGTTTTGTCGCCTCTTACGACAGACCGTTCCTGCACGTTTAAAAGTTTTCTCAAATAACTCCAGTATAGGGCTGCTCAAAAAAGGCGTAAACAGATTTTAAAAGACTCAACAAGATAGGGTCTCTTAGTGTCCAGAGACTAGGGGCCTTTAAATGGTCACTTAAGGAGATACGCCTAGATATACTGGTAGTTGCAAGATATGTCGTAAAGATCGAAGTTCTTTGATACAATGATCTGGGCATGATCGCAGACAGGGACTGGATGAGAAAGGCGGAATACCAAGATATATAGCGTAAACTTGGGGAGTCCTACGTCTAGAAGTGGACAATAAATGGCTGAAGAAGTTGATTTGATATGGAGTACATCAATGCACTGTAATTACATATTTTGTCCATATATAAATTATAAGAATAGAACAGAATATTATTTATTGCACAAACTGTCACATACATATAATTTAAAGAAGATGTTGTGGTCTTTGTTGGAACAACAGTTTGTCCTTTCGAACGTGCAATACAGGCAGATTATAATGTTGCCAGGCCATTATATAATAATATTATTATCTTGTCTTGTTTTCTGTTATTTTTCACAAAATTATCAAAAACAGAAATTTTATATATAACATTATTAAAAATAGGTATACAAATCTAACATTAGTTGACCAGTCAATAACAAAAAATCAAATGTCTAAAAAAATATCATCATAAGTCATAAATTATGGTTTAATTATTTAGCTGTAATTAATTCATTATATTTTATTGTTTATCAAAAATAAAATATTCTGCAAGGCAGTAAATGCACCTGTTAATTAAATAAGCTAGTACAATGAAGAAATTTTAATTAATCTAATACAATAAAAGAAAACTTATTTGTATTCCATGCATTCTAAACATAGTACCTCAAGACTATAAGTAGAATACTGAGCCCAGGTCACAGTCTTCTATGAGTAAGATGCCCAGAAGGCTGGCAACGTTTTCCCGCTGGATCGCCATACTGATTCGTTGCCAAAGTAAGCACCAGCCTTCTGACCACCTGAAGGGTCAATGAGTTGTTTGATAAATGGTAGAGGCTCAAGGCCTCAGGACCCGACGGTCCAAGCGTCTCGACAGAAAAGCCACAAACATATAACTCTCAGGGTTGCATATTTGCGCCGCTTGATACTTGATATCTTGTTACAGGTATGGCATTGGTGTGTGCCAGGCATCAGTGGCAATCACATGTACTCCTTCGTCTGTGGGATTGGCACCGTGTTCAACCAGAGAACGAGGGTTTGCGATTATTTCTACAAGGTAATAAATACTTCTTTCTTTTATACCAATAATACGGAATTGCAAAACCCACATGTTACACAATTCTTTCTAATCCATCCTAAGAGTGTGTAGAAGAAATTGCTTTTAGTGACCAGATAGCTTACTGTTTTCTGTACTTTGTGTCTTGAACTATGTCTTAATGTTATGCAGTACATAAAGTATACGAGTATTCTATTCTATTTATTGATATTTTAATACTTATTATCCTAATCCAGACGAAGGCAACTCCAAAAACACAAAGTTCATAAAAATTGGTCCAGCCGTTCTTGAGTTATAAATGGTGTAACTAACACATCTTTGTTTTATATATACAAATGTTAACAAATAAATATATTTTTACAGGTGGACTGTCAGAACTCAGTCGCATATTACGCTGTAAACGAAGACTTATATAAGGACGAGGGAGGAAACTACATAAATGGGAAAAAGTAGAATAACTTTTTAATTTTCATTAGAGTTCTCATCATACTTTTCAAAATTTAAATTAACTTATTTTCACGACTGTTTCAATTAAACCTATGCTTTAAGGTCAGCCCAGACTTGTCATAGTGATAGTAGATTTTAAAAAAATCAGTTACTATGGTCTGATCATATCATTTTGATTTCTCTTAGATTTTCATGACTGTGTCACGTGATATATGCTTAAAGGCAGATCATCCCAGGCCTGTCATAGTAACTTAGAATATTTTTGTAATTTACACTATAGCCTGAAATGCTTCTCAGAACTACCTCTCTTAGATTTTCACGACTGTTTCACGCAATCTATGCTTAATGGCGGGTCATCTTAAATCTGTCATATGAATGTAAAATATTATCTACACTTGTTGTGGTCTGATATGTTTTTTTTACCTTCTCTTGGATTTTCACAATCGTTTCATGTAGTTTATGTTTAAAGGCAGGTTATCTTACACCTGTTAAATTCATGAGTATTAAGTGCGGAAAAACATTCGAGCCATTTTAATGTTAGTTTATAATAATAGTTAATTATGAAAATTATAATTATTAAGAATAAGATTACTTTTAAGTATCTTCTTGTAATTAAATAAACAGCAACCTACCGTTAAATCCCGATTGAATTCGGAGCGTCCACTACGGAGCCCGGGTTCCGTTCTGCTACTCTTGATTATGCACTTCACGTGTGCTTTGGTGTACCAATCTGAAGCCCAGTTATAGCTTACATTTCAATTTCTATATTTTTGAATATAATCATTCTAGCAAAGAAAAACTGATTTCAGGAGTAACTAGCTCTCTCTCTCTCTCTGTTTTCTTACACTATATATCAATTAATTGGGGTCGGCACAATATGTCTTTTCTTTCCACACTCTTCTATTCTGACATACATCTTCTGTCACACCACAAATCATCATATCATCCTTCACGCAGTCCATCCATCTTTTTTTTGGTTTACCTTTAATCTACCAAAGTTAATCTTAATATAAATTAATAAAGTGAAGTAAAAATTCAATGTACGCGTGATCGATGTGTTCAGTGTTTGGTTTCACCGTACACATCTGTACCCATCCATGTTGTAGTTTAACATTCTTTTTGTCACGTGACTTTCATCCCTCCTCATATGGCATACCAACTTAGTCGTCTTCCTCTCAATTTTTCAGTCCCGTGTGTAACTTTCAAAGATCCCCTTATATACTCATTTCTCACCTTATCCATTCTTGTAACGCCACACATCCATCTCAACATTCTCGTCTCAGCTGAGTGGAGACGTTTGTGGTTTATTTTTTTTATTATTATTACTTTAGTAGACTAACATTCGGACCCGTAAAGCATGACTGGTCGTATGACAGATTATTATATTTGACCTTTTAGTTTCAGTGGCATTAGTTTGTCGCACGTCACACCGATTACCTGTCTCCACTTTAGCCATGCTACATTTATTCTTCTCCATACATCCCTCTCTATATCACAATTACTCTGCAGTAGTGAACCAAGGTATCTGAATTCGGGGTTACAGCAGTAACTAGCTAAACAGGGAAAAATATTATTGTCAGTTTTATTTCGGTCTAAATTGGACCTATGTTTGATCAAAGGTCTTATCGACTCTCTAATCTGTGCTGCATAATGTCGAACTCGTATCTTATTATGACGCAAGCTTAGTCCTATAGATATATTGTTTATCTCTTTCTAGTGCTACTTTTTGGTTTCATCGACTTTCAAAATCACAATTATTCCTCCTTTTTGAACTCAAAAAAAAAACTCGTAACTTCTTGCAATGTTTCACTGATATATATACAAGCATGACTCTTACAATTACAGGGGAAATTCATATAGCAATGAATACGACAGACGACGACTGACAGCACGAAGAAAGAGACAAGAATACACGAGAAAGAGACACTAGTTACTACGACATTATATGTGACAAAGACTGATTTTACGACGTGACTGTAATTCGCTTGTATGTATTATGCCCACTTTCACAGCAGGGAAATGGCGAGGGAAGTGAGCAGTGAGAGTATGCCACGTTCGACATTTAAGCCGCAATCATATTATGAGGGCCTTCTTATATATTTAGTTATAACAAATCTATGTTACACAAAACTTATGTATGTTGCACTTTGGGTCCAAAGAGGATAGACGATGGCAGCTGGAGGGTCCAAACCAACGTCGGAATTAAAAACCTCGTGGCCGAGCCTAACATACTAGGAGAAATAAAATCTCACTGCTTCTGTTGGCTCGGTCACGTGGAACGGATTTGGGACGAGCGGATGGCCGACGTCCGGTCGGTCGCCCCAAGTACCAGTGGAGGCTGACTTGTGTGAGCTTCAAGCCCTTAATTGGCAAGAAATCGCACAGGACAGGAACAGGTGACGTGTTCTCGTTTCGGAGGCCAAGACACATGTCGGGTCGCTGAGCCAAGGGATTTAGTTAGGTAGTTTAGCTGTCGCTGAGCAGTGTGCCTAGAAGGCTGGCAGCATCACCTCGTTGAATACATATGGTAATTCTTTGGGCGAGGTCAGCTGCAGCCTTCTGGTCGTCCATGGCATCGACCACTCGTTTTTTATATATTTAAAACGTTTGTTTTATTTGTGAATAAATGTAATTCATTGTATTTTTCCATGTTCATAATGTGAAAGTTAATTTCGTAATTTACTTACCTTTCGTCAAAGCTATATATATTCGTAGCCTAGACCAACATTTTTATACATACATACATACATAACTTCACGCCAGGTCCCTTGCGGGGTAGGCACGAACAACATTTTTATAGCTAAGGTATAATGTACAACATCTACTGTCTATCGGTCTTATTCATATTGAGTTAGAGTAAGTCTGTAGGCTCATTTTCAAACTTACTCTACACTACTATAGTAATCTTATATCTATTTCGAATGCTGTAAACCATTTGGAATTGATCATTTTGGTAATTCACAGGCATTTAAATATTGTAGTTAAGTAAAGAAATACTTGAAGTTACGTGTCAATTTAGAAAATGTTTTAAATTAACCATTTTAACACAATATTTGCCTGAAGTTTAAATTTATTAAGCGCCTAATAATATTTTCATAGCTAAACTGATGCGTGTCGTATCATGTGACAATGTTCAGAAAGAAGCTTATTTGATTGTTTAATACAATCTACTTTTTCCTTAAAGCAGGAGGCACCATCTGTGATAATTATAGTTTTTGACTGTGTCCAAATATATCTTGATTATAGAGTTCAAAATAACGTATTTAACACATCGCTACAATTGCATGAAACGCAACGGTTAATAACTATAAAATCCCAGATGGAGCAGTAGAGTACGAAACAGGGCATAAATTAAATAATTATTTAACATTAGCGCCTGATAAAATATTTATAGCTAATGTAACGTTTGTAGTATTAAGTAACAACATTAAGACAGGAGCTTATTTAATTTATACATTAATTTTTACTTAAAAATATTAAATTGTTTTAATTACAAAATTAGTTTAAATAATTAACACCTACTTTGTTGTGTAATTCTGTAATTTATTTTAATACGTGTACTTATAGAAAAGGGTCACGTATAAAATTTTAGTAATTACGTCTAACAACCTTTGAAAATTGTTGTTTAATGTATTTAAGAATGTATAAATTATATCAAAGTATGTAGATAATGATAAATTTATTAACTATAGCGTCATTTATGAAGAAAATGAAGTCAACTTATTCCCTTATAAGGGGCCATCCATAAATTACATCACAAGAATTTCATGATTTTTGAAGCCCTCCCTCGTCCTTGTCACATTCGTGAATCTCCCCCAAAGCGTGATATCACATATTTTGCAATTTTAAATCAAGAAATGATTAAATTAAAACAGCAGTTCCGTAATTAGTTTTACTTGTGGTCGCCCAGTGGTCGAAATTCGACCATAATAAATTTAAATTATAAATTTGAACATTATTAGGGTTCTGTTGTCAAAAACTAGACTTCGATAATAACAAATTTCGTCAAGGTTACACTGTTAACTTGATTTTGAGAATAAGCAAAAGAGTATATATATATGTGTGTGTGTCAAATACATGGTGGTGTGTGTAATGTTTTTTTTATTGATTTAATGTATCTTTTATGCATAATTCAAAAAATATTAGCGTTCTGCACTCCTTCTCTATATAAACTATAAGTTTGCGAAATATCATACTCCTCCGTTCGCGCAATTTCGCAAAAAAAGGGTTCAAAGTTTTTGTTTTACGTATTAATATATTTTTTTAATAATGTAAACACTATCTTCATACGCATAGACTTGGAAATATTTTGAAGTTTTTGGTAAATCGTTAAATTTCAGGTATTTATGCTTAACAGTCTTATTCATAGAGAGTTGGAGTAAGTTTGAACGCATCTTTATGGTTCTTAAAAAAGCGTCCAAAATTACTCGAACTCATATATTAGATTGTGGATGGTGACGTCACGAAATTTAGGACCCCCCACCCCTTGTCACATAATGTCACACATAGACCACGTTCACGGCCGCGATTCTTCCCGTTCCACTTGCCTCTCGGAGTTACAATCGTAAACCCAAGTGGAACGGTTATTCGACCCACCTCTTGACATGGGTCGTTGTGAGCGTTGTGTGATCGAAAATGATGACGTCAGGTAGTGACGTTTTCGCCACGACCACAACGACCGCGGGTGCCTTGTGGAACAGCTAACGGAGCATTTTGGGCGCTGTGAGCTACTAATGGAACGCCCTGAACGTGTGACGTAGATTAAAAAACTAAAACTGACAATGCCAATAGTTATTATCTAGCTTTGTTAGTTTGTTTAATTAATTTAAAAATAATTAAAATATTATTACAAGTAAATTATTTTCATCACAAATATTTGTTTGTCTTCAAAATACCTGTTTAATAAATAAGACTTCATAGTGACTTAAGAAAGAAATTAATTAAATTTTGTTGTTTTTTTTTACTTAAAATCTTGCCATAGTGTATTTTCCAGTGATTTTATGTAATGTAAATAATTAATTATATTTGTATAACAATAAAATATTAATAATATAATTATTTTTTGTTTTATTTTAAATTCTGTGGTATCATGGTTTATTCTTAAAAAGTCTCCACTCAGCTGAGATGAGAATGTTGATATGGATATGTGGTGTTATAAGAATGGATAAGGCGAAAAATGAATACATAAGAGTTTCGTTGGAAGCTGCACCCGTGACTGAAAAGTTGAGAGGAAGAAAATGTAATGAGGGATGAAAGTCACGTGATTACATGTAATGTTTATAAAAATGTTGATAAATTTTTTATCCATACTTTGTTATAATATTTTCTTAAGTTTTCGCGACTTGTACACATAATAAAACTACGTTTTAACGGTTTTAAGCGCGGTGATTTATTTGATTTTAGTTTATCCGACGTTTCGGCCGCTCTTCAGTCTTCCGTGACCACGGCCACTCAAATAAATTACCGCGCTTAAAACCGTTAAAACGTAGTTTTATTATGCATACTTTGTTATGTTACTACTGCTTTGTGTCGTGTGTCGCTATCTACTTATGCTGAATGAACGGCTGGACTGACGTGGCTAATTTTGGTTTTGAATTATTTTTGGTTTAAAAGGTGAGTAAATATGAAACAAATGCTTGGAATGTAGTAAAAACAACAATGTCGCTTTCCATTTCTACATGTCAAACATTTATGTTAGATTCTGTTAGTGATGTTCGTCCCGTGCGTCGTTTAGAAATTAATTAAATTTAAAAGTCGTTCAGAAATCAAATTTTTTTTTTTTTTTTTTTATTGCACGAGATCAGCAGACAGGCAGACGGCCCACTTGATGGATAGCGGTTACCATCGCCTATGGACATTTGCAACACCAAAGGTGCTACGAATGCGCTGCTGCTCTCTTTAGGGAGCCTGGAACCTGGTCACTAATGCCGGAACACAACACAAGGTTGTTATGGCGACATACTCTAGACCAGGGGTGGTAGCCATCCAGTCGGGCAAATGCTCTACCACCTGGCTGTGGGTTGTTTTGTCGCCTCTTACGACAGGCCGCCGGGCCGCAGGAAATTGTATTCTTTCTCCGTTCCTGCACGGATATTAAAATATTAAATTGAAAAATAAAGATTTTCCAATTATTTGGTTTTGAATGTCAAACGTTTGATGTTCACCCCGTCGTTCAGAAACCAACGTTTTTTATTTATTGATTCTGAGGCGGTACAAAGTTTACCGGGTCAGCTAGTTAGAAATAAATATCTTTCTTTCTTTCCTTGTTTTTTTCTTTCTGTTAGTAAGGGAAATAAACGCTCGATAACATATAGGAACCGGCCGATAGTCATCACATCATACACAGTGGAAATTAGTTTGTATTTGAAGAACGCACAAACATTTTGACCAAAATAAAAACCAAGCATTGTCTTAACATAGACAATTAGTATGTAAGATGCATTCTCACAATACGCGTGTGTGTTTGCGTGTTTGAATGTTGCATTGTTTATTTGTGTGTGTGGGAAGACATGTGAATGTAAAGCTGCGTTCATAACGCCTAGTTGCAAAACGCTGCGGTTTAAAATTATTTTTTGTTCCGTACATATAAACCGCGTGCAGAAAGTTTTCCGATGACTACTTACTATTGTTCTGTATACTTAAGTTAAGTATATACAATAATCATTTAAAATAATATATTTATTGCAACAACTATTTATGTAACCTTTTTTGTCAACTTTACTGACCATCGATCGCCGCGTGACATCATGACATGGCTATCGGCAATCCTGCGCATGGGTAGTATATAAGCAAAACCGAACACTTATACACAGGGTTTGGAAACCAGCAAAAAACGTCGAACTGGTTCCAGCCTAAGTATATAGTAGCTTCTCCTGTCAGTTTTATTCTAACTTGAACCTGAAACAAATGGTTTTTCGTAACACAAGTTCATCAAATTTAGTATGCTATTAAAATTATTGCTTTATTGCTAGTACATTGTTATTTAGTCTGCAATTAGTTATGTGAGATGGCCGTCGGAGGGAGTTTTAAAAAACCCAAATATAATTATTAAACTTTAATTTAAATTAATACATACAATTATAACTTAATGCTAATGCAGAAAATTAATGCTAATGCTAATGGAAATCCGTAGGGTTACCACACATAACCAATTCATTTACCATTATCAAACTGCATTATGTTGTATATCAAATATTGTTGTTGTTATGTGTGTTGTATTGTCTACTGTGACTTCATATTCGGGGTGCTTAAAAATTTGCCTATTCCGGGTCAATTTTCACTAAAACAATAGCTTACAATCTTGTTTAAATGCTGCGGCACGTTATGTTTACTTTGTGCGAAATTTCAAATCAAGTTTTTGAAGTCGCAGCCAGATTCCTTTTCAAAGTTCTAAAAAGTGTGCCCTATGTGTTGAGATCAGTTCTTTATTTATTAAAGATAAAAAAACAGTAAGAACGGTAAACAATCCAAGATTCGAGCATACAAAATTGTATTATCCACAGTGACAATCAAAGTATGGATAAATTGATCATCACACAACACATTTTTACATTTTATACATGGCCCGAAAGTTTAGATTGGCAGACAGATATTTGTAACATGACTGGCAATTTATTGACGCTCTCTAAAGGGAGACTGAAACCTGGCCACTAATGCCCGGAACACAACTCAAGGTTTTTATAGGGTTATACTCTAATGGCCTTACTTATAATCGTTTGTTAAATTTTAAGAAACTGCTCAGCAACTGATTAACGAAAATCTTACCCATAAACTCCTCTTAAGGATAAGAGGTGGTGGTAAAGTAACTCATAAATAACTATCAAGAATAACCAACATCGAGGGGTAGATTAAGTGACTGCTAAGAGGTAAGATGGCAAGTTTTATTTGAAACAGCCATTGATTAAAGGCTTAAGAGTCTCTTATTTAAGAGATGGCTAATCCTTTCTTAACGAGATTTTTATAAGTAAGGCCCTAAAGCTAAACCAGAGGTAATCATCTAGATGGTCAAATACTGGCCGCAGTTCTCTTGTTCGAACCATGATACGGTAAACTTGGTAAATGTTTGCGGCTGCAACCATACGGAAACGGAATTATTGTCTTTAAAGATTATTATTCCTACCTTAACCACAATAAAAACCGCACAACAATTTCGGCCAATCTAAATGCAGCCTATGGCCATACTGTTATATTGCTACTTGGAGCGCCTCAGTCACTGTGAGGCACCGCAGCGGTCAAACGCTGCCTACCCATCTTTAAAAATCAAAAATTAAATAAAACTGTCAAAAAAGTTATCATAAATACGTGTGACTACCCTCAAAAACGTTTAAGAACTAGCATAGATTCAAAATTCGAATGTGAGTGTTGTTTGTGTTCTAGAATTCCTATTTTGAAATTTGAAATCGCTTCACATCAGGTAACTATTTGACTTGGTTCATTACATTACATTGGTCTACGTTGCTTTGCTTTTTTTCACAGGATTATTAACCGACTTTAAAAAAGGAGTTTCTCATTTCGTCTAGCAATTTTTCTGTTTTGTTTCCGGACCAATTGTGAAATTCTTTTCGCGTTGGATTCAGTGAAGTTTGGTATACAATTTAATTGTATTGTATTTCATATACGTAACTTAAATGTGAACAATAAAAACTTTCTAGCTAAATAGAAGAGAGTACTTAACTAAAAAGCAAAAATCTCTACATCTCGTAGTCGGTGGCAAGTAAAACATAAAAAATCTAAATTTTGCAAATTTGCAAAAAAAATCTGTATGTAGGTGTCGAGTTGGAAGAGTGAATTTAGAATTCAGAAAAACTCAGAATTTTTAGAATTTCTGTCTGTCTATTAGAACACTTCTGAATGGATTTAAATACTCGATACCGAGCTAGTTTATATCTCGGGGTGTGACTTAGGATACTTTTTAACCCGAAAAATGACGACATTTCCGTGCGTTTGTTGAATATAGATGGCGCTGTGGTAGCGTTTAGCGTCGTAGACGACGCTACCTACGTTACCTAGAGGTAACGCGAACGAAGTATAGCTAGCAGTGCCATTTTTATGATGTTATTAGAAAGCATATTTAAAGCTTTATGGCTTTGATGTGTTTTTAAATTGTTTTTTTTATTATATTTTTTCGTCTATTAAGCATTGGTAACTCGGTGGTTAGCAAACAAAAAAGGCTCAGGTTCAAATCCTGACCGGAAAGCATGCGTTACTTAGGCAGTTTTCAAACCTTATGAGCATTTTGTTACAATTACCACGTGCTAACAACGGTGAAGGAAAACATCGTGATGCAACCTACACATCGAGATAACCGATGTGTCAAACCTACCAAGCCGCCTTGGACAGGCGTAGCGGGTATATTGCCAGTTCCCCTATAAATGGGAGGCTTGAGCCCGGCAGTTGGACATTTTTTTTATTTTTTTTTTATTGGAGGACTTCAGCAGACGGGCAGACTGCCCACTTGATGGAAAGCGGTTACCATCGCCTATGGACATTTGCAACACCAAAGGTGCTACGAATGCGCTGCTGCTCTCTTAAGGGAGACTGGAACCTGGTCACTAATGCCCACACAACTCAAGGTTGTTATGGCGACATACTTTAGACCAGGGGTGGTAGCCATCCAGTCGGGCAAATGCCCTACCACCTGGCTGTGGGTTGTTTTGTCGCCTCTTACGACAGACCGCCCGGCCGCAGGAAATTGTATTCTTTCTCCGTCCCTGCACGGATGATTTTTATGACATTTATGGGCTTTATATAATCATTATAAGTTTTTTATATATTTTATATAGCCTTTTAATCATGTCAGACTTCTATCAAACGAAATGATGATTCTCGATAAAATCAATAGGCTTCGGGATCTAGGGTTTTAGAGTTTCGAAACCCTTTAATAATTCAAAATTAGAGAGCAGCCTTAGTTGAAATCTTCTTCCTTTTGCGAGCCATTTGAGGCGGCGAGGAAGTCGGGGCCTTGAGGAAAACCTCTTTGCCCCGGCTACTACTCGACGGGCAACTATCTTGCCTTACTTCTTCGACTTTAAAAGCGAGTATCTATTGAATTAATTAAAAAGTCAATAAGGAAAATTGTTATGATTTTTCAAGGTCTGACACCATACACGTTCATGTAATACTAGCTGGTGCACGCAGCTTCACTCAAGTAAATTTAATTTAGTCAAAGTTTGACTAGTGAGAAAAAGGTACTCAGGTAGCCCTTTTACCCTTTCTTACCCTAAGGGCAGTAATCAAAACTTATCTATTAAAGTACTATTAAACTAAATCAAACCCAAAAAATTAAATGAACAAATTGGCGGTAGGCTAAATAAAACTTTAACAAATTCGATTGTGAGTGTGGATTATCATACATTGGGCAAACAAAGAGGAGCATAAGCTTTTTTAAAAAGGTTTTTAAATACAAGTTTTTGAGATCCTGCATATCATGTAGCAGAGTGCTAGCCAAGAGAAGTTAAACGAGCCCAAACACGACAGGTCTATCTTGTTTAGTACAGGAGTTCCTATGGCCAGCTTCCGACTCCATCATCAGATCAGCTCCATGGTACCATATTATTACATTATCACGCGATATACATATGCATGCAATATTCCAGCTCAATCGGGAACCGGGAAGTTGGCCAAATTTAACTTGCAAGATTCCACCCGAATTTACATACATACATCCATTGCAAGTAAAATAAAAGCTTGTAATAAAAACACGGATAAAAGAACACATTGCTGTCATGAAACACACAAGGTCTACGAAGTCTGCGATCAGTGAACGCTGGATAAACCCAACCACTACATCAGATTCGATAACTCACAATTCCTCGCGAAAGAGAATCGTTTCATACCTAGAATGATGCGTGAGGCTATTGAAATCAAAAAACACCCAAATTTCAATAGAGAAGATGGCTGGCAAGTACCACCTGTTTGGGATCCCATCATCAAAACTATTAATACCCATTTTTTTTCATTTTTTTTTTTACATGGGGAAATGCGTTGTCGCATCGTCAGCCGCGCGGGGGATCATGCGCGGCCGGTATGTGGGGTTCCCCGACGCCGATTAATCAATACGACCAGCGCCGGTATACCCACTAAAACCTCATGGGAGCCTTCTTCCGCCTAGCGCCGGGGTCACGGTACATGCGCGAGTTTAACCCGCAACCCCGACAGCGGCTGGCCGCCTCGTAAACAGAGGCGGCCTCTCCTGTGTGCGGGCCGGGGACTGACGTTTCCCCGGCCCTGAGAGGGACGCGCGGCTGCCTCTCGCGCCCTCTCGCGGCATTAGTGCGGGCGGAGGTCTTTCTGATCCCCCAGACCTCGACGCCCGCACTATTAATACCCAAACCCAGCAAAAACCAACTGCCAGACCTCAAGACACTGTGAGCTCTTTCTGCGTGCAACGGAACAAACCAACTTGATTGATAATTTCTTATATTTTTCCTTCATCTTATAGTACTATACAGCGTGTTTCAGACCTTACGACAATAAATCAGACCACGTTTTCTTCATGACGTACTCTGCCCAAATACAAAAATGAATCAAGGTAACTTCTTTGGTTTAGCCAAAGGACCTCATTTTTCATTTCAGAATATTACAACAACATGTATCAGTTATTGTGTCTAAATCGGTAGGTTAGTGCCCAATGTATCATGTTGCCAGCTCGTCTCTTCATCATTAAACGCGGAAGATATTCATTCTTACCAAGGTCAGTGAACCAATATTTACAAGATGTTCTGTTTTTATTCCCTTTTTATCGTAATTAATTTGTTCGGAAATTTCAAAATTTTATTTTTGACATTACGGTTGATTTAATGGTACCAAAAAATTTGTATGGAGTACGACCGCTAAAGTTATAATTTATTGTCATTTGAAATGAAACACGCTGTATTAAGCCGAAGAATTTATTTGTTAGTTTGCTTGAATGCGCTAATCTCAGCAACTGCTGGACTGATTTGAAAAATTCTTTCAGTGTTAGATAGCCCATTTATCGAAGAAGGCTATAGGCTAGCGGAGCACCAATGAAGAATGTTTCAAAATTGGATGCTTTTTTGATAATGAAATTTTTTTCTTTACTATTCCACGCGGACGTAGTCACGGGCAAAAGATAGTATTATATAATATTATTAGAGCTGTTGCTGAAAAGTTTCTTGCGCCGCTACTACTCTTCAAGTCATAACATGTTGTGAAGCGGTGGTAAATTAGAATAAACTCCCATAGAGTATATAATAACCATAAACAAAATCAAAACTAAATTAAATTAAACAATTTGGGGGTAGGCCAAATAAAACTTTAACACTTGACATCTTCGTTTTCCGTGATCACGGCAACTAAAAAGTGGCCGAAACGTCGGGATTAAAATTAATTAAATTAAAGCAATTAAAACCGTTAAAACGTAGTTCTATTATGTATACAAGTAGCGAAAACTTATAGAAAATATTAAATGGTCATTAGTTATTTTTTCTTCTGTGAAGGTTACTGCCTGGCACTAACGGAAGACCAGGGTTGGTTGTTATCTAGCAGCCTTTACTGAGTTAGGTCCTGTTTAGAGTTAGTTAACTTTTGTCTTTAATAAACTGCTTATGTATACTTTTATAATTTTGAATAACTCTAAATAAACAATATTTTCTTTCCTTCTTTCAAATGAATAAATAATAATTAGTTTTCAAAACTGGAAAGGTAAAAAACAAAACAAAAATCAAAATACAACAAGAATTAAAAACAAAAATAGTTGCATGACCCTCTTTATAACGAGTTTCGAATGTAGTCATACAAAAAGAGATGTTACGAAAAACCTTACGCAACACGAATAATGCTTAACGTGTACTAGCTTACTTTTACCCGCGGCTGCGTTCGCTTCGAATCGATCACTAAGCGTTGTATGACACAGCATTTCATTGGCGATTCCACTATCTTACTAAATGTATATATATATTAGGGTGGTCGTTAAAAATTAAATTTCTTGCGACGCCCCCTAAAAAGCTTCCTTTTAATGAAAAAACACTGGGATTTTTTTTATAATTTTTCCAAGTCAAGACAACACGTGCCTCAAGACGATTCAAGTTAATTTTTGGGTAATATCATGTTTTTTCAGGAAACTTCTTCATACTTAGAAGTAATAATTATTTTAAGATTGGAAAAGTTTTAACAATGAAATACCTTCCGTATTATCATTCTCAGTGATGAATTTCAAATTATAGTTTCAGAAAAAGTTTAAAATTCTTCGTGGTTCAAGCTTATCTTTCAATTTTTCTTATATTTTTAGTTTTAACTTGAATCGTCTTGAGGCACGTGTTGTCTTGACTTGAAAAATTATAAGAAAAATCCCAGTGTTTTTTCATTAAAAGGAAGCTTTTTAGGGGGCGTCGCAAGAAATTTATTTTTTAACGACCACCCTAATATATATATATATATATCTAATATATAAAATCCTCGTGTCACAGTTTTCGTTGCCATACTCCTCCGAAACGGCTTGACCGATTTTGATGAAATTTTTTGTGCTTATCCGGTATCTATGAGAATCGGCCAACATCTATTTTTCATCCCCCTAAATGTTAGGGGTAGTCCACCCCTAAATTTTATTTTTTAGACAAAATTTTTAATTTCTATTTTTTTATGATACAACATACAAAAATACATACAACCCTAGATTTTCAACCCTATACGATCAACCCCTATTTTTTACCGGGCAGGACGACGTCTGCCGGGACAGCTAGTATATGTATATATATATAATACTAGCTGTCCCGGCAGACGTTGTCTTGCCCTGAAGAAATAAAAATTTAGAATCCGACCGCAGCGCCATCTGCCGGGCTTATTTGTGAATCTAAACCGTCCTAGAATCCACTTGAACACACCCAAAAAAATTCATTCAAATAGGTCCAGCCGTTTAGGAGGAGTTCACTGTCAAAACACGTACGGAATTACATATATAAAGATATTGTTACGAATTGCAGGACTCGAATTCAAATTCCATTAAAATTACTATATAATTTAAGTCAAGTACACACATCTTGCTTCTCTCTCATCTCATCTCTCCATTGGGGCCTTGCTTTATACTGCACAAATACAATATGTCTCTCAGCAGCGTAGACTGAATTTCTTCAAATCACACCTGGCTAATGATTACATTGCACAATGGGCTGTTTTACTAATTACAAATTTTAAACACAAAGTAAAAAAAGTCCAAATGAAGAAAAGGTAATAAAATGTCTACAGGTACGCAGGTGTGAATTTGTCTTTTGTCGGCATTCAGGTCGTAACAATATAAATAAATCAATTGCAGCTTGTTAGTCTAAAACTCGAGAACGGTTGGACTGATTTGGCTAATTTTGGTTTAGAATTATTTGTGGAAATCCAGGGAAGGTTTAAAAGGTGGGTATATGAAGAAAATACTTGAAATATGTAAAAACAACAATTTCGCTTTCTTTTAGAAACTATTCCTACCTGTCAAAGATTTGATGTTCGTCCCGTAGTTTAGAAATCAATGGAATTT
Source organism: Dendrolimus punctatus (assembly GCA_012273795.1). Classification (NCBI taxonomy): domain Eukaryota; kingdom Metazoa; phylum Arthropoda; class Insecta; order Lepidoptera; family Lasiocampidae; genus Dendrolimus; species Dendrolimus punctatus. Next base: position 10,371,778 of record CM022554.1, on the reverse strand, counting down.
TAAAGTGAAGAGTTTTTCATTTCTTTGGTTTGAATGTCAAACGTTTGATGTTCTTCCCGTCGTTCAGAAATCAACGCTTTTTATTTATTGATTCTGAGGCGGTACGAAGTTTGCAGGGTCAGCTAGTCTTTAATAATAATCGGTACACAAACACACATATTGTACATTTCAAAATTCAGCAAGTTACACTTGTGTTACGGGTGGTATACAACTGAGAACTCTGGAGCCGACCCCAGACGCCCAGACCATGGTAAATAAAGATGAAAAATTGTTTACGAGATTTGCTATACCGGGAATCGAACCCGGAGCCTCTGTGTGGTAGTGAGGTCAACCATAGAGGCCGTCAATTATGTGGGTTCAATGTAAGTCAAATATACGTAATCAAAATGTCTTTTTTTAATGCTCACCTGGTATACATAAAGAAAGAAGACGGGGCTTTGTGGCGAAGCCTTAAGTGTTTAGCGATACCTCGGACCTGAAGGCCCCCACTTCCGTGCTTGCCTTAGCCAGCCGGCACAGAGGGGAGATCGTTAGAGCTAAAACTCAAGCTCCAGGGGTGAAAGTGATAAATGGCATCACGTCCGAAATAGCTTCTATGAACCTGCAGCTCGCCTTTCTACACCCCTTAGACACTCACACCCATGTTGCTCCTGTCTTCTATGGCATCTTAGGGTCCATGCAGGGAGTGAGTCACAATTTGCCCATTATATAGTCCTCATATTCCCAGACACCTAGTACGACGAGCAGTTCACCCCAATAGTCCGGTATTTTTATTTCCCCAAAATAGTTCTACGGACGAAAGAAGAATGAGATTTACACTTATGAACTTACTTATAATCGTTTGTTAAATTTTAAGAAACTGCTCAGCAACTGATTAACGAAAATCTTACCCATAAACTCCTCTTAAGGATAAGAGGTGGTGGTAAAGTAACTCATAAATAACTGTCAAAAATAACCAACATCTAGAGGTAGTTTAAGTGACTGCTAAGAGACAAGATAGCAAGTTTTATTTGAAACAGCTATCGATTAGGGGCTTAGAGGCTCTTATTTAAGAGATGGCTAATCCTTTCTTAACGAGATTGTTATAAGTAAGAGACCCTTATTGTTTAGAGAATGAGTGCATAATCCTGTTTTTTTAAATTATGCATAAAAAATACATTAAATCAATTATAAAAAAAATTACACACACTACCATGTATTTGACGCACAGACGCACTCTTTTGTGTATTGTTAAAGTCAAATTAACAGTGTAGCCTTGGCGAAATCTGTGATTATCGAAATCTAGTCTTTGACAATAAATTTTTATGGTCGAATTTCGACCACGGGCGACCACTAGTAATGAAGAATTATCTATGTAACTTTTTGGGTTTTGAACCAAATTTAGTTTAAGTTTTTCACTTGTTTGTAACCACGTGATTTTAAACGGCTACCGAGTCCTACTTTAAAGCAATTAAAATTAACTTTGAATATTTAATTAATGAGTTTAAATAACGATGGATAATTAGACTGAACTGTCTAATCCGTGTTACGCAACGGTTTGAAGACGAGGTAATTGTTAATAATATCACGTGCTAACTAAAACATCTTTGTATGTAACGGATGTTTTACACTTTGGGTTCAGTAGACGTTTTGTTTGTAAAAAGAAAAGAAAGACTATTTGAAGACATGGCGACGTAATTACATTCTTAATACTGTTACGAGCGCGACTCGAATTAAAATGCCATTAGAATAATTATTGAGTTTATTAGAACTATACAAACACGTATAACATAGGCACAAATATATATGTAATGCAGGTCGTAATTAAATAAAACGCGCAAAGTCCGTCACTATTAGATTCCTGAATGTACACAGGTCACGCCCGTATCGTAGTTATAGCTCAACTGACTCCCCTCTCCATCAGGCCGTTGTTTTATACTACTAACGCAACGTCGACACAATTGTAATCCGCAACACTTGGATAATGAGCAGCGGTAAACGAGTACAATAGAACAATAGGCTGTTCTCCACAATAACTAGAAAGATATGCCAATAAATAAGTGAACAAAAGAAGACGAACATAAAAGGATTAAAATTCAAAGCTTCAAATGCCGACAGGTAATAAAATGTGCTTTTACAGATCTGTATGTGAAATATGTCTGTGTCGGGGCCTAAGTTGTAACAATTCATTACATACATACATACATACATAACTTCACGCCAGGTCCCTTGCGGGGTAGGCACGATCAACAGAGTGCCATACAGGCTTATTCTTACACACCTCACTTGCTTCTTTGACATTCATAGCTCTTGTCATGCACGCTCGTCTGTTCTTAAGGCTCCTGACATCACCTTCTGCTAATACACGATCAATTTGATCATGGAAGGTGTGTCGTGGCCATCCACGACTTCTGCATTCATCCACTTTTGCATTGTATATCTGTTTAGTCATTCTTTCATCATACATTCTTTCCACATGCCCGAACCACCGGAGCATTCCTTTCCTTACCTTTACCCCGACACTTAACAATTCATTATTACAGCATATTCTGGGAATTTGGAAGCCGCATTTTCAGCAAACAAGATTTGCACACACACACACACACAAGCTTGAGATCAGCAGACAGGCAGACGACCCACCTGATGGAAAGCGGTTACCATCGCCTATGGCCATTTGCAACACCAAAGGCTCTACAAATGCGCTGCTGCTTTCTAAAGGGAGACTGGCCACCAATGCCGGAACACAACTGAAGGTTTTTATGGCGGCATACTCTAAACCAAGGCTGGTAGTTATGCAGACGGGCAAATACCCTACCACCTGGCTGTGGGTTGTTTTGTCTCTTCTTACGATAGGCTCTCCCAACGCATAAATTGCATTCTCTCTCCGTTCTTGCACGGATAATATCCCTGTCAATATTATATATATTTTTTTTTGTTTTTTTTATTTGGACAAAAAAACAGTATTGTACAGAATTTACAACTTATTATGAAACATATACATAAATATTTTAACTTGATACAATACCAACATCATTTGCCACATATTAAATAATTTAAATTATATTAGTTACCGTAAAATACCGTAAAAATAAAAATGAAAAGTAAGAAAAAGAGAGAAAGAAAGACAGGAAAAAGAAGAAGAAAGGAAAACCTCACCAGAACGCAGAGCCGGAACCAAGATCACACCGAATGCCTGCAACCAGCCGCAAATGCGAAAGTAACTCTGTCTGTCCGTTCCGGTTTCACGGAAAAACTACTGGACCGATTTGTCTGAAACTCAGTATATATGTAATTTTAATACCAAGAGTGGACAAGGGATACTTTTTATCCCGGATAATGGGATAGATTTATGTAAAGGTTATCCCAAAAATAGGATAGCTTTTTAGTGATTTGCCATTTTTGTTCGTTTTGTCCTTTTTGTCTTTTGGTCTGAAATGAAATTATTCTTGCAGGTGCAAATAGTACTTACATAAAAATTTAGTGTAATAAAATCTGTTTTTTGACTAAAAACTTAAGTACTTCTAGTTTTGACTAAAAATACTTTAGGGAAAGGCCGAAATTAGAATATATTTCTGGTTTTGTCATAAGGGCTTGATCGAATCTAGGATATAAAACAGTCATTCCGGAAAGAGACTGCATGACCTTTGACTATAAGGTATATATAGTAAAAGTTTCCAAATTCTTTTATTTTTTATATTAAGTATTCATACACAAAAAATATTTTGTAATTTAAACACAAATTTGTTTTTGAAAATATTCCACAAGAAACCACATTTTATTTTAGCCGTTTTTAAAAAACTGGTACGGGAATATTATCTCACTTTATAATAAATATTCAATATACATATTACATGTAAGTTTATTTGTATATTAATATTGTATATAATATTAATATATTATGTATTAATACTATTATTAATATTGTATAGCTTTTGCTGTTGCTATACACATATTAATGATGTATATATTAGTATATATATAATATTAATATGGAATGCAAGGATAATGGTCGATGATGTTATGCTGGAACAAGTGAATGAGTTTGTATATCTCGGATGTGCTTTTAGCAGGGATGGAAGGTACACCGCTGATATAGAAAGAAGAGTGAATTTGGGGAATAGTGTGAATGGAGCGTTAGGTAAACTTCTAGGCGCTAAGAACCTCAGCCAGAAGGCCCAGCTTGCCATACACAACGCGGTGCTGGTACCTACGCTCACGTATGGAAGCGAGAGTTGGGTATGGAATAGAGAGCACGAAAGTAGAGTAAACGCGGTCGAGATGCGAGCACTGCGCAAAATCTGCGGAGTGACGCTCGCGGGCCGCGTTCGTAATACCGAAGTAAGAAAGAGAGTTGGTCTGAAAGAGAGTGTCGGGGTGAAGGTAAGGAAAGGAATGCTCCGGTGGTTCGGGCATGTGGAAAGAATGTATGATGAAAGAATGACTAAACAGATATACAATGCAAAAGTGGATGGATGCAGAAGTCACGGAAGGCCACGACCCACCTTCCATGATCAAATTGATCGTGTACTAGCAGAAGGTGATGTCAGGAGCCTTAAGAACAGATGAGCGTGCATGACAAGAACTATGAATGTCAAAGAAGCAAGTGAGGTGTGTAAGAATGGGCCTGTGTGGCGCTCTGTTGTTCGTGCCTACCCCGCAAGGGACCTGGCGTGAAGTTATGTATGTATATTAAATTAGCACACCACCGTCATACACTTGAAATTCCATTTCATAAAATCCATAGCCCGGGTTGTCTGGAAGAGATCGCTTTAAAGCGATAAGGTCGCCCATTGTTCCTCCTTTTACTCTTAAATGTAAACTGTAAATTGTTTATTTTATGTGTATGTGGTGAACAATAAAGTGTTTTCTATTCTATTCTAAAATTAAATAAACATAAAGTTTTTTTTTAAATTAAGCTTGTATTATAATACGGCCGGCGTATCTTGGCAAATGTGAACATAGGCTCTGCGAACTTTAGAGCATGTACACTCGTGCGATGAGTGGGCATACGACTGGTCAGTGAATACAATTGGTCGCCCTTCATCCCTGTATTTTTTCATTGCTTTGTACTAGTTGGTCACTGTATTTTCTTCGCGAGTTTACATGCGCTAAAGTTCGCAGAGCCTATGTTCACATTCGCCAAGTTACAGCGGCCGTATTACATCATTATTTTAACATGTGAAGCAAAAACTTTGTAACCCTATTTACGAAAATTGCGCAGACGGAAGAGTATGAAATTTAGCACACTTACAATTTAAACAGTGAAGGAGTGCAGATAGCTATTTTTTTTATTATGCAAAATACATTCAATCAATAAAAAAAAACATTACACACACTACCATGTATTTGTCACACACACACTCATATATTATTGTTTTAATAAAATTAACAGTGTATGTAGCCTTGGTGAAGTATGTGATTATAGAAATATAGTACATACATACATAACTTCACGCCAGGTCCCTTGCGGGGTAGGCACGAACAACAGAGCGCCATTCAGGCTTATTCTTACACACCTCACTTGCTTCTTTGACATTCACAGCTCTTGTCTATCTAATATATAAAATTTTCGTGTCACAGTTTTCGTTGCCATACTCCTCCGAAACGGCTTGACCGATTTTGATGAAATTTTTTGTGCTTATCCGGTATCTATGAGAATCGGCCAACATCTATTTTTCATACCCCTAAATGTTAGGGGTAGTCCGCCCCTAAATTTTTTTATTTATTTTTTAGACAAAATTTTTAATTTCTATTTTTTTATGATACAACATACAAAAATACATACAATCCTCAATTTTCACCCTTCTACGATCAACCCTTATTTTTTACCGGGCAGGACGACGTCTGCCGGGACAGCTAGTACTATAGAAATATAGTCTTTGACATTAATTGTTATGGTCGAGTTTTGACCACAGGCCACCGTTAGTTTTTTAAATTGACGACGTCTCATTTCTACCAAAATTGAAAAACAGTATAAAAACCGTCTATTTGCGGTATTCATGAATATGAATGAATGAATGATAGTCACGATAATGAATATCAAAATACTGAATATTTGAAGTTGGTTGAGAACATGCGAAAAACAAGAGGCGACGAGTTTTTTAAATGCCAATCCGATTTGCATTATTATGGCACATTCTGACCACATTACATATATTAATAACATCATATTGACCTTCGTATTTTTATTGGATAATTAACGTCATCGGGTTTCGACGAAATCGACTGATTTTAACGAAATTTCGACATATGGTAAAACCCATTTTTAAATTTTTAACCGACTACAAAAAAAGGAGAAGGTTCTCAATTCGTCGGATTTTTTATTTCTTAAATGTATGTTCACCGATTACTCCGAGATTTATGGTCCGATTTACGTGATTCTTGTTTTGTTCGACGCGGAGTAGCTGCCATTTGATCCCTTAAAAATTTGACAGTGTTTGACCAAGTAGTTTTCATTTTATGAAAAAATATCCATTCCGCGCGGCACCTTTGGCAGGCGTACCCATAGACACTAAAAAGTAAGAAATAAATAAAGAAACTTCGTTTAAAAAAACCGACTTCAAAAACTAAAAAGTATAAAATAACTTATTTCTAAAGCTTCTTAATAATATATATTATCTAAAACATCTTGAAGTCGGTGCAATGTAAAACATCAAATTTACAAATTTTGAAAATTACTAAGAACATTTTATACTTTTTAGTTTTTGAAGTCGGTTTTTTAAACGAAGATATTTTTACTGTCATACATTTGGTATGAGTTGGAGTTATTATTATTTTTATTGCAAGAGTTCAGTTGTTTTTCAACAATGCCAGCAGACAGGCAGACGGTCAACTTGATGGAAAGCGGATACCATCGCCTATGGACATTTGCAACACCAAAGGTCCTTACAAATGCGCTGCTGTTCTCTTAAGAGAGACTGGAACCTGGTTACTAATGCCGAAATACAATTCAAGGTTGTTATAGTGGCAAGCTACCAGGGGTGGTAGCCATCCAGTCGGGCAAATATCCTACCACCTGGCAAAGTTCGTTGTCCGTTGTATATTACCCATGAAAAAATCATGAGAAAATTACAAATTACATACATACATCTTATATCTTATCTAATATATAAAATTCTCGTGTCACAGTTTTCGTTGCCATACTCCTCCGAAACGGCTTGACCGATTTTGATGAAATTTTTTGTGCTTATCCGGTATCTATGAGAATCGGCCAACATCTATTTTTCATCCCCCTAAATGTTAGGCGTAGTCCACCCCTAAATTTATTTTTTTGTTTTTAGACAAAATTTTTAATTTCTATTTTTTTATGATACAACATACAAAAATACATACAACCCTAAATTATTAACCCTTTGCGACAAACCCCTATTTTTACCGGGCAGGACGACGTCTGCCGGGACAGCTAGTACTAATATATAAAGCTGAAGAGTTTGTTGAGTTTGAACGCGCTAATCTCAAGAACTACAGCCTGATTTCGAAACTCCTTTCGCTGTGAGATAGCCCATTTATTGAGGAAGGCTGTATTATATCACTATGCTAACAATAGGATCGGATCACTAATATGACGTTTCTAAATCGGGTTTTTTTCAAATGATTCCAAGCGGATGAATTCACAACCAGATGCTAGGACATGCATATTATCACGCCTATTTCCCATGGGGGTAGGCAGAGACTATAGATCTCCACTTGCGACGATCCTGACAAACAACTCTCGCTTCATATACTTTCATTAACCTCTTCATACTTGCATGTTTATTTGATATGCTTTTACTTGACCTCGTTTTAACACTTCTGTTATTTGATCATGGTGTGTACGTCGTGGTCTACCGGTACCAACTCTGCCATTCAAAATACTGTTTGGGCTAGTTTCACTTGCCTCTAGCACTCTGCTGCTACATTATATCCAGGATCTCAAAAGCTTGTATTTAATAACCTTTTTAAAGAAGCTTATTTAGTGTTGATTTTTCGTTTCATCGAGTTTCAATTCATAACGATTGTTTAGGCCAATTATTTCGATTGGTTCATCTCCTTGATTATATGATTGGAATGAAGTCAGTCGCGCCAACATCTTCCGATCTGTGCCCTGCTAATGAGGCTCATTGGCCAACGACATTGTGTCGTCACGTAATGTGAATGGAGGGACAAATCCGCACCACCGCCCAATAAGTCGAAAGTCGCCTACCTGACCGCGCGCGTATAACGACCCGCGCCGTAGTCATATGAACTACCTATTTTAATATTTAACCGCCATTGAGTGATTTTGTGTGTCACAGAAAAAGACTTTATTATATTCCATTGTGTGTGCAAACAATTCATTAAATCTCAACGACCACTGCCAGAAGTCTCCAGGCTTGCCTATTTGGGAGAAGTGCAGTTTCGGGAGGTTAAGGTTAGTGGCTTGATTTTCCTTCCCATATAATCAATCGGATGCGACGATTGATCTGATTGTCCTGCCGTCTACTGCTCTTGAGCTGTATTATCGAAGGCCGCACCAGTCCAGGAGGTAGGGCAATACAAAGCACGACCGCCGCCACGATGTGTGCTATAGGGGAGGTGGGGAAGGACCTGAAATTTGACCCTGGCACCACCAACGGTTCTAAAGAAGTTTCACTTAAAATATCTTTACGTAAAATTCAAAGTATTATAATATATATAATAATTAGGTGTCGATAAGCATTAATTAAAGGCAAGTTGCGACCTTGAGCGCGCGGTCGGCCGCCGTCGCGCGGCGCATTACACCACAGCTTGCGAAGGCGGCTTACGTAACGAGATTTGTGATAACTTGTTGATAAGTAGATGGTTATTTCTTGAACGTTAAATAAATAGCTCTTAGATATCTTAATCTTAAAAAATTCACTCAGACGTTTTCTTAAATTGTAAATAACTTCATACATACATAACTTCATGCCAGGTCCCTTGCGGGGTAGGCACGAACAACAGAGTGCCATACAGGCTTATTCTTACACACCTCACTTGCTTCTTTGACATTCATAGCTCTTGTCATGCAAGCTCGTCTATTCTTAAGGCTCCTGACATCACCTTCTGCTAGTACACGATCAATTTGATCATGGAAGGTGTGTCGTGGCCTTCCGCGACTTCTGCATCCATCCACTTTTGCATTGTATATCTGTTTAGTCATTCTTTCATCATACATTCTTTCCACATGCCCGAACCACCGGAGCATTCCTTTCCTCACCTTCACCCCGACACTCTCTTTCAGACCAACTCTCTTTCTTACTTCGGTATTACGAACGCGGTCCGAGCATCATATCGTCATCTGCTTTAATATCGGTTAAAATTTGACTTAACCTCCTCAGTCCCAAGCCAGGGATTCTTTATCGATTTTGATGATTTTTGGAATGGAAAAAATTGTTATCATTTTTAGAAATTGTAGAAGGTATCGCAATGGGTTTCTAAAAAGTAAAATCATCAGCCTGGGAAATAGTCCGACACTCTCTTTCAGACCAACTCTCTTTCTTACTTCGGTATTATGTAAATAACTTGTTTGTTAAAAAGGTATTTAAATACAAATTTTTGAGATCATGGATATCATGTAGCAGCAGAGTGCTAGCCAAGACATGTAAAACGAGCCCAAACACTACGGGTCTGTCTTCGTTTAGTATAAGAGTTCCTATGGCCACCTTCCGACTCCATCATCAGATCAGCTCCATAGTACCATACTATTACATTGGCACGCTATATAAGTGTTGGTCAAATTTAACTTCAAGATTCCACCCGAACTTACATTCATCCATTGCAAGTTAAATAAAAGCTTATAAAATCGATTTAATTAATGAGCTTAATCAATGTGATGGAAATTATATGATTTTCATTTGAACTATAATATTTCACGCGGTTAACTCATATCTTCTTTACATGAACTATGATTTGGAGGGAACTTGCCGCCGCAGTTTCATATTGTTCTTTTAAAATTTCTTAGATATTTCCTGCTTTGTAATTTTTGTATAACTTTTTCGTTCGCGAACCGATTTTGATAAAAAGATCAGTTAAGTTGAATAAAATTTCAAAATTTAAATTTTATTCCCATTGGATTTTGGGTTCCGAAGATATAGCAGAAAATTTATGTCAATAATTAACTCAACTATTGAAAAGACTTCAACGCGCGTTTAAATTAACAGTTCATATAATTCAACATAGGATAATTTGTATCGATAGTGGGATAAATTCCGCTGAATAGGGATACAAAATTTATACCAACGAAGTAACCTCTTAATATCTTGTTTATATTGTTAAGACCTGAATGCCGACAAAAGACAAATTCACACCTGCATACCCGTAGACATTTTATTATCTTTTTGTCATTTGAACTTCTTTTGATTACTTTGTGTTTAAAATTTGTAATTAGAAAAACAGCCCATTTGCACAATGGACTGTTTTTTGTAACTTTTTATGGCAGTCATTAGCCGGGTGTGATTCTAAGAAACACAGTCCACGCGACCGAGCAAACATATTGTATTTGTGCAGTATAAAGCAATGCCTCAATGGAGAGATCGGGATTCAAGCGATAATCACAAGCGGGGCAAGACGAAGGACATTGCGTGTGTTATTGAATCATTGTGTTCACTTATATTTTTTGTACGTGTATTATATATACGTGTTTGTATAGTTCTAATAAACTCTCAGAATTTTAATTCGAATCCTGCAACTCGTAACAATATTTTGGAAAAATAAACATCTCAGACGATGACAAATTCTTCCAAAACGATTAAGAAAGCAGTACACCAGTTCAACTTGACCCATCATTACACACTGTTTATATGGTTAAAGAGGTCAAATTGTGATGGCACTTAATAATGGCAAAACATATTTAACTTGACCTTTGATTCTTTTGTAAGTAAATTATGAGAGAGGTCTAACATAACTGGTTTTCGCAAAACAGTAAAATTTTCTACAGTAAAACCAGGATGATGTCACACTTACAAACTTTATAATTCTGTAGTTCTTAACCAACTTCCAAAAGGAGGAAGTTCTATATTTGTTACTCAATTTCTCTGTCATTTGTGCATAACTCGAGAACGACTTTACCGATTTAGATATTGTTAAGAGTGTAAGACTCGAAATAAAATGCCGTTGGAATGATTATAGAGTTTACTAGCTGTCCCGGCAGACGTCGTCCTGCCCGCTAAAAAATAGGGGTTGATCGTAGAGGGTTGAAAATCTAGGGTTGTATGTATTTTTGTGTGTTGTAACATAAAAAAATAGAAACTAAAAATTTTGTCTAAAAAATAAATAAAAAATTTTTGGGGTGGACTACCCCTAACATTTAGGGGGATGAAAAATAGATGTTGGCCGATTCTCATAGATAACGGATAAGCACAAAATTTTTTATCAAAATCGGTCAAGCCGTTTCGGAGGAATATGGCAACGAAAACTGTGACACGAGAATTTTATATATTAGATTAGAACTACACAAACACATATGACACAAGTACAAATATAACCGAACACAACAAATCCAAACGTAATACAGATGGTCGTAATTCAATAAAACGCGCAAAGTCCGACACTATTAGATTCTCGAATGTACACACGTCACGCACGTACCGTAATCGTCACTCAACTGCCATCTCTCTCCATCAGCTCGTCGTTTTAATCTACACAAATGGAAATAAATCCGCAACACCTGGCTAATGAGGCTAATGTGCGAGTACAATAGGAACAACAGGCTGTTCTCCACAATAACTAGAAACTTATGTCAATAAATAAGTGAACAAAAGAAGACGATCATAAAAGGATTACAATTGGTTCAAATGCCGACAGGTAATAAAATGTGCTTCTTGGAATTTGTCTTTGTCGGGGCCTAGGTTGTAACAATATATTTTTGTGTGTGTTCGAGTGGGTCTCCGGATGGTATAAATCTACAATTGGAAACAGTAGATGGCACTGGGATCAGGTCCTAGATCTCTTTTACACGGATAATCTTCTTATATATAAAAATGAATGTTTGTCCGTATGTTCTTTATAGAATCGTAAACTATACTTTTGATCATGTGATGATCTTTCGCAAAGTTGTTGTGCATGAGCCAAAGAAGGTTTCTGAGTTGGTTCACGATTGGACCCGGTAGGTGGCGCTGCTATCGGCATATCGATTGAAGCTTTTCCGGGCAGGACGACGTCTGCCGGGACAGCTGGTAGTTTATATTTTTGTTTAATAAAATGTATGTAGGATACATACATACATAACTTCACGCCAGGTCCCTTGCGGGGTAGGCACGAACAACAGAGCGCCATACAGGCTTATTCTTACACACCTCACTTGCTTCTTTGACATTCATAGCTCTTGTCATGCACGCTCGTCTGTTCTTAAGGCTCCTGACATCACCTTCTGCTAGTACACGATCAATTTGATCATGGAAGGTGTGTCGTGGCCTTCCGCGACTTCTGCATCCATCCACTTTTGCATTGTATATCTGTTTAGTCATTCTTTCATTATACATTCTTTCCACATGCCCGAACCACCGGAGCATTCCTTTCCTTACCTTCACCCCGACACTCTCTTTCAGACCAACTCTCTTTCTTACTTCGGTATTACGAACGCGGTCCGCGAGCGTCACTCCGAAGATTTTGCGCAGTGCTCGCATCTCGACTGCGTTTACTCTAGTTTTATAAATGCGTAAAATATTACTTCAAATGATATTGCAATTAAAAAAGCGTCGTTTCGTGTTATGTATTGCAACACTTTACGGCCCAGTCACGCGGCAAATTGGGAAAACGTTTGACAAATAGATAGTTGGCCCCAATCGTTATTACTGTTAACCGATATCATTGTAATTTTGTATACTGTAATTTTAATTTAAACTATATAATATCGATGGCTGAAAGGCTATTTGTTTTAAACGACAATTTTATAAATTGTCGGGAGAAAAGTTTAAAGTTTCTAATGACCCAGAAAAACACACCACTAACGAACTATGTCCCATATTTTAAAAACAAAGAACATCTGTAGACTGAAACTAGAGATCAGGTTCTTTATATTTCTTTAAGTTGAGACATTAGGATGAAAAATCCATCGTGTTGAGTATCACATATGATATGATATCTAGAATATTATATACATACTGATAAAAAAATATTTGTAGCAGCAAGAGGTAGGTATTAAATGATACGATGTGATTATTTGTACGGATACTGGACGAATAAATTATATTTATTCGTACAGTCATTCAATAATTAAAAAAAAAAAAGAATGAATTGGATGATTAGCTTGTTTTTTAATTAGGTTAGGTGTTTTTTTTAATGACAGTTTTAAAGAATTATTGAAAACATGAAAATAAAAATAAATAAATAAATTCTAAAATGAGGGTGGGGTATAGATACACGGCACATTTATTTATTATGAACAAATCGGAACGTTTTTAATATAGGTGGTTATTTTTTTTATAACCACCCAAAAATATTTTTCCGACACATACACGATTAGTCCCTATGTGTACTGGCGCTGTACATTACGGAACAAGATCTGCTTATATGTTACTACAAAGTATACGCGAGTATTTGCGTACTGCTCTTGTATGGATTGGAAGAACTTCGTAAAATAAATCAATCTTTAATTAGGTTAGGTTAGGTTTTTTTTTTGGCCGAGCCTTTTTAAGAATATTTTCAGTACCCGTATTAATAATTATAAATTGTTCGTACAGTACCCGTATTAATAGACTCAGCCTAAATGATACTTCAGATAGCAGAGATTAGTATTCATTTTCGACTGCTGATGTTAACTGAATTAATTATTTTGGAAATGGTAACCTTATAGTTAGTTAGCCGCAGTCCCCATACGGCCAGATCCCTAGTACCACTAGCAGTTCACCCCAATAGCCCGGTACTTTTTGTCCTCATTTCCCACAATAGTCATATAATGACCGGGGCCTGGCCGTGGGTGCATTATGATATGGTGTAGCCAGCGACAATCGCCGGTCATTGTCACGCCACATTTACATTAAATTTGTCAAGGGACCTCTACGTTTTGGCCTTCCTATGGACCCACACAAACCCTCCAAAAGTCTGGGCCATTTCTATGGTCCGTGGTCTTCATGGACATACAAACTAATAATAATAAACTACTATAGATATACATAATTAATTAGATCATAATAAATATGAATTACATATAACTATATGCAAACAATAATTGTTGTATTCTTATATTGTTTGTTTTAAATAAATACTTTTTTTTTTCAATTAGAAGTTGAAAAGTGGCCCAAGTAGTACTTCACACCGCGGCAACGCCTTGTACTTTACAAAGCCTAGGTGAGGCCGCATTTGGAGTACTGCTCACACCTTTGGGCTGGAGCACCTGCCTACCAGCTTAATCCCCTGGACAGTATTCAACGTCGGGCCGAGTTAATGATTCCATACTCACAGACGGTCCAGATACGCTTGGCCTTCAGAGAGACTTCGCGTCTCTCGTATTCTACCGACTATACAACGGACAGTGTTCCGAGGAACTGTTCAGAATGGTGCCTTCGTCTTCTTTATACTTCCTAGAGCCGCTTCGCTCTTGTATGCAACGGTTCTCTAGTACGTTTCCTTTGCGCACCGTGGGATTTTGTAAGGAACTCCCAGCCGTGGTTTTCTTACAGCGCTACAATATGGGGTTTTTAAAAAAAGGTGTCATAAAATTTCTTCGAAGCCCTTAGTGACACTTCTGGTGTTGCAAACGTCCATAAGCGACGGTAACCGCTGTCCATCAGGTGTGCCGTCTGCCTATCGGCTGTACTCCAGCGATAAAATAATATAAAAATAAGAGCAGAATTATCTCTGAGCATATCGAGTCTTTAACACGATTTTACATAAGTATAGTTTTTTGTTGCAAAAGGTATCTTTAACTATTATTTTGTTTTCGGATGATAAGGCTTCGATTCTGTGATTCAGTAGGGTCTAATCTAACTAAATCTGAAAGTTATAAGATCAAATAATAATTTAAATAATTTAAATCTCACAATCTCCTTACTGTGGCTAGTATCTACATATTTGAAATCGCTAAGTTTGTCCAATTAAATGGGTCCTTGTTTGAAAAATTTAATAATGTTAACGCGAGACTTGTGACGCAAGTAAAATTAAAGATGCCTGTGCCTTCTCTGGATCTCTTCAGAAGGAACTGTACTTACATGGCTCCTCTTATTTATAACTCTTTGCCAAATAATATTGTAAACACACCCCCAAGAAAATTCACTGTAGTCTTAAAAAAGTGGCTGATCAAGGAGTGTTTCTATACTGTAGATGAATTTCTTAAAAAAAGTGCTTGTCGCTATTACCTATACGGAAAAGCTTAATGATCTATTTGTAATTATTTCTCTTGACATTCATTACTTGTATTTTATGGAAAATTGACTTTTTTTAATTAGAATATTTATGTAAATTTAATTTTAAACTTGATTTCATTCGTTTTGTACACCACTATGTGGTAGAATGTACTGTGCGTCTACAATGTGTAACACCTGTATAAACTACATTCTCGCAAATAAAGATATTGATTGATTAAAATACTATAAATATAATATTTTTGCAACAAAAAAAAAAACGATGAAATGGCAATAAAGACTGGATATTATCTGAAGTTTGAATTCTACTCCGTGTGAACAGTTAATTTTTTTCTTTGTAAACCTCCACTGGAAGTCGGCGTGTTATATCAAAGTATTCACTTCAAAATTGACTAAGGAACCCTAGAGTCCCGCGATGACGTCACGGAGGTACACGCGGTACATTTTAATGGCAAAATGGCTTCACAAGTGGTAGTTGTAATGCCACGGAGTGCGCAGGCGCGTTGCTATACTTTTGCGTAATACAGTGAAAGTGGCGGATTGCTCCGCCGCGATTTTGTTCGACAACAACTGTTAGAAATACACATTTTATAATTGTTATCGTTGTTTATTGTTAGCGGTATTGTATGGTGGTATAATAACAGTGATTCGCTCAACCGATTCAAGCTGTTTGTTTCCTGTCTTAGCAGCCGTTCATCTGCTTTACATACATACATACATAACTTCACGCCAGGTCCCTTGCGGGGTAGGCACGAACAACAGAGCGCCATTTAGGCTTATTCTTACACTCCTCACTTGCTTCTTTGACATTCATAGTTCTTGTCATGCACGCTCGTCTGTTCTTAAGGCTCCTAACATCACCTTCTGCTAGTACACGATTAATTTGATCATGGACGGTGTGTCGTGGCCTTCCACGACTTCTGCATCCATCCACTTTTGCATAGTCATTCTTTCATCATACATTCTTTCCACATGCCCGAACCACCGGAGCATTCCTTTCCTTACCTTCACCCCGACACTCTCTTTCAGACCAACTCTCTTTCTTTCTTCGGTATTACGAACGCGGTCCGCGAGTGTCATATCGTCATCTGCTTTAATATCGGTTAAAATTTGACTTAACCTTCTCAGTCCCAAGCAAGGGATTCTTTATCGATTTTGATGATTTTTGGAATGGATTTTTTTTTATAATTTTTAAAAATTGTAGTAGGTATCGCAATGGGTTTCTAAGAAGTAAAATTATCAGCCTGAGCAATAGTCCGGCTGATTCCGGACAGGATTCCAACCACGCTTTTTGAATTTGGGACGCGTGTCCTAGCCATTACACTACCACGACTACGTTTTCAAAATAAAAGAAAAGTGAAATCATACAATAAACGTATTAATAATAGCAATTTCTATCTTTCTTCTGCATCTGTTGTAACCAATCATAAATGTATGAATGTTGTAAGAGTAAAGAAACAAATCTTCCCATACATGTATGAGAGTTGTTGTAATAATTGATCTTTCGTGATATACTGTCTTGTTGCGTGTATGTGTGACGATATGCTTGCGTTGATATCACGCTTTTTAAAGCGTAAATAACTTCATGCGTTTTACTTTAATATGTTTCTTTTAAATTTGAATTCCGTTTGTCTGACATTGCGCCTGATGTCAGGTGGAAATGCAGTCAAAGGTAGGCTTACCTAGAAGATACCTGTTCACGCGAGACTTGAAGACACCTAGATTCTATTATTTAGGAAATATAGAGGTGCAGGAACGGAGAAAGAATCAATGTCTTGCGGCCGGGTGGCCTGTCGTAAGAGGGGACCAAACAACCCACAGCCAGGTGGTAGGAAATTTGTCCGACTAGATGGCTACCATCCCTGGTCTGGAGTATGTCGCCATAATAACCTTGACCTGAAGAGAGCAGCAACGCATCTGTAGCACCATTGCTGTTGCAAATGTCCGTAGGCGATGGTAACCGCTTTCCATCAAGTGGGCCGTCTGCCTGTCTGCTGAACTCCTACAATAAAAAAAAATTAAGTGTAGTTAAAATCATGTAATTTACATGAAAAACAACGCAATTGTAAACAACTGTTTTTATTTTAAAAAATCCGAGGAAGTTGATATAGGGAAGGAAATATGAAAATGTCTGCACGCATACTACATAGTATAGTTAAAAGGAAATGATTTGTAAAGAAAATAATTACTAGTATTTTCATGTTTTTACCGGTAATGCTTATAAGGCTACTTTTCCGCCGGCTTCACTTGAGTATTGTTACGAGTTAGAAGACTCGAATTAAAAATGCCGTTGGAATTAAAATAGAATTTATTAGAGCTACACAAACAAGCATAACACAAGTACAAATATAACCAGACGCAATAAGTACAAACGTAATGAACGATTCCATAACACGCGCAAAGTCCATCATTATATAGCTTATAGAATGTACGCACGTCTTGCTTCGCTTGTGACTATCGCTAAACTGCCGCACCCTTCTGTTGCGGCATTGCTTTATATTGTCAAATATGTCTCGACACAATACTCGACCGCTTGGAGCATTTCTTAGAACAAGCTTGTATTTTATACACGAGACACTTGGCAGTGATCATAATACAACAAAAGACCCTAAGAGATTACAGTACACAATGGGCTATTTCTAATTACAAATGTTAAACACAAAGTAAACAAAAGAAGTCCAAATGCGGAAAGGTAATAAGGTGTGTGTGGCAGGTGAGCATTTATTTTTGTTGGCGTGTAAAAGTATTAAGGAGGTACTAAATGTAATGAAGGTATGAATTAGCCGAATTTACCGACCGACAAAAACAAATTCCACTCCTAATCTGTAAAATACATTTTATTACCTGTCAGCATTTGAATTAATTTTAATTCCTTTATGATAGTCTTCTTTTGGTTACTTATTTATTGGCATACGTTTCTACAGAACAGTCTATTGTTCTATTGCAGTCTATTTCAGTCGTTTATGGCTGCTTACGACTGAATCATTATCCAGGTGTTGCGGATTATGTCGACTACGATGCAGGCACATTTGTATTTGTGAGGTATAAAACGACGACTGAGGGGGCAGTTCAGCGATAACTACGATCAAGGCGTGACGTCTTACTACAATAGGGAATCTAATAAGTGACGGATTTTGCCCGTTTATTGAATTACGACCTTCTGTATTATGTTTGGACTTGTTGTGCTATGTTATATTTATACGTGTGTTATACGTGTTTGTATAGTTCTAATAAACTCTATAGTAATTCTATCGGCATTTGAATTCGAGTCTCACGACAGTATAGTCAGTTATGTATTAGATAAACATATATATATATATATATATCTAGTATATAAGAAAGTCGTGTTACACTATTTATAACTCAAGAACGGCTATACCGATTTCGCTGAAAATTGGTGGGGAGGTAGGTAGCTTAGAACCAGGAGATGGATGTAGGTAACTTTTATCCAGTTGGAACCGGTAGGTGGCGTTGAGATCGGGTTCTAGAATCCTCTTAACAACGGGGAGCGATTTTGTTTTTGTGTGTTTGAGTGGGTCCCCGGATGGTTTAAATCCACAATTGGAACCGGTAGGTGGCGCTGGGATCGGGTTCTAGATTTTTATTTTTACAGAGCAGCACAACATCTGGCGGAGCCGCTAGTAAATAATAAAACTAAAAAACCCAGCTGATGGCGCAGCTGGTTTTTTAGTTGGCTATTGAACCACCTTTAGCTGGTTGGGATGTTTTTGAAATTTCGATTGGTTACCCATCACTAATAAATGTCATCGATGATGCAATTGGAATACGGAATCCATGTATTTAGGAACCAAAGCATGCTTGACTGATTTCTTATATAACATTAGGTGACGAAAATATAGTGCTATATATTTCACTATGGAGTGATTTACTGTATTAAAATATGGTATTTTCTTTTAAATATTTAAATTATTTTATGTAGGTTTGAAGGTGACAAATTAGCTATTGAATATTAATTTTTATTAAAAACTAGCTTCTGTCCGCGACTTCGTCCGCGTGGAATAGTTTAAAAATAATAAGTTGAAAAAAAAATAGCACCAAGAATATATTATACTAGCGACCCGCCCCGGCTTCGCACGGGCATCACTACATAGAAACCTCTAAAATTAGCAATGTTGCCTTAGTATTATACATATAAACCTTCCTCTTGAATCACTCTATCCATTGGAAAAAACCACATCAAAATTCGTTGGGTAGTTTTAAAGATTTAAGCGCACATAGGGATATAGGGACAGAAAAGGCGACTTTATTTTATACTATGTAGTGATAGTCAAGTTACCATGCAATATAATGCAAGAAAATAATATTAATATGTTTAAACAAAAATTATTCGAGTGGTTGACAAAAAAATCCTATTATAGCGTCCAAGAATATTTAAATGAGAGATAATTATGAAGATGTTGTGTTGTTGTAAATAAAATAAAAAACTTGAATATTACACAGAGATAGGTTAAGTGATTTTGTATTGAGATGCTATGAAAGGCCAACTAAGTATTAAGTTCTGATATATTTAATAAGACCTATGTACCATTTATGTAGCACTTGGTTCGCAATAAAAATGATTTGATTTGATTTAAAAAATAGCCCCCCCGATTTTGAAACATTCTTCATTGGTGATCCGTTCCTATTGGTCTTAGCGTGATGATATATAGCCTATAACCTTCCTCGATAAATGGGCTATCTAACACTGAAATATTTTTTTAAATTAGACTAGTAGTTCCTCAGATTAGCGCTTTCAAGCAAACAAACAAACTCTTCAGCTTTATATATTAGTTATGAGATAAGATTATCCGTACCGGGACTTAGGGCCGATTAACAAATATCTAAAGTATTATAAACGAGAAAGTTCAAGAGGATGTATGCATGTAAGTAAAAACCACTGAACAGATTTTGATGTAGCTTGACTGCAATGGAGCATCAGCTCCCTATCGCGAAGCCTTCCCCCACCACTGACGCTGCTGAGAGCGCGAGGCGGTGAGGAGGGGAGGAAGGAGAGGGAGGGGTGATGGCGCAGGAGCAATCCTCGCAGCCTCCCCCTCCCCCACCGATGGAGGATAGCGCCCGTGACTCCTGGCAGCCATGGGCGGGCGGCAGCGGGCGTCGAGGTCTGGGGGATCAGAAAGACCTCCGCCCGCACTAATGCCGCGAGAGGCAGCCGCGCGTCCCTCTCAGGGCCGGGGAAACGTCACTCCCTGGCCCGCACACAGGAGAGGCCGCCTCTGTTTACGAGGTGGCCAGCCGCTGCCGGGGTTGCGGGTTAACCTCGCGCATGTACCGTGACCCCGGCGCTAGGCGGAAGAAGGCTCCCATGAGGTTTTAGTGGGTATACCGGCGCCGGTCGTATTGATTAATCGGCATCGGGGAGCCCCACATACCGGTCGCGCATGATCCCCGCGCCGCTGACGATGCGACAACGCATTTCCTCATGTAAAAAAAAAATGGAGCATCAGCTATTGTAAAATATGTATTCATTTATATTAATTCATTTAAAAAAACATTTGTGTTTGAAATATAAATACGTAGTCATAATTACAATTATAAATTGTGGTGTGTGTAATGTTTTTTTATTGATTTAATGTATTTTTTATGCATAAATGTAAAAAAATATAAGCATTCTGCACTCCTCTATATAAACTATAAGTGTGCGGAATTACATACTCCTCCGTCGGCGCAATTTTCGTAAAAGGGGTACAAAGTGTTTGCTGGGTTTTTAGTTCACGTATTAATATTGTTACGTGTGAGCGGGGGTACGCACTGATTGGTACGTACTGGATTGGAAGAAAACACCAGTTTTTAATTTAAAAGCTTTTATTGACTTACACAGCCGCACGCAGTACCTCTCTGCAGGGTTGCCCCTATACGCACGACCGACGATGCACAGTCCGGACGATAAGTTGTCACACCCTCAATAGCGTCGCCGATATTGCGTAGACCACCCCCGATATTATCGCGTGTAGCTCGCTTCTGGTTCCTCCCTCGAACTACGCTACACACCTCCTTCACGTATCTGTCTACCAAACTGATCACTAAATTCACCACTTAATTCGTCTCTGTCTTCTATTAACCTTCTCTTCCAACTCTTTAGTATCGCACTTGTCGCTTCACCGGCTTGGACTGAACTCAACTCTAAACTGCCCGGTAGGCGCGCCTTACGCTGTTTATATACCCGGAAGAATTTTCTAGAACCTATCTATCTGTCTTTGTTTTTTCTTTCCCGAACCTTCTGTTCGAGAACTTTCGTTTATACATCTATCTATCTCTTTCTTCCGTTTATCGTCTATCCTTTTCTAAATATATCCGTCCTTGTCTTTTACTTTCAGAAATTTCTAGTTTTTTCTAAAAGTTCCAAAACTGATTTACGCTGCTGGGCAGTTCCACCCTCGGTCGCCACAATATATAGATATAAGATGGGTTTATCTGTTTGTTCTTCTACGGCCTTGTGTGGTGACAAATTATCATAAAATTTGCACGCATAATTATCATGCTATTCATCGGAAAAATAATTTTTGAATAATTTGTAATCAAGAACATGGTCCAATCAAACTGATTACAGCTGTTCGTTTGTCTTGTCGTGACGAGGTGTGGTCTTTCAAGGTTGACTAAACTTTTTAGAAAGTATTTGTTCATTGTACTGTCTGGTGTACATTGTGTCAATGTGATATACTTGTAGTCTTTTGTTGTTAAGGGATGGGTAGCCAACTAAAATAAAAACTGCGCCAGCTAAGAGACCAGCTGTTGGCTATTTGGCTGTTTGGTGAACGTCTAGTTAATAGCGAATATTGACAGTTCATTTCAGTCTATCATATATTGTTACTATTGTTATTTAATGGTGTCTTTTAGATTATATGAAATGAATCTTTATTTGTATGAAACATAGATAACAAGGTCTTATTATATGGTGAGAACATGTTTTGCCATTTACTGGTATACAATTATTTTTTTAACTAATTTGGTTTATAACATCATATCTTTGAAGAGAAACTTCTTTAGGCGCATGAGGGTATTTTTTTACGGATGAAACGCAATAATAATAATATTAGCGTCACGAAGATGTGCAGCGTTTTTGTCGAAGAAAAGGGGGAGAGCGATTGAGAAAGAGTAATTGTAATTTGTATTAATTTTCGACACTTTTAATATTTTGATGACAATTAAATTCATTAAATTCCTATCATATCTTCCATTTTCTCTCCTTCCAAGTCTCGGAAATCTTAAGATTTAGTTTTGTATAAATATATACAAGACTCAAAAATTTTACAAAGAATTTAAATGTGACATTTGAAATATCAAAGGATTATATATATAATACTTATTTAAAATTAAAATAACACTATTAATAAATTACACTACAAACAAAAACTTAGAAAAACTCAAAAATTAGTTTGCCAAAGAAGTTTCATTTCTGACATGTGTACTTTGTACGCACGCACTTTTTTTAAAAATAGTCGTTTAAAATTATTATTATCTGTTACACAATTTTATCACCTTTGTGGCAAAGTTTAATACAATTGTATATTTGATGAAAATTAACTTTAATAATAACTTGTGCCCGCGACGTCGTCTGCGTGGAATTTGTTTTCAAAACCCCCCGATTGTCACACATTCTTCATTAGTGCTCCACTCCTGTTGGTTTTATTTTCTTTTTTTATTGCAGAAAGGTCAGCAGACAGGCAGACGGCCCACTTGATGAAGAGCGGTTACCATCGCCTATGGACATTTGCAACACCAAAGATGCTACAAATGCGCTGCTGCTCTCTTAAGGGAGACTGGAACCTGGTCCACTAATGCCGGAACACAGCTCAAGGTTGTTATGGCGACATACTTTAGACCAGGGGTGGTAGCCATCCAGTCGGGCAATGCCCTACCACCTGGCTGTGGGTTGTTTTGTCGCCTCTTACGATACGACAGGCCGCCCGGCCGCAGGAAATTGTATTCTTTCTCCGTTCCTGCACGGAGGAAGCATTGGTCTTAGCATGATGATATAGCCTACAGCCTTCCTCGATAAATGTAATTTTTCAAATCAGACTAGTAATGCCTGAGATTAGTACGCTCAAACAAACAAACTCTTCAGCTTTATACATTAGTACTAGCTGACCCGGCAGACTTCGTATCGCCTCAGGATCAATAAATAAAAAAGTTGAATGATAATTGCAGAATGTTTCAATTTTAGTGAAAAATGTGGTCACAACTTAATCGGAACGAACATCAAACGTTTGACATTCAAAACAAAAAAAAATGAAAAAAAAAACTTCAATTTTTTTATTTTTTTACGAACATCAAATATTTGACAGGTAGTAATAGTTTCTACGGTAATCATTATTTTTAGTATATTCCAAGCATTTATTCATTTATATTTACTCACCTTTTAAACCTTCCCTGGGCTTCGGCATATAATTCAAAAGCAAAATTAGCCAAATCAGTCCAGCCGTTCTCGAGTTCTAGCGAGACTAACGAATAGCAATCGATTTTGATATGAAAAGAAAGAAAATGTTTATTTAGATTTATTAACATTTACAAAAGTAATACATAAGCAGTTTAGTAAAAGACAAACGTTAACTGACTCTAAATAGGCCCTAACTCAGCAAATGTTGGTTCATAACGACCAACGCTGGTCTTCCGTCAGTGCCAAGCAGTAACGTCACCTTCACAGAAAAAACAAAAAATACCTAATAAACTATAATATAGGTACTAGCGGCCCCGGCAGACGTTGTCCTGCTCTGAAAAAATATGACCCGATCCCAGCACCACCTACCGGTTCCAGTTGTGGATTTAAACCATCCGGGGACCCACTCAAACACATAAAAACAAAATCGCTCCCCGTTGTTAAGAGGATTCTAGAACCCGATCTCAGCGCCACCTACCGGTTCCAACGGTATAAAAACTATCCTATCTTTCAAGTTGGATCAAACTGCACACGGTGTGCAAATTGGATTAAAATCGGTTGAGTAGTTTAGGAGTCCATCGCGAAACATCGTGACAGGAGATTTATATATATTAAGATTACCTATGTAGCAGATCACTGCCAACGGGGAGCGTGCCCAGATGGCTGGCTGTATTACCACGCTGTATGGCAATACTTATTTGTTGTGAAAAATATGAGCCAGCCTCATAAACTCTATATATATAAACATAGATAATGACGGACAAACACCCGCCAAAAACTTATTTACCTAGTTGGAAATATAAGAATATTAACTTTAGTGGAATATGCCAAGTTAAACGGCAAGTTTGCACATACGAAATGCAAATAGCGTTCCAATACTTGTGCAATCAACCTTCGACGGCGAGCGATCGGTTATCCCCCCTTAAGATCAGTACGCCTCGCGACTTGCTCCGGTCAAGTGTATTGTTAGGTATTTGTGCTTAAATTGCATGTAAGTTTATTATATTTATTTATTTCAAATATATATTACGTGCCGTTAATGTATGATATTTAAATGTACATTGTATTTCAACGAGATATAGATTTGTTTTAGAGATGAAGAAATAATAACTACATACTAAAAGAAACTTAAAAATTAAATTAATGATTATTAAGTATGTAACAAATCGCTGCCAGAGGGAAGCGTGCCCAGAAGACTGGCTGCGTTGCCACGCTGTATGGCAATGCTGATTCGTTGCGTGAAATACGCACCAGCCATCTGATCACGGGTGATATCAAAGAGTTTCTTACAAATTTCTTTGAAGAAACCCTTTGCCGATGGACCCCACGGATCTAAAGTTTCAACTCCAAACGGTACAAATATGTAAATTTTTTTTTTTAATATTGTGCAAGAAGCCCTGACGTAGCTTTTGTGACATATTTCTCTCTCCATCCCAAGGTTGTCTGGAAGATATCTGTGTCTGCGATAAGATCGCTGTTTGTACTAATTCTAAGCTAGTTTTGTGCATTGTTTCATTAATTTTAATTTAAAGTATATATCTGTATAAAATATAAAACTTTTGCATATATGTATAATTATGTATTTCTTTCAAGATCACGGGCCATAAAAATTGGCTCGGACTCTTGGAAAGCTTGCGCGGGGCCATGGCAAATCCAACACGTAGAGACCCCTTGACAAATTTAATGTAAATGTGGCGTGACACTGACCGGCGATTGTCGCTATCTACAGCATATAATAAAGCCCCTAAGCACAAGCCCCGGCCAGTGTAGGACTATACCGGGCTATTGGGGTGAACTGCAAGTGGTACGAATATAGTGACTATGGTGTCTGACTGTCGAAATGTTCGGGGAACATGGAAATATTTTTAACGTACAGATTTTTTTTATTAAAGACTGAAAAGTTGCCGAATACTCGAAATATCAAATAAAAGTTAATATAAATAGAGAAAGAAACAAAATAAGTCCTAAATTGGACCCAGCCTTAGCATAATGCTAGCCATTATGTATGTTTTCTAATTTTAATATTCTTAACTATCTTTAATAACTAGCTAATAATAACTAATAGATAACTAAAATTTAAATACTAGACCTAAATAAAAGGGAGGGTGTAAGCATAGATAAAAATTTGGCCTCAAACCACTGCCACTTACGGGGAACGTTCTCAAAAGGCTGGCGGCGTTACCACGTTGAATGTATGTTTTTTTTGTGAATCAAGTTTATTTGATTTATGTAAAATTTGTTGTGAATGCAATTTTAAATAATTTTTTTTCCTATTTATGTTTTTTAAGCCATTAAATGTTTTTCTTGTGAATCAAGTTTGTATTTGCGTAAAATTTATTGTGAATACTAGCTGTCCCGGCAGACGTCATCCTGCCCGGTAAAAAATAGGGGTTGATCGTAGAGGGTTGAAAATCAAGGGTTGTATGTATTTTTGTATGTTGTATCATAAAAAAATAGAAATTAAAAATTTTGTCTAAAAAATAAAAATAAAAATTTAGGGGTGGACTACCCCTAACATTTAGGGGGATGAAAAATAGATGTTGGCCGATTCTCATAGATACCGGATAAGCACAAAAAATTTCATCAAAATCGGTCAAGCCGGAGGAGTATGGCAACGAAAACTGTGACACGAGAATTTTATATATTAGATATTACGTATTAATTTACTATTTTTTTCCTATTTATGTAAACATAGCGTCTTTTTAAGTAATTAAATAATTTTCTTGTGAATCAAGTTTGTTGGTTTTTATCTAAAATTTATTGTAAATGTATTGTTTTTTTTTACGATTTTTCTTATTTATGTATAGCGTCGTTTTTAAGTCATTAAATCTTTGTCTTTGTTTCTTTCTTCATTCTTAATCAATTTTTTTTTAAATATATTTTTTTTGGTTTCAGGTAAAAGCAAGCAACCTGTAAATGCACGAACCTACACCGCAAAGTGGCATAAGTCATAATATCAAAAAATTCGTACTTGATTTTTTTTCTCTATATTTCAAATTCGCTTTTTACGCCGTAGTTATTTACATATTGTTCTATTACTACGATCATTATTTTGGTTAAATTATATTCTCGTTTAGACAAAGACATGTGAAGTGCTTATAGTGAAGGCAAGTGTTCATAAAGTGCTGTGTTTTGATGTTTTAGAAGTTCTTTGAGGAGATTTCAATCTGCATCGAATTCTGGGTATGATTTTTTTCTATTTATAGTATAAATGCTAATTAATGGCCTTAATTATAATCTTTTCTTGAATTTTAAGCGATTGCCCAGCAACTGAATAATAAAAATTTCACCTATAAATTCCTTTTACGGATAAGAGGTGGTAAAGTAATTCTTAAGTAACTGTCAAAAATAACCAAAGTTGAGAGGTATTTTAAGAGACTGCTAAGAAGCAAGATGGCGATTTTGATATCAAAGAGCTGATACTATTAGAAAAGATAACTTGTACAGGCAGGTGGCTCACTTGATAGAAAGCGGTTACAATCGCCTATAGACATTTGCAACACCAAAGGTGATACAAATGCCCTACTGCTCTCTTAAGGGAGACTGGAACCTGATCACTAATGCTGGGACGTAACTCAAGGTGGTTATGGCGATATACTTTCGACCAGGCGTGGTAGCCATCCAGTCGGGCAAATGCCCTACCACCTGGCAAAAATATGAATATAAAAAGGTTACGAAAAAACCACGTCACGTCTCATGTCTTGAATATTTATGATATATTTTGGTAAATAATTATTGTTTAGAAGTTGTTTCGTTTGCACCCCACTTTTGACCTATTGCGGCAATAGGAACCTTAAGAGTAGACGCTACGACCATGACCGGATGCTATTTGTGCAGCCCCAGTCACGTCCTGGCACTCAGCAAGAGGTCGCTCAAAACAATTACGCAAAATAAATCAAACAAATTATAAACAGCTTGCAATGATTTCTAAATAATCGACTTATATAAATTTTTATCAAGGTCTCTTTGGCTAGTAACAGAAAGTAAACTTTTAGCGTTGTACCTATTTTAGGGTACGTACCCATATTATATTGGGTGGGGCAGCATTCGGCAAGCTTCGTTAAGTCTTCTCATCGTCCATCCCGTAGTGCTAGAAGACGAAAGTCTCCTGCAATATTGCCAGGTGGAAGGCATTTGCCCGACCTTTATTTACCCGACCGCCTTTATTGCGCTCTGTCTTATTGAATATGGACTGTTTGCTGCAACTCCATTAATTCTTCAAAAGTCGTTCTGTAACATACTTCTGTATAAAACTTTTAAAAAAAACTTGAAATATAAATGGAACAAGAAATAATAAGAAAAAATTTTTTTTAGCTAGACGTGATGCTGGGAAGTTTCTTGCTGCTTCTTCTCCTTAAGAGCAATAACACGTTGCGAAGCGATATGCATAGACTAGGAAATTAAAAAAAATATTATTTTAACCGATATGTATGACCTTCAAAAAGTGTTCTATAAAATAAGTTCCACTGTTATTTTGAATTTGACTGGAAGGCTACCACCCCTGGTCTAAAGTGATCGCCATGACAATCTTTGGTTGTGTTCCGGCATTAGCGACCAGGTTCCAATCTCCCTTAAGAGAGCAGTAGCGCATTTGTAGTACCTTTGGTGTTGCAAATGTCCATAGGCCATTTTAACCACTTTCCATTAAGAGAGCCGTCTGCCTGTCTGCTGAACTCCTGCAATAAAAAAAACATTGATGACGAAAGTCTTCGAGCAGTACATCCTCTCCGCCCTGACCTACGGGGCGAGACGTGGGCACTGACGGCAGGATTGCTCTATAAGTTCAAGTCCCTTTAGGTTTATTTGGTTGAACGCGCTAATCTCAGGAACTACTGGTCTGATTTGAAAATTGTTTCCGTGTTAGATAGCCCATTTATCGAGAAGGCTATATATAGGCTATATAGCAGCACGCTAAGACCAATAGGAGCGGAGCAGCAATGAGAATGTTTCAAAATCGGGTTTTTTTTCCTTTTGAGAGATTCCACTGCGTCCGCTGCGTAAACGGTTAAAGTTTCGTAAAAGTCATGTGTTACAGAATTGTCCCCCTTTAAAAGTTCTAAATAAAAATCCGCGACAGCATTATGTCTATTTTTTAAGGTCGGCTCACTATAACCTTTTCATTGCTAACCAAATTTGTTCTAAAATAATGCATTATTTGCGAAGGTGTTTTTAAAAACATGCTATTAATCCTTATCCAAATAAATACATTATTTATCACAAGTATTTAATTACAAACAAAATCGTCTTTTATATCATTCGATTTCGATAAATATCTTAGGAGATATCGCAGTTTTAAAATGACATCGCAGCAAAATGATGATCAAATACTGCGTGCGCATTTATGATGTACAAGGCCGCCAGGCAGTCGTTGAGATTTAAAAATATTGTTACGAGCTACAGGACTTGAATTAATATGCCAGGAATTACTATACAGTTTATTATAACTATACAAACACGTATAACACAGGTACAAATATAACTGTACGCAACCAGTACAAACTGCACGATTCAATAACACGCGCAAAATCTGTCACCATATCGCTTATCGAATGTACGTATTCGTATCGTAATCCTCGCTTGACTGCCGATCTCTCCCTTAGGCCATTGCTGCATCGATACAATATGGCTGCCAGCCCGCATAGATCGGAATCAGTTCGACACACCTGACTAATAACTGCCATAAAACAAGTACAATAACAACTGTTCGGTCCTTGTATGTCCTAGTATGAAGTAGGTAGAACATCGCTCCCTCAATTTGGCTGTCTACCCTCATTCTGTGTGAGGTGATGGCCAATACAGAGCAGGGTAGGAGCAGCCATTTTATGGACACTTCCGTCGACGTTTTCACGAGACTACAACGCGCCGTGCGCTCGTAATTTTATTTAATAACATTATACTTATTGTGATTACTGGCCGTGCCAAAAACTTACTATATATACCTAGACTTTGTGTTAAAAGTGTTAGCGGTAAGGTGGAGTTTAGTGCCGTGTGCTGTTCCTGTGTGTAACCTGAACCGAGCCAGGAGAGGGCCGATCTCAAGGTTGGTGGAGTTTCTACTTCTCTAGTGTAAGGATCTAGGTCATATCCCTCTCATACAGTCCATTTCAAATCGAACCAGCATTTTATCTGTAGGCTACAGCGCCACAACAACAGTGTTTTTCTTAATTACAAATTTTAAACACAAAGTAAACAAAAGAAGTCCAAATGCGGGAAAGCTAATAAACCAGGTGTGCATTTACAGTAAAAGCTCCTTATTCGAGCTTCCTTCATTCATTTTTCGCGGATCTAATAAGTACATACATAATAAGAAAAGGATTCCAATACATATCCAACCCAATATCCTTTGTAAATGCCGTTAAATGGACTAATAAAAAAAGTAAAATAGACCTTATTACAACTATGCCTAAAGTATGTTGTTAAATGATATCACCGAGGACTTTGGCATAAAGCCGCCTTCGCCGCGATCGGTGTTTTTGAGAATGTAAACAAGCAGAATGAAAGCTGCTTTAAGAACTGCCGAGCAAGAGTAAATTACAAAATTCTTCAAACTATTGCTTTATCCTGAAGATAATTAATCAAATGTTCAAAAACTTCAATCAAATTGATTTTTTATATATTTATTCTTTTTTTGTCACCTAGGAACGCATACCCTTTAATCCCATATAAATTACCAATCCGCATTCACGGTTTCTGTATTCGGGGCATATTTATAGAACATATACCACGTGAATAAAGAGCTTTTACTGTACTTTGTCGGCATGTAACAATATTTTCACCTCCCACGTAAACAAAGTCGCGGGCAGTAGCTAGTTAAAAATAAGAGGTGTGGTTTACATATATGTCCCCGTAATCATAAGTAATGAGGGGGAGAGGGGACGGGGGGGGGGCAAACTTACCCCTTCTGCAACTCCTATGTGGCGGAAATGTATAGTTCCTGAGTTATTAATGTTTTTGTCAATCTAACCTCACTTCTGTTTTTCACTAATATTTCACTTATATATAACATAAATAGTGAATGGTTACCAGTCGGTTCTGGCGCTTTGGTCTACACATAACCTTTTTTTTTTTTTTTTTTTTGGCCAGGGGAAATCCGTTTGAGGACTAGGACCGCGACAGGCGCAGAAGCCTGGGGGATGCTCGCGACCTTGGTGAGACAGTGTGGGATTCGCCAGATCGGGGGTGGCACTAGCGTGCCCGGTCAGAACCGGTGCCACGCTATTGCCACTCCCCAGTTAGGGATACCCACTAAAACCCCTGGGTGTTCCGTCCTGCGCCTTATGCCAGGGCTACGGGAATAGGCTACCCGGCTCCGCAATCCCTGGCAGGCGTGGGCCCCGCTCACTGGGCCTCTTCTAATGCCGGGGGTCTACACATAACCTAACCTAACCGACTGTTTAAAACTCCACATATTTAAATTTTCTGATACATAGTCTCCTATTTAAATAAATCCGGTCCTCTTCAAAATGTACACTTTCCAATGCACAAAAAAACGTCTCGGCGACAAAATTACCACCAGATTATTGTCGTGAATTTGAAACTTAGAGTTATAAATAAGTCTTAAATATATTCCTAAGCACATTAACCATTAAAATCATCCAGGAAATCATCTGGGGATATATATATATAAACCCAACCCAAAATAAGGGAGCTGTCAAGATGAATAGGTAGTTCTACAGACGCTGAGTGACGCAACGACGATCTGAATTGATTATATATCAATCAAAGAATTCGACGCAGTAGTGTTTAGCTTTCCAATGATTTATTACGGAGCGGTCGATTGGTAATCGATTCTTTACTAAACTATGTATTGAGTAAGAATAATATTTAACTTTCTGAATCGATTTTTTAATTAAAAACTCATATCCATAAATATTTCGCACCTATTATGCGAGACGGAATGATAAAACATGCAGCTACGCGGCTTCTCATAGGTGCCAAAATAAATTATATTTTAAAGAAGGGAGAAACGAGACGGGGCGTGTGGCACGTTTGGCAAAAGAAGAAAGCGATAAATCTTTGGTTTTTAAACTGTTATTCATAATTATTTTTGCGTCAAATTCATATAATTTTCATTGTTATTGGATAGATGCGTAAGTTAAAAAACATAATCTACTAAAAACAAACCTTCAAAGACTTTGTAGTGGAACACTTACAAGCCAATAGATGGCGCTGTGCAATAATTGATACACCTACCCCCAACCATATAGAGTGTCTGTCCATCCAAAGGGTGTCTCGAAGAAACAATTCCCAGCGATAAGTCAACACACTGTACTTATCATTACGATTGTATTGTTACGTGCGAGCGGGGGTACGCACTTATGAATTAGAAGAAAACACCAGTTTTTGACTAAGATCTTTTATTGACTTACACAGCCGCACGTAGTACCCCTCGGCAGGGTTGCCCCTATACGCACGACCAACGATGCACAGTCCCGACGATAAGTTGTCACACCCTCAATACCGTCGCCGATATTGCGTAGACCACCTCCGAGATACCTCCTTCACGTATCTGTCCACCAAACTTGCCACTAAATTCACCACTTAATTCGTCTTTGTCTTCTATTAATCTTCTCTTCCAACTCTTTCGTATCGCACTTGTCGCTACACCGTCTTGGACTGAACTCAACTCTAAAACTGCCCGGTAGGTGCGCCTTACGCTGTTTATATATATACCCGGAAGAATTTTCTAGAACCCATCGATCTCCGTCTCTTCCTTCCCGAACCTTCTGTTCGGGAACTTTCGTTTATACATCTATCCCTTTCTAACATCTATCTATCTCTTCCTTTCGTTCATTGTCTATCTCTTTCTAACATCTATCTCTGTCTTTCGTTCATCGTCTATCCTTTTCTAAATATATCCGTCCTTGTCTTTTCCTTCTAGATTCTTCTAGTTTTTTCCAATAGTTCTAAAACTGTCTAGATGGTTCCACCTGTCGTAAAGTGATTATTTTGTCCTTATGATTTATCCTTCATTGCCCAGATTCAATATAAATAAATATAAGATATAATAATGAGTTTATGTAGTGTGAGTGTAATTTTGTATGGATATATTAATAAATACATATACAAGATATCTATCCTTATCAATGTATCCACGAACTAATTTCTTTATGAATAAACAATGTGGAACTTGACTGTTCCCATCATAGGTATAATTTAGCACACAATATAATAATGATCTTTGAATCATTCTTCTTTTATGACTTATATTAATAAGTCCCTTTGAATGACCTCTATTTACCTCCCCTGCAGTCATTCCCCAACCACCGAATCTGATAATAAAAATTCACATGATTCAGTAAGTAATTCACAAACCACTTACTCAAATTCGACTGTACGGCTTTTTGTCTCTTTTTACAACTTAACAACATTTTTGAACGAAACTAATTCCTCGTCGCGCTCTCTCACCCCCGCTACCCTTTCCGTTGAGAAATGTATTAACCTTTTCGCATTTCGCGACACCACCATCATTCGCCACAGTATGTACGAATTTATTTTATAACATTGTCTGCAATAAAGTATATCCTATTCTAAAATGGACTATATCTATAATTCCAGCACATAAAGTACGACATATTTGAATAATTTAACTACGTATAAATGACCTTACTGAGCGGACAACCCGTGAAGGTCGACAACTATTTAATACCGGTTGATACAAAAACTCATAGAAGTGGCACGTTTTTAAATTCTTAATTCGACATGCTAATTATACGTTTGCATCGGTGTTTAACATACCAAGCTTTTGCTGTGACATCACTTGATATTTTTTTATACTTTTAGTCACATAGCTACAGAACACTTTATTATAATGGTAGAAACAAAAGGCGGCCGTATAGCTTAAAGTAATCTCTTCCATTCATTCTAACTTAAGGAATAATTTCATTCAAATTGTCATTAGATCCCGATATACAACGACCTTCACCGAGATGTTTATTTGATGAAACATATTTTGTATTTAATTAAATGTGTCAATAAATATATTGCATATGGGTTGCCTAAAAAATTTCAGTCCAGGATATGATTAATAAATAATAGTAAACTTTTTTAAAGCTTTCACCTGTTTGCTTATTAGACAAATTCTATACCAATCGAAAGTATGAAGGCCATAGAATATGAAAATGTTAGGTTGCCTATTCTTTTCCGATCACAACTCTCGGGTAGCCAGGTATAAACAGGTAAATCGATACTAGCATTTTGCACCGGTCTGATTATTGAATTAAAATTAAATGAAAATAAAGATTATTTAATTACGAATACCGAATATGCAATTATTACATTTTTTTGTCTATGTGTCTGTATGGATGTTCCGACTCTGAAATGATTGGGCTGATTTTGACGGGACTTTCACTGGTAGATAGTTGATGTTATAAGAAGTATTCTAGACTATTTTTGTAGGGTTCCGCGAAAAAATTAAAACCTTTTATTCTAACTAATATCTGAAAAGGTCGAACCGATATTACGGGGAGTATAATATTATAATATCAGCCCATAAATGTTCCACTGCTGGGCTCGGGCCCTTATAGGGGGAACGGCCAGTACACCCATCCTACTTGTACAAGGTGGTCGGCAAGGATTGGATCACGATGTTTTCCTTCACCGTTATTAGCACGTGGTAATTGTAACAATATGCACATTAGATTAGAAAACTGACTTAAGTGGTGCATGCGTTTAGGCCAGGATCGAACTCGCGCCTTTTGAGTTTGGGACACGTGCGCTATCCATTACACTACCATAACTTATGAGGAGTAACTTAAGCTATTTTTTAGGGTTCAGCGAAAGCGAAGTCGTGAGTACAGCTAGTATAAAATAAAAAGGCATAGCCACATCTACTCCGTTTGTAAGTCTATAATATAATGCGAGACTGACCTTTTCTTACCGACTCCTGTGACATTCTCTTCGATTTGAAACAAAAATGTCTAGTAATAATGTCAAGTATTTAATAAACAAGGTTTCTTTTGTACATTTTAATGATATTTCGACGAATTTCTAGCAAATGCTTTATTGAAATGCAACTTCTATATAGATGGGATCTTACGATTTTTCCGACACGAAAAAGCGTCACGGCCGCGTGTTATAATACTTACATTTTTAAACTCGTGATATCTTTCGAATGGAATGTCCGAATTGAATAATTCAAAAAGTTATATAAAGGTGTTCAAGCAGTCTTGAATATGAAGTAATTTATTTTGATAAGGATGAATATCGAGATACAAATAAAAAGTATTTTCTAGCGGCTGCATTTTTTACTTTTCGGTGGAACTGACGGTCGAATAAATTGAGATGATTTTTATGGTACATATTTTATACGAAAGTACAAACTTATTACGTCATAAGTTTGTATAAGTAATCTGTCTGTGAAGAACGGGGAAATAATTCAATTTCAACGATAAAATAACCCACAGCTATGTGGTAGGCTTTTTGCCAGTCTGGTTGGCTACCATCCCTGGTCTTTTTTACAAGCTTTTATTTAACCTGCAATGGATGTACCTATGTATGTGTGTATGTATGTAAGTTCGGGTGGAATCTTGCAAGTTAAATTTGACCAACTTACCGGTTAACCTTTTGAGATCCTGCATATCATGCAGCAGCAGAGTGCTAGCCATAAGTAAAACGAACCCAAACACGACGGGTCTATTTTGTTTAGTACAGGAGTTTCTATGGCCACCTTCCGACCCCATCATCAGATCAGCTCCATGGTACCATATTATTGCATTGTCACGCGATCTATACATGCGTGCAGAATTTCAGCTCAATCGGAAAGCGGGAAGTTGGTCAAATTTAACTTGCAAGATCTTACAGACATACATACATCCATTGCAAGTTGAATAAAAGCATGTTAAAAATGATAATTTTTAAGAGGAAAAATAAATAAAAAGTGAAGAGAAAATGAGAAAATAAGAATCTCTGTCTTGGCCCATGACAGCGAGCCCGTTGAATTACACAAAAACCTACCTACCTATAGAATGGTCTAGTAGAGTATGCCGCCATTACAACCTTTAGTTGTGTTCCAGCATTAATAGCCAGGGTCCAGTCTCCATTTAGACTGGCAGCATCTTTGCTGTTACAAATGTCCATCAGGCGATCCATCTGCCTGTCAACTGAACTCATACAATAAAAGTCAATATGATTGAGATTTATTACTAACCGTAAACAAAATTGCATAACTTTGCCTGCAACTTCACATTCGTCTAGGACTTTTAGGATGATCTAATCGTCATATTATATAACATATTGTCTGTCTGTACGCTCCATTGCATCAGTCATTTTGCAATGAACGCACGGACAAACAATGTGTTTTGTTTTAATATATATAGTACATGCCTCGGGCTGTAGAATGATACTTAGCATTATTAATTCAAGTTCAGTTTCTTAAGCAGAAATATTAAACATTTTTTATTGAAGTGTAACTTCTATATAGACGGTGTATTAGGATTTTTCTGTCACGAAAAAGCGTTACGGCCACGTGGAGGGGCGGCATAAATTTAGACCAGACGTGGTGAGAGGCGGCATAAGTTAATAGTAGACTATGGTTCCGGGTCGAAATCAGTTTTTTTTGTACAATAAAATAGAATATTATTACGAGTTGCAGGACTCTAATTAAAATGCCGTTAGAATTATTACACAGTTTATTAGAACTATACAAACACGTATAACATAGGTACAAATATGAAACACAACCAATCCAAAAGTCATGCACGATTCAATAACACGCGCAAAGTTCATCACTAGATAACTGAATGCACAAAAGCCTCGCTTCGCTCGTGGTTTTCGCTCGACTGCCTCCACTCCCAATTGGGGCATTGCTTTATACTGCACAAATGCCATATGTCTGCCCGACCGGACCCAATTTCTTAGAATAACACCTGGCTAATGACTGCCATAAAAGATTACAATATGTACACAATGGGCAGTTTTTCTAATCACAAATTTTGTGGTTAATTAGATTAGACTACCATAGAGTTTTTTTTTTATTGTAGGAGTTCAGTAGACAGGCAGATGGCCCACTTGATTGAAAGTAGTTACCATCGCCTAGGAACATGTGCAACACCAAAGGTGCTACAAATGCGCTGCTGCTCTCTTAAGGAAGACTGGAACCTGGTCATTAATGCCGGAATACAACTCAAGATTGTTATAGCGGCATACTCCAGACCAGGGGTGGTGGCCATCCAGTGGGGCAAATACCCTACTACTTGACTGTGGATTTTTTAACATTATTGATATAATAGTCATAAACAAAAATTAACATGAACAAGTTGGCGGTAGGCTAAATAATAATATTAACATTACTCTTTGAAACTGGACATCTTTGCCTTCCATGATCACGATTACTGAAACGTAGCCGAAACGTCGGAATAAAAATCCAAGACACCGCGCTTAACTCCTGTTTAACACTTCTTTAAATATTAATTTGTTTGTGGACTGCAGATATTTTAATTATAAAAGAAAACTTCACGTGCTTAATATATAATTATTTTTAAAAGCAACGGCGGGAAAAATATACAGTAAAAAAAAACATCTTTGTTCTAAATTCAAATATTTCGTATTGGTGGCCAGTACTATGCCACACCAAAGTATATAAAGTAATAAATACTTTTTGTTGGAGATTCCAACAAATCTATTAAAACGTTTTTCATACAATATAGTTTACTTGCCAGAACAAGAAGCGTAATGCTTCGGCAACGAAGTATACTCAAAGTTGTTTATTACAAATTAAATCCAAAATTATTAACTAACCGAATAAATTAATTACAAATCTCTTTGTTTAAACATGATTCGTTACTGTTATTAATTTTATTAACATATTAAGACGATTAGTAACATAAAAATTGTAAATCCAGGAAGTGTTTTTATTATAGATTTAATAACGAGTGTAGCACACTTTGTCCTGTTTACAGCGATAGTTATTGGGTCAATTGTGAATCTTAACCATCCATGGTCCAACTGAAACACACTCAAAATTCATCAAAATCCGGGAACCCGATTATAGCGCCACCAATTAATTTAAATCGACATTAACTATTACGAATCAGTTCTTTGTATTGCCCGAGTTGTTGAAAGCAGAACTGTCTTCCTAGCTAGGTTATAAAATAAGCATACTATAGTAGAATTATTTTGTGCGTGCAGTTTGGGTCATAAATAATCGGAGCGGTGAAGCGAGTATTTCGCTCTCTCTTCCACTCACGGGCCTTATGGGCAAGCATAGTGATACACATTATTGTTGTCGATAAGCGTTATCGATATGTATTTAGTTTTGTCATTGTGGGTTAGTGATATAAATAAAAGAAAAAAAATATAAAACAATGTATTTATTAAAATAAGAATAATTATTTAAAATAAATTATTAATTAGGTATTAAAAAACGATAAATACAAAAGTCTAGAATTAAATATAAATACTTATATCTAAGTTTAAAATTAACAGCAGAAAAGATTATAATGATTTTTATAAGAATGATAATGTTTCTTTGATAAGAATGAGTTTTTATCGATAATGGTGTTGCGCCCGCGCGACATGCTCACCGCCTTAGCCGGGCTGAGGCCGAGCTTTGATTTATGACCCAAACTGCGAGGAGAAAATAATTCTACTATAGACTCCAATAGGTGATGTTTATTTATCAATCTGGTATTAAAATTTTAATAAAATAATAGGTGTAGTTAATAGTTAGTTTAGTCATTATAAATAAACTAAACTATACTATAAATAAAGCAATACTTATAAAATAGCATAAACCTATAAATAAAAATTGACTGGGTGATGTTATATGGGGTTGTGATATTGTTACATGTCGCGAGATTCGAATTAAAATGCCGTTGGAATTATTATAAAGTTCATTTTAACTATACAAACACGTATAACACAGGTACAAATATAATCGAACACAACAAATCCAAACGTAATGCAGATGGTCGTAATTCAATAAAACATATTTGTTCCCGATTGTAGTACACAGGTCTCGCTTCGATCCTGGTTCTCGCTCGACTGCCTCCCCCTCCATCAGGTCATCCTTTTATACTACACAAATGCAATGCCCCTAATCACAAATTTCAAACACAAAGTAAACAAAAAAAGACAGTCATAAAAGAGTTACAATTAGTTTAAATGCCTGCATTATGCATGTTATATAAATATTCGAGCTTATAGAATGCGTTTAAAAATGTGAAAAAAATAAGGTAGGTTAGGTTAGTACGACAGTACGATTATATTTGAAGGAATTAATACTGATAATTACGAACACGACATAAATCGTGCCTTCCATAACATAATATCTTGGTTACATAATAATAATAATTTGCAAATCAATTTGACAAAAACAAAAATTATGCACTTTAGACAAAGAGTTAATAAATATATACCCGATCCTATTGTAACGTATTGTGGACAAAAAATTGAAGAAGCAAGTAGCACTAAATTTTTAGGTATTCATATTGATAGTGATTTAAAATACAATACTCATATAAACGACTTATGTAACAGGATATCTCGATTTTCTTATGCCCTCTATAACTTAAGTAAAGTTGTCGACCAAAAAGCAGTTATAATGGCTTATGATGGCTATGTTGTTTCTTTGTTACGATACGGTCTTATATTTTGGGGCAATAGCACTGGTAAAGAACGCGTGTTTATAGTGCAAAAACGCTGTATACGTGCTATATGTCATATAATGAAAACAGATTCTTGTAAACCATACTTTGTATCCCTAAAACTACTGACATTGCCATCATTATACATTTATGAAGTTGCTTTGTTTGTTAAAAATAATCTACATGTATACACTAAATGCAACAGTAAACGCCATAACAGCTACCTTCTTACACTTCCTTCGAAAACCACTTTGTTACAAAACAGTCTTTTCTGTATAGCGACTAAAATTTTTAATAAATTACCACTGAAAATTAAGGAACTCGACATCAAAAGCTTTAAATTAAAATTAAGACAATTACTAATAAAAAAAGCATATTACACAATACATGAGTATCTTTCTGACCCAAATACTGATACAGGAGTCTGATTTTGTGACGTGAGGAATCGTAATTATTATTCAGCATTATTACATACTATAAATTGTATATTAATCTGGACATTATTAGTTTTAAATTATATTATTTTATAAGCTACATATGTGGCAGGATACAGTGATACCTATTTGTTATCATTATGGACATCATATTCAAACCTGTATACACAAAATAAATTACTTTGACTTTGACTTTAGGCCTAATCTTTAACCATGTTTAAAGAAATAAATTTTATTTGATTTGAAATAGTAAGTTCTCAATCATTATACTGGGGCGCCAACAATACCTATTTGTTAAATAAATATCTTTTGGAAAAACCTTAAAAAGCGAAGTACCGATAACGTAACAGTCTCTACATAACATTGCTTACGAGCGAATGCTTACAATTTTACGTTATATACACGAAATTATTATAGCTATAGTTATCATCGTGGCTTCTTGTTATTGTGTTCAAGACCGGAAATTAAATTGACCCACATCAATTGTATAGGCATTACACAACCTCTTTTAACGCAAGTCGGTCAAGTAATGTAAAAACTGCGCTATAGATTGTCAATTGCTTTTTATGTATACTTTAGCGCCAGAAAACTTCGATCGCGTTGTCTTTATGTCGTTTTTTAATTGCAGCGGCGGTAAGAAAATAACGCGATAGTGGAGTCAGATTATTTTGGCTGTATTCGTCTAAGTCAAATAAAATTTGTTTGTTCAAAACATGGTTAAACAGTTGGCATGTATGTTATAGTGTACACATGTTTTGTTCACATAGGAGCATACAAATATTTTGTTGCGGACAGAATCGCCCCCTGACCTCTTCCCCGTAAATCCCGTACCGCGGATACGTAGCTCGCTCAGTTAGCTGCTAAGCGTCTGCATTTTTTAGTACCTTAGTAAGCACAGGGCGTGCCTTTTTTTTTGGCCATGGGAAATCCGTTTAAGGACTAAGCCACGATAGGCGCATAAGCCTGGGGGGATGTTCGCGACCCGTGTGAGTGTAGGATACGCCAGATCGGGGGTGGCACTAGCGTGCCGGGTCAGAACCGGAGCCACGCTATTGCCACTCCCCAGCTAGGGATACCCACTAAAACCCCTGGGTGTTCCGTCCTGCACCTTATGCCAGGGCTACGGGAACGGGCTATCCCGGCTCCGTAATGCCCTGGCACGCGTGGGTCCCGCTCACTGGGCCTCTTCCAATGCCGGGGGAGTTGCTCCCCCGGCGACTTCCTAGGTCTAGTCCGTGCGTGGGGCAATCTGTAACGCGCCCCACGGGAAGAGAGATGAGCGCGCGCGAAACACTCGCGCTCTCATCTCGACGGCATATGCGGGTGAGTGAGAACCCCTATACCCCTAGGGCCCCACCCGCGCCGCCCGCTTTCGGGAGCCGAAGGTCGAGTTCCGACCTCCGGCGTCAGCGCGTCCTCCTTTGGCAGGAGCGGAGCAAGGATGTACGCTCACGCTCCCGCTCCGCCTCCTCCTTCGCAAACATAATGTGCTCGCAGAAGGAGGAAACGGCGTCCCATCCGGTGCGGCTCACGACCATGGTGCGAACCACGGCCAGCGAAACGGGGCGTGCCTACTGCAACCTAACCATCTCGGTCGAATATATACACACAAGGAAGACTCAGAAGACCAGGAAAATCAAGGAGCATTCGGAAGACTCTACAGCCAACGAACTCTCAGCGTGACTACGTGGATCTTGTGAACCACCAGTGATTGTGATTAGTGCCAGTCGTATTAATCGATATATGCGATTTTGCCAGGTGGTAGGGCATTTGCCCGACTGGATGGCTACCACCCCTGGTCTTAAGTATCTCGCCAAAACGGCCTTGAGTTGTGTTCCGGCATTAGTGACCAGGTTCCAGTTTCCCTTAAGAGAGCAGCAGCGCATTTGTAACACTTTGGTGTTGTAATTATCTACAGGCGATGGTAACCGCTTCCCATCAAGTGGGCCGTCTGCCTGTCTGCTGAACTCCTGCAATATATATATATAATCAGAGCTATCTACGTTCAGTGTAACGTCCGGGGCTAGTGCTAAGTTGTGTCGGTTGAACTCGAACGTGCTGTTTGATACAGTTGTGCCGATCGCACCTGTTGCTGTTGTTCATTCATTTATCATTTAAGAGCATGCTCTTGTCGATGGAGCCTCTTCCAATCTTCTCTATTATGGGCCAGTTGTTTTACTTCTGTGTAAGACACGACACCCACTTTTTCTTTTATTTCATCAATAAATGCTCGCCTTGGTCTTCCCTTCCCTCTCCTTGCTTCCACTTTGCCTTCAATCAACGTGCATAAGGAGGTGTCGTGTTTTAGCAATGGTCAAACATCTTCCCCCTTCTTTCCTCCAGAGTTTTTAATGTTGTGCGTTTCTCCTTATACCATATCCAGAACTTCTTCATTAGTCTTCTTCTCTTTCCAACTTATTCTCCCCATGCGTCTCTAACACCACATTTCAAATGCTTTGATCTATCGCGATATCTTTGTGTCATTGTACATGCTGTTGTAGTGCCTATAAATAAATTCAGTCAACTTGCTAAGGGGTGTTTCATTTAAGGCGACCCCTGCCCCCTCACAAAACAATTTATGATTAAATTTTATTAAATTATATAGACATTTTATCTTTGAGTATATTCTCTGAAGTCTCACTTCTACTGCGTGTGAACTGGACACACACACACACATAAACAGTGTGTGTTTAGAATTACAAAAAATATTTGAGCGCTGTGTTTTAAAGCTTTATATATATTAGACCAGCTGCCGCCTGCGGTCGAACCCGGGTGGTGATGGAAAATCGTTAACTTATGATTCACACTATATCTTTATAAATTATAGCTTATGTGTTATTCTGATGAAGAAGCTATACTATAGTAAAATTTCATCAAAATCCATTCAGTAGTTTTTGCGTGAAAGAGTAGCAAACATACATCCATACATCTTACTAACTTTCGCGTTTATAATATTAGTAATATTTTGAAATGTGACATCACGAGATTTAAGATCCCTCCCACCCCTTGTCACACAATGTCACACTTCACCAACCCCCTCTTAATTTGTGACGTAATTTATTGATGACCCTTAAAGAAGAAAAGATAAGACGAGAAGATAATAGTATAATAGATTGTCAGAACAAAACACAAACGGACTCGCTGATCGGCAGTAAGTAATATTCTGCTGACATTTAAGTACCTACAAATCTACTAAGAAGTAGGTATTTAGGTCAATATGTTGTTTGTACAGCTGAGAGCGTATGCAATAATAATTTACGCCTCATGCGGCAACGCAATTTAATATTATTTTGATATACCTACTTATGTAGTCTTGGTAGCGTAAGGCTAGCACACGAGTGTCAATCTCAAAAGGCGCGGGTTCGAATCCTGGCCGGAACATATGCAACACTCAAACAGTTTTCTGACTTAGTGTGCATATTGTAACAACGACCACACGCTATCTATGAAGAAATGCACATCAAGATAACCGATGTGTGAAATATACAGTGTTGGTATACTGTCCGCGCCACTCCAACCCGGAATCCCGAATATCCCGAAAAATGGGATAGTTTCCGGAATAAAAATATTTCTCGTTTGTTTGTTATGCTTTTACGGAAAAAGTACTGAATCGATTCGGTTGACATTTGGTATTTATGTAACTTTAATACTGAAGGTAGACAAGGAATACTTTTTAACCCGGATAATGGCATAGATTTATGCAAAGGTTATCCCGAAAAGCAGGATAGGTTGACGAAAATTCCAAATCAAAAAATATTTGTCATTTTCGTCGTTTTGGTTATTTTGATCATTTCTGTCATTTG
This sequence comes from Dendrolimus punctatus, assembly GCA_012273795.1. NCBI lineage: Eukaryota > Metazoa > Arthropoda > Insecta > Lepidoptera > Lasiocampidae > Dendrolimus > Dendrolimus punctatus. The sequence continues at coordinate 10,328,302 of CM022554.1, read as the reverse complement.
GGTTATCTTTATGCTTCTTGTCCTATTTGTTCCTTTTGTCTTATTTGTCATTTTTGTTCTTTTTATCTTATTTGTCATTTTGTTCTTTTTATCCTTTTTGTTATTTTTGTCCCTGTTATCCTTTTAGTCGCTTTTGTCCGTTTTATTCTTCTTTGTCAAATGGACATCATATCATTTTTGTCATTTATATAGTTTTCAAATATACGGGAGATAGATAAATAAAGTTAGGACGATTTGAAAAAGAGGATGAAAGTTTGGATGAGATGAATCATTTCTCAAGTTTACAGATGTAAAAAAAATTCGTGTATAAAAAACGCGATAGTCACTCGATATGTGTTTTTGTTAAGCTTTCACGGAAAATTACAAGGAGTAGTGGATCGGTTTTGCTGTAATTTTGTTTAAATATAGTTTTAATACTGAAAATGGATATAAATACTTTTCATGCCGGGAGATGGGATAGTTTGCGATATAAAATGAAATTAATCTTCCGGGTGCAAATAGCACTCACATAAAAATTTAGCACAATGTAACCTGTATTAACGCCTGGTCTTAAAGAGGCAGGCAGTAGAGAGTAGACTATCTACTCTAGTTAGATATAATTTTAATCTCGAAGTTCATTTTTGTATGGTTGTATAAGTAGTGTATAAGTGTGTAAGAAGAAGTATAACTAACTAACTCCGTTGGCTCAGCCCAAAGTGAGTCTTGGCCTCCGAAACGAGAGCACGCCACTTCCCTCTGTCCTGCGCAGTGTCTTGCCAGTTGTGGGCTTGTAGTGCGGTCAGGTCAGTTTCCACTATCCTTCCAGCAATACTTGGGACAACCAACCAAGTATGCTTTCTTCACTCCCCGATCCTCCTCCATCCATACATGACCGAGCAAGCGGTGAGATTTCCCCCCCCCCCCCTCAATTATGTTAAGCTCGGCCATGAGGTTTATAATAAAGTGTTTTCTAACTTTCTATCTATCATCATGTACTAAAAGTGCGCAGAAGGTTTGCCGATAGTCTCATGATGTCACGCGTCGATGGTTAGTAGGGTTGACAAAAAAGGTCACATAAATAGTTGTTGCAATAAATTTATTATTGTGTATACTTTATCACATCTTATACTAATATATAAAAATGTGAAGATTTGTTTGTTTGCTTGAACACGCTAATTTTAGGAACTACTGGTCTGGTTTGAAAAATTCTTTCAGTGTTAGATAGCCCATTTATCGATGAAGGAGGAAGGCTATAGGTTATATATCATCACGCTAAGACCAATAGGAGCGGAGCACCCATGAAGAATGTGTCAAAATCAAGGCTTTTTTCCCTTTTGAGATCTTCCGCCGCATGCGCTGCGTAAACGGTTAAAGTTTCGCAAAAATCATGTGTGGCAGAAGTTAGCGTTAGCCCAAAGTAACTATTCCACGCAGACAAAGTCCCATGCAGAAGCTAGCAAGTATGTAAAATAATCTTAAGTAGTCATCATCAAACCTTCTGCGTGCGGCTTATAAGTCTCTTAAAAGCTTATAAGACTAGGGAAGTCGTTGAAAATGAGTAAATATAAACAAACAAATATATGCTAACAAGTATATCCTTATGGCCTGTCCTTATTTCCCATACAAAACTGCAAAGTGTTAAGTATTATGTAAGCGAGGAATAAGGTCAATATGTGACATTGTTTTATTGTTAAATTGTTATACTGTCTCCAATAATTTGATTAACAACTACATGTTACTTGTGTACTGTATATAAATCTATTATCCCACGCAAACAAATTCTTATTGGGATATGCTACTAGCGGCCTGTTAGTAATTTTCTTAACATTGACTCCCCTCCCGTACAGCCCATACCCCAGTGACGCCTACATCGCATAAGGTGGTGCCTAGCTAGCCGAGCAGGGTGAGCGGCGACCACGGAACTTTTATTCTAATACTTAAGTTTTTAAACTTGTGATATCTTTCGAATGGAATGTCCGAATCGAATAATTCAAAAAGTTATATAAAGATAAAGAAGCAGTCTTGAATATTAAGTAATTTATTTTGATAAGGATGAATACTAACATACAAATAAAGAGCCTTTTCTAGCGGCGGCATTTTAATTAATTTTTAAAATAAAATAACACTTATTGTGGCATAATTATAATTGCTAGCCATATGCTGTCCATGCACTTTTTATATATAATAATGTATTTTTCAAAGTCATAGTACATTATTTTATTATATCAGCAATCGTTTTCGCACCGCATGCGATTTTAGGCTATTTTTTACACCTTGGGCTATATTATTGGAGTTTTAGTAAAGATATTTTTTTTAAAATATATATGTCGCAGAACGGCCTCGTTCTCACGACATCTCCTTTAGTTATTGCAGGTTTAGTGGGCGTCATCAGGATAAAATGCGAGCATAAAACACGATAGCCAACGGTTTATACACTTTTAATTTAGATTTAAAACACATTTTAACATAGTTTAGACCGAGCAGCGGTTCAGGGCACCGCTCATACTTCTAACTTAAACTTTCTTTAAAATACTCCATGGTCCAACTCGACCTATTGCCATCAACCGAATGTGCCACAAAAACTCCGCCGTCTACCCAAGTAGATACTACCAAGTATAGAGGGCGTCTGACCCCGCTCAGACATGCCTGCTCTCATTGGTCGTTTATTAAATTACAATATTCATAACTTTTATTAGGTTAGAACGATCTTTAAGTTATAGAAAATTTAATAAATCAAATTAAATTAAATCAAGATTTTAGAAGTAATTAAAATGTAAACAAATGATATTGTGCGTTATACATCCAGTCAACAATACGTCCAATTAAAGCTTCCCTCCGACATATATAAACCTATGTCACCGTGGATAAAGTAGCTTGCCAACGGGGAAAATTTTTCCAAATCGGTTCAGTAGTTTCGGAGCCTATTGAATACAAACAAACAAATCTTTCCTCTTTATAATATTTGCATGATAACAATTAGCAAGTGGTGAAGAATGGGAGTCAAAAGAAAGAAAGAAAGAAAGTAGGACATTCCCAATTTGTCGTTAAAATATTTTTTTATGTTGCTTTAAGTTTTTTATTTCCGGACCGTTTTTTTGTAAGATTCAGCAGAGCTTCAAAATAGTCCCATATAAATGTTATTGCTAAAGGAGTTTGGGTTCCGATGATATAGCAGAAAATTAGTTAAAAACAGACAGAAAACGCGTTTTTTAAGAAACGGAGAAAGAATACAATTTCCTGCGGTCGGGGGCCTGTCGTCAGGGGTATTTACCCGACTAGATGGCTATCATCCCTGGTCCAGAGTATGCCCCAATAAACCTTCATTTGTATTCTGGTATTAATGACTAGGTTCCAGTCCTTTAAGAGAGTAGCAGCGTATTTATAGCACCTTCCGTGTTACAAATGTCCATAGACGATAGTAGCCGCTTTCCATCAAGTGGGCCGTTGGAAGAAATACATTTTTTTAATATTTATTATTGTGTATACTTTACAAAACTATCTACAATAATAGTAAGTTGTGTACTGAACAGATTTTGAGAATACTAACTAAGTAGTTTTACTACTGTAATTTCATATAAAACTGTTAAAACGATTTATATTATACTAGCGGCCGGGTGCGGTTTCACCCACGCTCTGACACCCCTGTATATAACGTCATGCTATATAGTCTATGACACTCCCTGTTAACATAGCTTTCCAAAAATAAAAGAATTTTTAAAATCGGTTTAGTATATCCAGAGATTACCCCCCTACAACATCACAAACTTTACCGCTTTATTATATTAGTATAAATGTATGACCTTCAAAAATAATTCTCCAGTGGAACTACTTTGCATAAAAATATAAAAAAAAACAAAAAAAATGGGGTGTATGATAGTAATTGTATTACTCTATTTCAACTCACATCGGATACAGTATTATTTAATATTTTAGTCTAATAATTATGTTAATTTACAGTTAAGTTATTTAAGAGTGTAGTAATGACGATCAAAAGATTATTTCGCAATTTTATTGTTAACGCTTTCTAAACAGCATTACGTTTTTAAGTTTATTCGTAACTTCTTATAACACGACATACTTTGGAATATTTACTCTGTTCCGTAGTGACCACGTCAATGTATACTGTTTTTGTTATTAGACTTTTTATTGCAGGAGTTCAGCAGACAGGCAGATGGCCCACTTGATGCAAAGCGGTTATCATCGCCTATGGACATTTGCAACATCAAAGGTGCTTTAAATGAAATGCGCTGCTGCTCTCTTAAGGGAGACTGGAACCTGGTCACTAATGCCGGAACACAACTCAAGGTTGTTATGGCGATATACTCTAGACCAGGTGTGGTAGCCATTCAGTCGGGTAAGTACGCTGCCACCTGGCTGTGGGTTGTTTTATCGCCTCTTACGACAGGCCGCCCGGCCGCATGCAATTGAATTCGTTCTACGTTCCCGCATGGATAAAAATGACGAAATGTTTGGAGCTTAAAAATTTGTGTTTTATATATATATATATATATATATATATATATATATATATATATATATATATTATATAATATATATGACAGTATAAGTTTATTTATGTGCTGACCGTACACCACTACAAACGCAAAAACCTCTCGAAGCTAATTTATCTGTACTAAAATAAATTTGATAGACGTCAGGAGCCTTAAGAACAGACGAGCGTGCATGACAAGAGCTATGAATGTCAAAGAAGCAAGTGAGGTGTGTAAGAATAAGCCTGAATGGCGCTCTGTTGTTCGTGCCTAACCCGCAAGGGACCTGGCGTGAAGTTATGTATGTATGTAAAATAAAATTGATAGATGTCAAATGTGGCTTTATAGAGAGACCGAACTATAAAATGTTTGAATACCTGGAAAGTTATTTACAAAACTAGCTGACCCATGCCCACTTATAAGAAAAAATAATACTTATTATTAATCACATTTAAATATACCCCATGACACTCAAGAATAATGTAGCTTTTCACTGGTGAAAGAATTTTCAAAATCCAGAGATTACACACAACGTCACAAAATTTATTTTTTGTTGAATTAAATTACCCCCTAAGCGAATTCAAAATATTTCCCCTTTCGTATAATATGTTATGGCCGGCGTAACTTGGCGAATGTGAACATAGGCTCTGCGAACTTCAGAGCATGTACACTCGTGTGATGAGTGGGCATACGACTCGTCAGTGAATACAATTGGTCGCCCTTCATCTTGAATTTTTTCATTGCTTAGTATAGTTGGTCACTGTATTTTCTTCGGGAGTTTACATGCGTTAAAGTTCGCAGAGCCTATGTTCACATTCGCCAAGTTACGCCGGTCGTATTATACTGACGCCTACATCGCATAAGCCTATCTAACCGACTAGGGTGCGCGGCGACCACGCAACTTTTTTTCTATTACATTTTTAAACACGTGATATATTTCGAATGGAATGTCTGAATTGAATAATTCAAAAAGTTCTGTAAAGGTGTTGAAGCAGTCTCGAATATGAAGTAATTTATTTTGATAAGGATAATACCAAGATACAAATAAACCCTTTTCTAGTGGCGGCGTTTTAATTATTTTTTTAAATAAAAGAACACTTATTATGGCATAACTATAATAGTTAGATATATGCGCGAAACTTTTTGTAAATAATGATAATCTGCAAAGTCGTAGCAGATTATTTTATTCTATCATCAATAGTTTTCGCAGCGCACGCGATTTTAGGTATTTTTTTTACACCTTGAGTTACACTATTGGAGTTTTAGTAAAGTTTTCTAATTTTTTTGAAAATATAATATAGCCTATATCAACCGGGGATAGTATAGATTGCCAACTGTGAAATATTTTTTAAATTGGCTCAGAGGTTTCGGAGATTACCTTTATACCTAACTTTATCTCTTTATGATATTGTTACATGCCGACAAAGAGTGAATGCACATCTGCCTGCCATAAACCTGGTTTATTACCTTTCCCGCATTTGGAATTCTTTTGTTTACTTTGTGTTTTAATAACATTCTATTGTTATTGTACTTGTTTTATGGCGGTCATTAGACAGGTGTGTCGAACTAATTCTTCTAGCTATTGTTTTGCGCCGAGGCATATCGTATTTGTACAGAATAAAAGGAATGCCCGAACGGAGGGGTGAGGCCGTCAAGAGACGATTATGATACAAGTAAGACTTGTACATTGATAAGCGATATAGATTTTGCGCGTGATATTGAATCGTGCAGTTTTTACTGGTTGTATCCATTACCTGTGTACCTTGTGTTATACGTGTTTGTGTCGTTATAATAAATTCTATAGTAATTCTAACGGCATTTTAATTCGAGTCCTGTAGCTCGTAACAATATTAAGTATAGATGTAGGAATAAATAAAGTTAAAACCGGAGCAGTCAGATATTTTATTATTAATTATATTTAATCAATTTAGTTGCATTATAATTGTTCTAATGAACTTTTAAAATGATTATGCGAAACTAGTTTTGTCGCTCGTATTGCAACGTACCGGTTTGTGCATTACAGAATTTCTTAGTTGCGTAAGACGGTGTGTGTCCATTGAACGACGGTAATTATCGTCTTGTCGTTCAGTGGGTCATGTGATAACAATAAACAGATTTTTATATCTAAAAAATAAACTGAGTTATAAACAAATAATGATCGTCAGACAAACACACATATAAATCCTCAAGTTAAGCAAGCTACGCTTCTCTCTCTCTCTTTTCTTTTACCATATCCAAAACTAATTAGGGTCGGCACTATATGCATTTTCTTTCCATACTCCTCTATTCTGACATATCTTATACACAATCCGTCCATCTTTTTTTGGTCTACTTGTATATTTAATTCATCTTGTAGTTTAACAAGTTACACTTCTGTTATGGGTAATACACAACGGACCATTCTGGGGCCGATCTTAGACACCCAGACCATAGTAAGTAATGGAAAGTTCGTTTACGAATTGCCATGCCAGGAACCTAACCTGGAGTCTCTGCGTTCCACTGACCTAGGCTGCCAAAGGTTTAGCCCACTCAACCACAGATGCCGTCAAATAATATATATATTTTATTACCGAAGCGCAGCAGACAGGCTGACAGTCCAATTGTGATGGAAAGTGGTTACTGTCGCCTATGGACATTAGTAACAGAGGTCCTGCCAATGTGATGCGGGCCTTGAAGAAGAAACTGGAGCCTGGCCACTCATGCCGGAACACAGTTTTATCCGTGCAGGAACGGAGAAAGAAAACAATTTCCTGTGGTCGGGCGGCCTGTCGTAAGAGGCTACAAAACAACCCACAGCCTGATGGTAGGGCATATGCTCGACTGGATGGCGACCACCCCTGGTCTAAGGTATGTCGCCATAACAACCTTGAGTTGTGTTCCGGCATTAGCGACCAGGTTCCAGTCTCCCTTAAGAGGGCAGCAGCGCATTTGTAGCACCTTTGGTGTTGCATATGTCCATAGGCGATGGTAACCGCTCTCAATCAAGTGGGCCGTCTGCCTGTCTGCAGACCTCCTGCAATAAAAAAAAAACAGCTCAAAGTTGTTTTGGCGGCATATTCAAACATAATTATAGCATGTATCACATGTATGTGAAGTTACTGAAAATTGTATACCGAATCGGCAAAAACCATGTGATCCGTTTAAAAACGACAATATCTATTTGTATTATAGAATAGAATAGAATAGAATAGAATAAACATTTATGGCCTTACTTATAATCGTTTGTTAAAATTTAAGAAACTGCTCAGCAACTGATTAACGAAAATCTTACCCATAAACTCCTCTTAAGGATAAGAGGTGGTGGTAAAGTAGCTCATAAATAACTGTCAAAAATAACCAACATCGAGAGGTAGTTTAAGTGACTGCTAAGAGGCAAGATGGCGAGTTTTATTTGAAACAGCCATTGATTAGGGGCTTAAGAGTACCTTATTTAAGAGATGGCTAATGCTTTCTTATCGAGATTATTATAAGTAAGGCCCTTATTGTATAAACTGTCACAATTATAAAATTACAAAGTTGTTCGAGTTTCTTGTTGGAACGACAGTTTGTCCTTTCGGACGTACAATACAGGCGATTGTAATGGTGCCTGGCCATAATTACATTATCTAATCAAACAATAAATTATTAAATTAATATAAAACTTTATCTTTATAGAACCATTAATCAATTTCACATTACTATAAATTATATTTCATCGTCAAATCATATTTTATCGTCAAATAATCAATTTCAAAATTAAACTGTTGTACATTATGTGAGTCGTCATATATTATAATATAGTTATTTGTGTCCTAAATATTCGTTTACTGTATAATATGCTTTTTGTATTAAAAATGTCTTAACCTTGCGTTTAAATATATTAGCAATTGTAATATTCAGAAGCTCATCTGGTAGACGGTTGTACAGTATTGATGCGATACAAAATATACTTTTATTTAAATAAGCCGTCTGTTCAGCGGACAGCATATTCTATTCTTTTGTCTTATGCTTACAGGGTGTGTGAATAGGTTAAGATTATCTTTGACAAACTGTATGTATAATTATGTGTACTATGTTTGTATGCAATAAATTATTTGATTTGATTTGGACCTATGTATAAAAATTAAACTTATCACATGAATAACCCTAACATAAAAATATATATACAATAGTAAAAAACTAAAATTAACATAACAACCGATTAAAGCCCGTCCAGCCCCACCAGACCACTGTCGCTGGGCATTGTAGAAGGCTGGCAGCATTACCTTGCTGGATACAAAGGATAATTCTTTGAGCGAGGGAAGCTCCAGCCTTCCGGTCTCCTGTTGTAATAGAACAGATGTTTTTTAATATTTTGAAATAATATGTGGGCACTTGCCCCTCATAAGCCCAAAGTCTCCACCCCAAACGGCTCAAATATGTAACCTGTTCCAAGGGTTGCATATTTGAGCAGTTTAAGGTTTTCGCCAAAATAATTATAGCCTGTGTAAGAAAGAAAGAAAATGTTTGTTTACAGAAATAGCGACGTGCTTACATTGTTTACATATACATACATACATAACTTCACGCCAGGTCCCTTGCAGGGTAGGCACGAACAACAGAGCGACATTTAGGCTTATTCTTACACACCTCACTTGTTCCTTTGACATTCATAGTTCTTGTCATACACGCTCGTCTGTTCTTAAGGCTCCTGACATCACCGTCTGCTAATATATGATCAATTTGATCATGGAAGGTGTGTCGTGGCCTTCCGCGACTTCTGCATCCATCCACTTTTGCATTGTATATCTGTTATCTGCTTACATATGTTAAGAAAAATTAGCGTATTTTAGGAATTTGTACGTCCCATTTCCAGCAAACAAGGTTTATTGTTGTCAGAATGAAGCTTTTCAGTAAGCTAGTTGCACTATCACGCTGGATACCAAATTTCATGTTGATTATTAGCTCGAATAAAATAATTGCAAATTTCAAGTTCGTTTCATACATTACATAAAGCATTCAATCGTAACTTTGTGCTATAATCTTTCTTTCTTTCTTTCAATTTTTTAGGTCAACAAAAACAATATCCATTGTACAAAAAATAGAAACTTCTAAAACAAAAATCCATATAAACAATGTTGAATATAAATGTAATAATTAATATTAATTATCATTTTAAGCCAATTATAAATTACAATATGAGAATATAAAAAAACCTTGCCTTAGATATAGCTAACAATAATTAAATTATATAATTTCAAGACACTATACCAAATTTTAAGCCAAGGTCAATTTTAGCTTATTGCTAATGTACAATAGACAGGCTGATAGGTCATGTTTGGGCAAACGATTTCCTTCGTCGCGTAATAAAATTTGTATCTTCTTAATAAATCTTACATGTGCTTATTAAAATTTGACATAAAATCTGTATAAGAAGTAATAATCTTCTACAAATAGTAAATTAATAGAATTGATGGTAAGACCTATATAGAAACCGAGAATATGTTATATTGAGCTAAAAATTTTAAACACCTATTGTCAGTGGTGGTGCGTAGATTCATCTAAATAATTAATTTCTTAGACCAGAAGCTCTTAGACTTAACGAGAACATTTCATAATACCTTATCGTTTTATTAAGGGATCAAAAGGCAATTGTTTACTTCTGCTAACAGTCTCATGGTGTTTTAACTATATAATACGATTTTTTGAGGTGAAATGCAGTTAACGCCACTCTTCGGAGATTTAAAGTCGGAGTGAAGGTAGACTAAAATAAGTCGAATAAGTCGAGGAATAAAAACTTTATCACCGCTGTGACAGCAGACAGGTACACAGCCCACTATAACACCAAAGGGGCTACAAATGTTGCTCTTAAGGGAGGCTGAAACCTGGTCACTAATGCCAGAACACAACATAAGTTTGTTATGCCATGCTCTAGAGACTCTAGACCAAAGGTTGTAGCTATCCAGTCGGGCAAATACCCTACCACCTGGCTGTGGGTTGTTTTGTCGCCTGTTACGATAGGTCACCCCAGCGCAGGAAATTGTATTCTTTCTCCGTTCCTGCACGGATAGATATAGTATAGTGTTTTAGATTCGCAGAATTTTTAGAAATTACTCAATTAATTATTTTATAAATTTTTTAATCAATGCAAATGGCATTGCAGCCATAATTTTAAACAGTACTTTTTCTGCATGAAAATTACTCTGTCCTGTTCTATTTTCCTGACAATATATATGCAAGATTTCGTGACAATCTGTTGCGTAGTTAATGCGAGAAATAGTCTCAATCAAGCAAACTCATATTCGTATTTATATTATTATTTAGGATTTATCTAGATGTATGTAGAAAGTCGTGGTAGCATAATGGCTAGCTCACGCGCCCCTAGATCTAAGGGCGCGGGTTTGATCCTGACCGGAACGCATGCACCTCTTAGTCAGTTTTCTGATCTAATGTGCATATTCCTACAATTACCACGTGCTAAAAACGGTGAAGAAAAACATCGTGATGCAACCTGCGAGATAACCGATGTGTCAAACCTGCCAAGCCGCCTTGGACAAACGTGGTGGGTGTACTGTCCGTTGCCCTATAATGGGAAGCTCGAACCCAGCAGTGGGACATTTATGGGCCGACATTATTTATCATTGTTATTATGTATTAAAATTTTCAGAGTTATTCATTACCCGAGAATATTTCGTAACTTGTTCAAATTTACTATCGAATTATTAACAATGGAAACGCATAGAACGGGTCGCAAGATTGCTCCACTTGCAAAACTGTCGCAGCAACTCTTAAATGAAGTAGAGTTACATTTTTAATTAATTTTTTTCACAATTAGATACATTTTTGTACTAGTTAATGACATTGTACATAATTAACTAGTTGTGCACTGCGGTTACGCTCGCTTTTAAAACTTGTATATACCTACACACCTTGCTAGCGAATCTGTATATATAAAATTCTGACGTTTCAGCCACTTTTCAGTAGCCGTGATCACGGAAGACAAAGACGTCAAATTTCAATGGGAATTGTTGAAGTTTTATTTAGCCTACCGCCAACTTGTACGTTTTAATTATTTAGTTTTAATTTTGTTTGTTGTTATTATTTACTCAATGGGAGCCTCATTTATTTACCACCGCTTCGCAACATGTTGTAACTTGAAGAGCAGAAACGGCGCAAGAAACTCTTCAGCAAACATGCCTAGCTCTAATAATTTTATATAGTACTAGCTGTCGTCCTGTTTTTACCTCCCACCCATTTTAATCTAATATATAAAATTCTCGTGTCACAGTTTTCGTTGCCATACTCCTCCGAAACGGCTTGACCGATTTTGATGAAATTTTTTGTGCTTATCCGGTATCTATGAGAATCGGCCAACATCTATTTTTCATCCCCCTAAATGTTAGGGGTAGTCCACCCCTAAATTTTTTTATTTATTTTTTAGACAAAATTTTTAATTTCTATTTTTTTATGATACAACATACAAAAATACATACAACCCTAGATTTTCAACCCTCTACGATCAACCCCTATTTTTTACCGGGCAGGACGACGTCTGCCGGGACAGCTAGTATATTTATAATAATTGCTCTACGTTTACATTTCTACCCACCCATCTTGTAGTTTAGCAATCTTTTTGTCACGTGACTTTCAACCCTCCTCATTATATGCCGATACCAATTTGTCTTCTAGCTCTCAATTTTTCAATGACCAAAATAACCAAACTGACGAAAAGCACATCACAAAACAATACCTAGGAATTCAGCGTCGCTTTTTCGTTTCATCGAATTTCAAATCACGATTCTAAAGAAATTTCAATTCGAAACAGTATATTCAATTTAACAAACTTGCCAGAAACACAACTGCTGGAGATTCTTTTTATTTTTATGGAAGTGTAGGTTCGCGTTAGACCACTGTCTCACCTGATGTTGAGTCTAGGATGTAGCACGCTTACCTAGTCACTCATGACTTGAAGACTTTAATATTGTATTTGTCAGGAAAAACAGACTCTGGCAAATTATTCTACTCTTCAGCAGTGCGCGCCAGAAAAGATGAAGTGAATCGCTTGTTTCTGACTGGTAGTGTTTCGGCCATAACGGTGGCGCAAGCCGGTGCGTCTGGTTGTACGATGGTAAATGGGGATGAAGGCATCAGATCGTGCAATTCTAATTCCCCGAAATGTATCCGATAGAACAGTGTCTCGCAAGTATGTACCGCGGCACACTGGTGTACCGTGGTCACTAATTGGTGTGGCTCGGAAAAATAAGGTTATGCTGCAATTTAAACTTTAGTTTTGTTGATTAATAATAAAAATTGATTCGATTATTGATAAATTAATGTAAGTTTATTTATGATGAGCTGCACTACCTACATCGCCAGATTAGGTTAAATTCTTGCTTAAATTAGTTTGCCTGGAAGAGATTGCTTTCAGCGATAAGGCCGCCTATTTTTTCTACCATGACAATATTGTAATAGTGCACTTTTGAAATTGTATATTTGGTGAGCAATAAAGTGATAGCAATAAAATAAAGTAAACTATCAATGTTGATTATTATTACTTCAAAAATGATTTTATTTTTGTGGCGTATCTTAAAATTTTTTGTTTTCCTATATGATGTATCTTGAACACAAAAAACGGACAAGTGGAAAAATGAATCGCAACTGATAAGTGGAAAATCTTCAAGTGACAAAATGAATCTCAACAAAATTTTAACTTGAAGTTTTACGGGCAGGTTTTCAAATTGGACAAGAACTTTAACAATCTTCATACACGAAAAACAAACGTCATATTCAAGACTGCTTCAATACCTATATACAACTTTTAAAAATTTCAATTCGGACATTCCATTCGAAAGATATCACGAATTTAAAAAGGTAATTATTAGAACAAGCGGCCGTGACGCTTTTTCTTGAGCGAAAAATCGTAAGACCCCGTCTATATAGAAGTTTCACTTAAAAAAGTTTGCGGAAGACTGCAATAGAAGATAGTCAGCCCCGCGACCTTGCGTCTATGCTAGACTCTGAAGTCGAGCATAGAAACACGATCATTGCCTACCAGCTTCCTCGCTCTTTACTCAACTTTGCAGTAACTATAAAAGAACTGTTATACAAAGTTTTTAAAACCTGTAAAATCTAGCCGTTATGTTCTAGGAAATTTAAATGTCACAATGGCCTTTTAAGGCTTTTATTATAGATAACTAAAAATGTAGACACAATTTAACAGTTATATCTAGCTGATGTTATCTAAGTATGTTTGGTACAGTTCTCAATTCATGAAAGCGAGCGGGCTCATTGAAGAGAGACTTCTTTAGAATGGTTGTGGTTCAAAACTCGATGAAACGAAAAAGCGATACCGAAAAGAGATATCCGTGTAGGAACGGCGAGCCCAAAGGAATTTGTATTCTTTCTCTTTTGTTGTGAATAGTGGCTAAACGTGTTTTTGCAAATTAAGTGTACGTTGGAGAAGTTTCGAGCCTTCCACTCAAATAAACCGCTTTTTAACTAACTTCTAAAATGGAGCAGTTACTCAATTCCTCGTGTAATGTAATATATAAAATTCTCGTTTTGCGGTGTTAGTTTCAAAACTCCTCCGAAGCGGCTGAACCGATTGTAAGAAATATTGTATGCACATCAGGTAGGTCTGAGAATCGGCCAACATCTATTTTCATACCCCTAAATGATTAGGGTGAGCCACACCTATATTTTGTAATTTTGGGATATTTTTTTAAGTTTACGATTCGGCAATAAAATACATACAACCCAAAATTTTCACCCTTCTATCACTACCCACTATTTCTTAATAGCGATATTAGTATTTTAATAATTTTCTAATGGGATGATTTAGATTCAAATTTGAACCAGGTAGATGGCGCTGCAATCGGGTTGTTGTATGTGTTTAAGTTTATCCCGAAATTGTTTAAATTAACGATTGGATCCAGTAGGTTGAGTCGTGATACTCCTTAACACAGGGCCTGATTTTGATGAAATTTTTGTTTTTTCACGTGAATTTGAGAATAATTTAAAATTAAATTAACATTTGGTACCCGTAGATGGCGCTGGAATCGGGTTCTAGATTTTTATTTCTTAAAGACAGGACAACGTTTGCCGGGTACTAGTATTATTAATATATTTTCACTGCAAATAAAAGATATATAATATTCATAGATAATATTGTTACACGCGAGCGGGGGTACGCACTTATGGATAGGAAGAAAACACCAGTTTTTGACTAAGAGCTTTTATTGACTTACACAGCCGCACGTAGTACCCCTCTGCAGGGTTGCCCCTATACGAACGACCAACGATGCACAGTCCCGTCGATAAGTTGTCACACTCTCAATACCGTCGCCGATATTGCGTAGACCACCTCCGATATTATCGCGTGTAGCTGGCTTCTGGTTCGTCTCTCGAATTACGCTACACACCTCCTTCACGTAACTGTCCACCAAATTGTCACTAAATTCACCACTTTACTCGTCACTATCTTCTATTAAACCCCCTTCCAACTCTTCCGTATCGCACTTGTCACTTCTCCGTCTTGAACTCAACTTAACTCTAAACTGTCCGTAGGCACCTTACGCTGTTTATATACCCGGAAGAATTTTCTAGAACCCGTTGTCTATCTCTGTCTCTTCCTTTTCGAGCCTTCTGTTCGGGAACTTTCGTTTATACATCTATCCCTTTCTAACATCTCCGTCCTTGTCTTTCCCTTCTAGAATGTTCTAGTTTTTTCTAAGAGGTCTAAAACTGATTTCCGCTGCTGGACAGTTCTACCCTCGGTCGCCACAATATATTGCAATTAAAAGATTGAATCACCATTGATTCATTCATCATCATCATTCATGCATTTATTCAGTTAAAACTTTTTGTTTCTAAATAATTTTCTATCATTCTTTTTATGTTTATTGGTGGCAGTTGCTTCTTTATTGATGTTTCGGAAATCAACTATATTTTAGTGGACTATATAATTATTGTTGAATTAAAAGAATACATTAATTTAGTACAGAGCGTAATTATTTACAAGATACATTAGAGCGATGCTGAGAGGTGAAGTTTAGAGTAATAGAAGTGAAGTGGTGGTTTCGCCTGCCAGGGTCGCTCCTAAGTCCCGCATCCCGCCCGACGCCTAATTGCTAATCGTGCCCTCTGAGGGCGCCGGCGGTATGCGGGGCGCGGAGAGTAGGTGTGCTCCGGCGGGCGGGTCAGGGGGGTGCTCTCTGTCCGCAACAATGTTACTTTGCTTAATATAGCTTCGAAGTGGTTGTAATATGTACGTTTCAGTAAAGTTCAAACTGTTTTGTATATTTTTTTATATTCAAACCATGCGCAAACAGAATATTAAAATCTTTTGTCCTCCAGCCATCGATATTGCTTTGTTTGGAATTGTAAAACCATCTCACATAACAAATAAAACAATAAAATAATGTGCATTTGTTTATTTTTACTGCATTCTACTTGAGTATTGCTTTACGAATATTTATTATGTGGTTCTTCTTTGGAATAAAAATCCAATCTATACTGGATTTATTTCAAGAGAATTTTTTTGTTAAATTGTAAGTTCTATATACTTATATACTCACTCCGTTGGCTCAGCGACTCAAAGTGGGTCTTGGCCTTCGAAACGAGAGCATGCCATCTTTCTTTGTCCTGCGCAGTTTCTTGCCAAGTATTCGCTCGTAGCTCCGACAGGTCAGCCTCCACTCTGTCCTTCCAGTGATATTTGGGACGGCCGACCGGACGCCGAACTACAGGCCGTCCCAAATACGCTTTACTCACGCTGCTCTCCCATCCGTTCTACGTGACCGAGCCAGCGGAGGAGGTGAACTTTTATGTCTCCTATTATGTTAAGCTCGGCTACGAGATTCTCAATTTCGAGGTTGCTTCGGACCCTCCAGCTACCATCTTCTCTCTTTGTTGGACCCAGAATCTTACGGAGAACCTTCCTTTTTGCTACTAAAAGCTCCTTGAGGGTGAGGGTCCAAGCAACGCACTTCGGCTAGCGCTGTGGGTTAGGGTTAGAGAGGAGGAGCCTGCCTACCGCTGTCGTATGCGTGAGAGAAAGGGAAGCCAGATAGACTCATGGATAAATTCGGTTGATTCATCATCGCCATAACAACCTTGAGTTGTGTTCCGGCATTAGTGACCAGGTTCCAGGCTCCCTAAAGAGAGCAGCAGCGCATTCGTAGCACCTTTGGTGTTGCAAATGTCCATAGACGATGGTAACCGCTGTCCATCAAGTGAGCCGTCTGCCTGTCTGCTGATCTCCTGCAATAAAAAAAAAAACAAAATTGAAAGACAGAAATGAAAACAATATCGGCTTAAGTCAAACATTCTAGTGTAATATTTCCTTTTCAAAATGGTGTCTGAACGTTCCATAAGACATAACGGTTTTGTATTTATTATTCAGTGCTGGCCGCTTTTGCAACGCTTAAAAGGATTGAGTAACACATTACCTGCCATATGAAGTGTGGGTAACACAGTAACCTATTGGGACTTCTGGGTTCATAGGACTCGTGACCTTGCTCTCATTTCATCAAGGCATTGGTGGACTGTAACCTGGCTGGAGACGCAATTAGGCAATCTCTTTTATCCGTTAAATTAAATTTCAGATGGCAGAGTTTAGTATTCAATGTCCAGTGCTGATGTGAACTGATTTATTTTTTTTATTTTTTTTTTGGAGCTGATTCAGCTGAATAGCCGCAGATGGCTGTTTCAGCGATACCGGGCTTTGGGGGCTTCCCGACTCCGTGGGAGCGGAGGCGTTCAGCCCGGAAGCAGCACGCTCGAGGAGGCACCTCCTGTGAGGTTCGACCTCGGCTCGACCGCTGCGGGGGATTGACTCTATATTGGAAACAGGCCTCAAAGGGCTGAATGAGCTAGGCCAACAGGCTGAAGTGAAAATTTGGGGACTTGTTACCGACTCCGCCGGCGGAGCCGATCCTAGTCTATCGTTACTACCGCTTCGCAACGTGTTATAGCTGGAGGAGAAGAAGCGGCGGAAGAAACTCTCCAGCAACACGCCTAAGCTAATCTTGTATGGCTACTTGTGTCTGTAATGAGTATGGATTGGTGGGGTCTTACGTTTGTGTAAGGGGATTCGAGCCGGGGGCTCTCCGGCGTCTGTTGTGTCTGCGTCTGTTATGCCAGGCTGATGTTCTGAGCCTCGGGGGGTTCATAATCGCGATTTGACGTGTGATTTCGTCAGGCTCGTCAATTAGTATATTGCGAGGCCTGCGTTTGCTCGTGGGAGCGTTTGGGGTGGGTTTATAGTTGACCGTTTCCGTCACCAGAGGGTTCGGGTGATGGGGGGCGAGGTCAAAGAATTTGCGTGATAGTGAAGTAATATAGTCTTTGATGGAGGGAAGCTCCAGGTCGCGATGCAAGTCGGCGAGCCGCATATAGCGCGGGCCGTCGACTGCAGCGCGTAAAAAGTGATTCTGGATTCTTTGCAGTCTCCAGATGTTAACGTCGCTGGCGTGGCCAAAGACCACACTCGCATAGGTCAGGATGGGGCGGATGCAAGTTTTAACTGATTTATTTTGCAAACGGTAACCCTAAGTTCAAATATTAACAAGTCATACAGCTAGAACAATATATAGCACAGTGTGTGAGCGGGATAGAGCAACTATTAATATGTCCTGTATCTATTTCTAACAGACTTCGAAAAAAAGAGGAGGTTCTCAATTCGTCGGGATCTTTTTTTTCTTTTTTTTTATGTATGTTCACCGATTACTCCGTGATTTATGATCCGATTTACGTGATTCTTTTTTTGTTCGACGCGGAATAGCTGTCGTGTGGTCACCTAAAAATTTGACACAGTTTGGCCCAGTAGTTTTCATTTTACGAACATTCTTTTGTTCCCGTTTCTTGGGACCTATATTCTTTAAGAAGCACGGCACCATTCGTTGGTCCTTCCATACATAGCTAGACACTAAAAAGTAACAAATAAAACGGAACATAAAAAGAATATAATTTCCTGCGGCCGGGCGGCCTGTCGTAATAGGCGACAAAACAACCCACAGCCAGGTGGTAGATTCTGGTCTAGAGTATGCCGCCATAACAAATTTGAGTTGTGCTCCGGTATTTGTGACCAGGTTCCAGTATCCCTTAAGAGAGCATGTCCATAGGAAGAGAGCAGCAGCACACTTGTAGCACCTTTTGTGTTGCAAATGTCCATAGGCGATGGTAACCACTTTCTATCAATAAAAAATCTCCTCGGGTATGTATGTACTCAATATATGGCCATCCCTTTTTCCCCAATTAAAAACTTGTGCCCGGTGAGTACAGATTCTAGCACTTACCTCGCAGTCAGTCACCAGCCCAAAACAGCGCTGATAATCACGTGTCGAGACACAAAAGGTGGCAAGGGCCTTCTACACGAGCGCCGGGGCGCAAGTGACGCAGAAACACTGACACTTCAGTTCATATATCAGATTAGGCGAGTGTCCTAGTAATTAACAGGACGCGGAAAACTTTGACAGCTTATTTTTTATGAGTGGTTATAAAAGCGGGTGCGATACTACGTCGCGTGCGTCGCGGTAGCGTTGCTTTTGGCTGACTCGCGCAGAGGGGCGGCGGCAACATGCGGGGGTTGCAAGACGCTATATACCCAAGTCACAATTGGGATTGTTCACTTTTTTTCAATCTAGCGATTTGACAAACCATTTCGAGGAATAGTATCCCTAATCATTTCTGTCTAGTTAAAATTCCAAAAAACGTACGATCTTCTTGTATTTTGTAAGAAATGCGTTTGACTTTTATTTGATCATACTAAATCCAATCAGGTGGGCTCTGGGTGGGTCTGCCTGTTTGCCTGCTTCAGGTGTAAAAAAAAATCTAGCTGTACATTATTTGATTTAAGTTCTGTAACATGGATTTTCCCTAAAGACCACTTTAAAAAATTGAACGATAACTATAGAAAATAATAATGGTTGAATACGAAAAATTATAAGCCTAGCGACAAAAAACACTAAAATGATCACGATATGTAATGAGTAATGACACTGACATTTAAAAAGTAGCACAGATTACTATGATTATATATAGATAGAACACTTTTATTATTTTTGTTTTCTAGGCAAAGAAATCAATGTAAACTTGTCCCTTATGACGTCATCGGAGAAATAATTTTAAAATTGAATTATAAACAAACTAACTCTTCAATTCAAATTAGTATCTTAAAATACCCTATTTTACGTAATAAAAATATAAAATCAGAGGGTAACTTTTTGTGAACATACCCCATTGCTAATTGGGAAATAGGTGGTGCCAACACTGGCCATTACGTCTAGAACAGGAATTTCCAAAGTGGTCAATATCGACCCCCTAGGGTCGAACTCGGTTTTCCAGAATTCTCATTCCTTCTCAGGACATTGTTTTTAAAGCGACCCCTATTAATGAACACAAATTCTTATTTAAAACTTTCAAGATTTTGTATAAATTGTGTTACGTGTATAAGTGGTTTGTTTTTTTTAAAAAAATAACCTACTTAAGTATTGTTACGTAATTTGTTTTAATAATTATTAATTACACTTGATATTTACTGAATTTTATGTCTATTTATTTTTTTGAATTTTGATGAGAAAATGATTTCAAGTTTACTCAAACCAACCTTTACGTTTTTAAAGTAATTTGCCTATGGGGCCCTGAGGTATTAGATCATTTAGGAAAATGGGTCTCTTGCCCAAAATAGTTTAGGAATATCTGGTCTAGAACATGAACATTTTTTTTCCTGGCAATAATAATAAATATCTTATCTATAGTCAATGTCAGTGAATTATACACTAAGCTTTATCCATATTATTTATTTAAGAAAAACATACAATAATTAATATTCTTAATTATGAAACACAATATTAATTATGTGGAAGTAGCGAAAGAATTTAAAACGTTCTTTAAGGTACTGGAGACTATTGAAAGTAAATAATCTATATATATAAAAATCAAATGCTCTTCGTTAGTCTTGCTAAAACTCGAGAACGACTGGACTAATGTGACTAATTTTGGTTTTGAATTATTTGTGGAAGTCCACGGGAGGTTTAAAAGGTATTTTTTTCATAGAGAATATATGAAAAAAATGCTTTGAATATATTAAAAACAACAATTTCGCTTTTCCTTAGAAACTATTCCTACCTGTCAAACATTTGATGTTCGTACCGTCGTTTAGAAATCAATTAAATTTAAGTCGTTCAGAAATCAAATTAAATTTAAAATTGAAGTTTTTTTTTCATTTTTTTGTTTTTGAATGTGAATAATTGGATGTTCGTCCGGCTCAGAAATCAACATTTTTATTTATTGATTTGAGGCGGTACGCAGTTTGCCAGGTTCGTTAGTTTCATTTATAATAATCCAGCAGTTTTGGAGTATGAACTCTAACTAATATTATAAATGCGAATTTTGGTTTGTTTCTGACGTTTTCTCGGTTTAACACGCAACAGATGGTAAAGAAATTTCGCGTACACCATTTCAAAAGTTATGTTTTGAGATTATCAAAGCACTGAAGATTTTCAGAAAAGTATTTTTCCCGTCCCGTTGTTCAGAAGTCAACTTTTTTTATTTATAGATAAGGAGAGTGAGAATGTGAGTATTCTGACGAAAATTAACAGGAAGGAGGGAATTCGGAAACATGGTCATATTTCCCTATGAGGTTTTGGTTCTTACCAAAATGTCGTCGGTCTAACTTTACCCAACCAACTTTACCATTTAATGGTGACTCCATATCTAACTGTACAATCTTGAAAACAAAGCTTTGAATAATAATAAATTAGTTTTGCAAATGTCCGTCTGTCTACTCTACTGTAACCAAATCACGTCTGTTTGTCTGTCATATTATATAACTGTACAGTTACGTGCTATGGTTATTATTTATGGTTCTATAGAACTTACGTTATGACCATAGAGTTCGGTTATGGAATGCTGGGTATTAGCCGTGGGTGTGTGTGCAATGACCGTGCATTTAAGATAAAGGAAGAAATAGAAAGACTTTATTATCCACCGGCAAACGTTGTTTTGCCATATAAACGATAACTTCTGCCTGTGCCTTTGCCCGCGTGGTGCGGTTTTTTTAACTATCCTACGGGAACTCTTTAATTTTTCGGGATCAAAAGTATCCTATATGTTGACCAGGGATATAAGCTACCACCATACAAAATTTCATGTAAATCGGTCCAGTCGTTTCGGAGATTAGCCGGTTCAAACAGACAGACAAAGAGAGAAACAAGAAATTTAAAAAAAATAAAAATTAGTTCTTTTTCACTTCTTCCCTGACTCGGTTTTAGCATCTTTTTTCATTGTACAGAAATATGACCTCTACAATTTTAATATATATATATATATAGATTAGGGCGCTTTTTTTTCAACTATTTTGTTTTTTTCGGTTCCATCGTGAAATTTTTTGCAAGTACCCAAAAAATACCCTGAAAGTTTGGGCCCTTAATATTAATATTAAGACCTCGACCCAGGCGTTTGAAGATTTCCCCTTAAAAAAACACAGAAACTTTGGCTTTTTCATGTTTAAATTTCTAGAGCTCAGAGGCATTTCATAGCATCGCTTTGACTATGGACGGGTTTTTTTAGAATTGAATGCTCTACAAAAGTGTCCATTGCGGCCAAGTCGTAACTGACTGAGCATGCTAGTACCACCCCGACCTGGTGAATCCCATACATGGGTCGCGAACTATCCCCCCAAGCTTCTGTGCTTGTCAGGGCTTCTGGTCTTTAATAGGATTGCATGTGATGACATGAGCTGGCTTATATCCCGAATCAACACTTAGGATACTTTTTATCCCAACAAATTACGTCGTTTTTTAAAATAGACTGCTTGACAAAATAGATGTCCAATATGAATTATTTCATTGAACGACTAAGGAATGGTAAGAATCTATGTATTCACAGTGAAAGTAGGCGACGAAGCGTATTACGCTCTTGCGCATGTCGCGTGTGATTTATTGTGTTTTGTCATATCATGGTTATACAATGGCAAGGGCTCATTGAATAAAATTACATTTTACTTCAACATATATAATCACAGCTAATTTTATAATATCCCTTAGCCTTCGAAAGACTGGGACTGTTCCTAGGAACTGTTTGATCTGGTGCCAACGCCTCACTTTTACCACCGCACCGCTCGCCATCGAAGGGATGTTCACCCCCATTCTTGAGCTCCCACACTCAACTATGCAACGGTTCTCTAGAATATTTATTTCGAGTCTAACAATGATCTGGAGGGATGAACTTCTCGCCGAGGGTATTCCCTTTGCGCTACGACATGGGATTCTTTAAGAAGGGCGTTATAAAAATTCTTAGAGTAAACTAACCACTTTTCACTAGGCGGGCCGTCTGCCTGTTTGCCGGCTTCAAGCTATAAAAAAAAACCAACAGCCAGATGGTAGGCTTTTAGCCCGTCTCGATCGCTACCATCCCTGGTCTACAGTTTGCCGCCATAATAACCTTGAGTTGTGTTACGGCATTAGTAACCAGGTTCCACTATCCGATAAGATAGCAGCAGCACATTTGTAACGCCTTTGATGTTGGTTAATAAACCAGTATTCATCGCATTTCTAGTCCTAAGTATCGCTGGAAATATAGAGTGGGGGATGACCTGACCGCACTATAAGCCTATAATGGCAAGAGACAAGAGATGAAAGTGACGTGTTCTCGTTTAGGAGGCCAAGACTTACTTTAGATGGTTGAGCCAACGGAGGTAATTAGTTGAGCTCTAGCACGTCATGATGTATATGTACGTACGTTTGAACTGCTTGACCATCCACCTTACTCGCCAGATCTAGCCCCAAGCGACTTCTTTTTGTTCCTTTATCTAAAACTGCACTCGGAGGACAGAGGTTTTCGTCAAATGAAGACGCAATCACCTTCGTGAACAATTATATTGCAGAGAAAAACTCCGGGTACTATTTGGACCGGTTACAGAGATGGGAGCATCGCTGGGAGAAGTATGTGGAGTTACAAGGAGACTATGTTGATATAAAAAAAATCCGAAAAACATGTCTTGTACCTTTGTTAGGTCGGAAACTTTTCAGACCACCTTACTTGTACTTCTTATATATGCTTTGCTTAACGAGATTATACATACATACATAACTTCACGCCAGGTCCTTTGCGGGGTAGGCATTAACAACAGAGCGCCTTTCAGGCTTATTCTTACACACCTCACTTGCTTCTTTGACATTTATAGCTCTTGCACGCTCGTCTGTTCTGAGATTGTAGGAATTAATAATAATAATAACCGTCATCTAGTGAGGCTTTTGCTGGGAAGCTGGGAATATAGAACGCAGCACTCTTGGACACGGCACGAATTGTGAAGAGGGTCCTGTCTCTGGAGCCCTAACCACCGATAGTGTGGACCCCAGGCCCCGTTGGCGGTGAATTGCAAGATTATATATTTCTCTATTGAATATGTATTTTATTTTTGATATATTTTTGTAAAAGAATAATGTCTATTATATATGTTATATTTTTTATATATACAAAGATATTAGGTTTTTTTTTTTATTGCAGGAGTTCAGCAGACAGGCAGACGGCCCACTTGATGGATAGCGGTTACCATCGCCTATGGACATTTGTAACACCAAAGGTACTACTAATGCGCTGCTGCTCTCTTGAAGGAGACTGGAGCCTGGTCACTAATGCCGGAACACAACTAAGGGTTGTTATGGCGACATACTTTAGACCAGGGGTGGTAGCCATCCAGTCGGGCAAATGCCCTACCACCTGGCTGTGGGTTGTTTTGTCGCCTCTTACGACAGGCCGCCCGGCCGCAGGAATTTGTATTCTTTCTCCGTTCCTGCACGGATAAAAATAAGGTTATTAATCATGAAACCATTAATAGTGGTGTGTGAAAGTATTTCATATATTTATACTAGCAATAAATTTTAAAAGTAATTTAAATTATTTCTATTGTAACATTTTATACAAATAAAACCTTAAAATATATAAACTAAACTATACTATAAAGCTATACTTACAAAATGACATAAATCTATTTTTTATAAAAATATATCTTTATATATGAAAAAAAGTAAAATTTTTGAAAAAAAATAATTCATTTCTTTGTTCCACATCTGTTATGTTGGCGAGATAATCTACAAACCATATTTAATCCTTCCTCTTCCTTTCGCTGATACACTAAATTTGATAGTCAGGGGTCCCTTAGTGCTTTTTTAAAATTAGATGATAGCATCTTCATCACAATAGAGCTTCAACAATATTTTGAATGAAAAATGTTTTAGAACAGAATAAATACATAATAATATAATACACCCTGTTTTTTTTATTGAATATGTATTTTATTTTTGATATATTTTTATAAAAGAATAATGTGATCTAATTTTTTTGTAAAAACATAACTTTATATATTTCTCTACAAAAAAATGTAAAATTCTTAAAAACAAATAAATACATATATAATAATAATAATCGGCAGACAGACAAACATATTGTATATTCCCAAATTGAGCAAGTTACGCTTGGGCCGATCCCAGACACCCAGACCATATAACGGAGAAAATACGTTTTTCGAAATTTACTATACCAGGAATCGAACCCGGAGCCTCTGCGTTGCCGTGAGGTAGGCCAGCAAAAGCTTAGCCCGTTCAACTACTGAGGCCGTCTGATTCTTTATTAGCTATATCTATACCCTAAAAACTTAAGTAAGACGTCGTTCAAAGTAAATAAAATGGTAAAAGTAAGTGCGCAAGGACGGTCGGCGCACGTTTAGGGTGAACGGCCTCCCGCAGGCACTGCACTCCGCTCATGGTGAGGCGCGTACGGGTTTCTAAAACACTCCTTTGTTCGGAGAGTTAATATTGCTTCTTCAACAGGAAACTCGTTATTTTTTATTTATTTACAAAAGTATTATTTGTAGTTTATGTTATCTTCTATTACAATCGCGGACCGCGTTCGTAATACCGAAGTAAGAAAGAGAGTTGGTCTGAAAGAGAGTGTCGGGGTGAAGATAAGGAAAGGAATGCTCCGGTGGTTCGGGCATGTGGAAAGAATGTATGATGAAAGAATAACTAAACAGATATACAATGCAAAAGTGGATGGATGCAGAAGTCGCGGAAGGCCACGACACATCTTCCATGATCAAATTGATCGTGTACTAGCAGAAGGTGATTTCAGGAGCCTTAAGAACAGACGAGCGTGCATGACAAGAGCTATGAATGTCAAGAAGCAAGTGAGGTATGTAAGAATAAGCCTGAATGGCGCTCTGTTGCTCGTGCCTACACCGCTAGGGACCTGGCGTGAAGTTGTGTATGTATGTATCTATGTATGTTCTTTTTTAATGCACGAGTTTAGCAGGCAGGCAGATGATTGATCTGATGGTAAGTGCTTACCATCGCCGAGTGCTGCCGCTCTCTAAAGGGAGAATGAAATCTGGCCATTGATGCCGGAACATAACTCAATGTTGTTATGGCGGTATTCTCTAGACCACAGGTGGGTAGCCATCCAGATAGACAAATACCCTATTACCTGGCTGTGGGATGTTATGTCGCCTTTTACGACAGGCCGCCCGGCCGCAGGAAATTGTATGCTTTCTCTATTCATGCACGGATAAGATATTGAAATGGCAGAATTGAACCCCAGGAAAGAAATAACTCAACTGTCCATTTATATCTTCAAAATTATAGTCATTCACGGGCGATTTTAGGTAGGGAGCGGGGGGGGGGGGGGTAAGGGTCATTAATCAGCAGAAATTCCTTAGAATCTTCGTAATTAGGACAATCGGTCTTAAAGAGGTACGGTTTTATTCATATTGAGTTAGAGCAATGATCCCCAAACTATCGTCTCGTTGACCCCTTACCAATTTTTACTGCATTCGGTAGACCCCCATATCATTAAACCCAACTTTAAAAAGGAAGAGTTTCTCAATTTGTAGATAATTTTTTTTAAATATATGTTCACGCTTTTTTATTTCTGAACTGATTTTGACAATTATTTTTGCTTTAGATTTAGTACATTTTCTAGTTGGTCCTAAATAAATTTTATAGCTTGTAATTAAAACACCATCATAAGTATTTTATTATTTTATTCATATTTGAATGGATCTTGACTAGCACGGACATGGTTTTTTTTGTGAAAGTTCCAGACTCGGGACATTGTCTGCTCAGCAATATTCAAAATATTTTGTTTGTTTGTCCACAGGTCATAGTGGCACGATGAAACGGGCTCGACACAGATGGCTGGGGTTCAGTTTGCTCTGTAAGTACCTAACGAATTTTATTCATTAATAATAGGCTACCTTAGGTCTTTAGGTAAGGTCTTTAAACAGAAAAAAATAGGTCTGCCATAATATGTCTCTTTTCCCTGTTTTATCTGACTTAAGATGGTTTTTATTTTTTTAATGTTTAAGAAACCTTTTTGATTTTTAAGTGATCTAGCTTACATTTTTGTTTGATTGTGAAACTTAAGGAAGCATAAGGTTCCAACTACTAAAAATGGGATATCTCAAAATTAATCTTGCTTGACAAGTTCATCATTTTCCCTGGGGTCTTCATAAAGAAAAATGGAACATGTCAATAGAATAAAGAATAAAAATTGGTGGTCATCAAAAAGTTCGTCTAGCTCCGAGATTCCCAAATGGTCGATATTGATGCTCTCGGGTCCAAATGGTTTCCCAGGGGTCGACATAAATGAAAACTGATTTTGGGGGTCGACGAGGTCTAAAAATCGACAATAATTAATTAACACAAGTTCTTATTTGAAACTTTCAAGATAATTTATAAGTTGTGTTATAATATGTGGTAAATTTTGTGTTATTTTTTAAATAATTACCTACTTAAGTATTTTTAATTACACTCTTTATTTACTGAATTTTGTATCTATTTATTTTGTTAAAGTATGATGAGAAAATGATGTTAAGTTTACTCACATATCCAATCGCAAAGATTTTTAATTTGGCTATGGGGGTCTGAGGTATCAGTTCATTTTGGAAAAGGGGCCTCTTGCCCAAAATAGCTTGGGAATCCCTGGTCTAGGCAATATACTCTCACACATAGATACATAGCACTTTTTAAAGCGAGCGAAGCTGCACGCAAAAAATAGTAGACAGATATACATACCATTATATCATAGTATTTTCAAAAGTTTTCGTGACTGGTACTCGTAACAAAACTACGTTTTAACAGTTTTTATTCGATTTTTATAATTCCGACATTTCAGCCTGTTATGGGTACCTCCCCCCACCCATTTTGATATATTATATAAAACTAGCTTCTGTCCGCGACTTCGTCCGGGTGGTGTGGTTTTTTTACTATCCCATCATAAATCAAAAGTATCGTATATATTGCCAGGGATATAAGCTACCATCATACAAAATTTCTTTTAAATCAGTACAGTCGTGTCGGAGATTGGCCGGTACAAACAGAAAGACAAACAGAGAAACAAAAAATTCGAAAAAAAAACTAAATTACTTCTATTTCACTTCTTACGTCCCTCTGATCATTTTTTTTTATTTTATAATTTTTTCTCTTGTCTTCAATTCACAACATGGTGCGAAGTGGTGGTAAATTAAATTAGGCTCCCACAGAGTAACTAATAAGCAAAAATTAAAACTAAATAAAATCAACAAGTTAGTTAACAATACTTATTGGCACGTGACATCTTTGTCTTCGGCGATCACGGCTACTGAAAACTGGCCGAAACGTCGGAATAATAGAATCGAAAAAATGACCGCGCTTAAAATCGTTAAAACGTAACTTTAATACGAGCACATATTTTTTCTCCACATAACTAGAAGTTTTCCGTATATTTTAATAACACCCAGACCAGTTCTAATAGTCCAATATTACTCAATAAACCTTGATAGCATCGACTGACATAATAAAAATGTCTAAGAAACAAAGAAGTTGATTTCAATCCAAATCGATTCAGTAATTTCCTGCTTTGGTTCACCTTGAAATTAGCTAAAAGTCATATATGTAAATTATATTGCTCGTTTTGTGTGTTCTCATACATTTTTGACTAAATCTAGCCTATTACAGATTTTTTTTACTAAGCTGATATTACACGGTTCATTTAAAGAAAGAAAGAAACAAGAAAGATAAAATATTGTTACATACCATACAAAGACCGCACATCTGGCATGTTGTAAAAACGAATTCTTTTATTTACATACATACATACATAAATAACTTCACGCCAGGTCCCTTGCGGGGTAGGCACGAGCAACAGAGCGCCACACAAGCCCATTCTTACACACCTCACTTGCTTCTTTGACATTCATAGCTCTTGTCGTGCACGCTCGTCTGTTCTTAAGGCTCCTGACATCACCTTCTGCTAGTACACGATTTCTTTTATTTACTTCGTGATTTTAACTTTAAAAACATCTATTGATACCGTACTTATTTTATGGCTGTAATTAGTGTTGAACGAATTAATTCTTGTTTTTATTGCATTGCGTCGAAGCTTGACAGATGTGCGTGAACCCTTTGTCCGTATTATACAGTTTAGTATAAAACAATGCCCGAACGGAGGGGTGAGGCAGTCATTCGATGATTACGATACGATTAAGACGTGTAGTACTTTCGATTAGCGACATAGTGACGGACTTTGCGCCTGTAGAATTGTGCAGTGTGAACTGGTTGCATCCAGTTTTATTTGTACTTGTTTTATAAGCTTTTTTTACAGTTCTAATAAAGTCTATAGTAATTCCATTTTTTATTGTTTATTTTAATTTGAGTCCTGTAGCTCGTAACAATGATATGTAATTAATATTCGAAACGCACATAATTTATAACCCATTAAATCAAATCAGTCTATGGCTAAACATTGATTGGGTTAAAATGAGATCAGGTCAAATGACTGGCGTAACTTGATGTTTAATAAATATATGGAAAATGGATATTCTGTTTCAAAAAACCAACCATTTCCATTGGTTTGCCGTTTGACATTCTTTCACAGGAATTAACCCTTACAAGCTACACTTTTGTCCATTCTCTCTACAAGTCTAAACCACCCAAACATTCCTGTTTTCAACTCTTGTTATTACATCTTATTATTATATTATCTATTATATTATTATACTAGCTGTGCCCGCGACGCCCTCTGCGTGGAATTTGTTTTCAAAGCCCTCCGATTTTGAAACATTTTTCATTGCTGCTCCCCTCCTATTGGTCTTAGCGTGTTGATATATAGCCTATAGCCTTCCTCAACAAATGGGCTATCCAACACTAAATGAATTTTTCAAATCAGACCAATGGTTCCTGAGATTAGCGCGTTTAAATAAACAAACATACTGTTCAACTTTATATATTAGTATAAGATAGAAAGAAAGGAAGAAAAAATATATATCTATTACATCATTTATCCGTGCTGGAACGGAGAAAGAATACAATTTCCTGCGGCCGGGCGACCTGTCGTAAAAGGCGAAAAACAACCCACAGCCAGGTGGTAGGGTATTTGCTGGACTGGATGGCGACAATCCCTGGTCTAGAGTATGCCGCCATAACAACCTTGAGTAGTGTGTTGTTGGACATAAGTGACCATGTTCCAGTACCCC
Source organism: Dendrolimus punctatus (assembly GCA_012273795.1). Classification (NCBI taxonomy): domain Eukaryota; kingdom Metazoa; phylum Arthropoda; class Insecta; order Lepidoptera; family Lasiocampidae; genus Dendrolimus; species Dendrolimus punctatus. The sequence continues at coordinate 10,298,365 of CM022554.1, read as the reverse complement.
TTAAAAGAGCAGTAGCGCATTTATAGCACCTTTGGTGTTGCAAATGTCCTTAGGCGATGGTAACCGTTTTCCATCAAGTGGGCCGTCTGCCTGTCTACTGAACTCCTGCAATATACATCTTCTTTCAGTCCGTAACATTCCCTTGTCATATCATTCCCATAACCCACATATACTTCTCAAAGCTCTCATTTCAACTGCGTTTATCCTACTTTCATGCTTTTTGCCATAGATATTATGGCGAATGATGTTGAAACCATCTAGTTAGATTTAGAACTTTTAGAAAAAACTACAACGTTCTAGAACTAAATAAACAAGGAGGGATATATTTAGAAAGAAATAGACGATGAACGAAAGACATAAATAGATAGATGGGTTCTAGAAAATTCTTCCGGGTATATAAACAGCGTAAGACGCGCCTACCGGGCAGTTTTAGAGTTTAATTCAGTCCAAGACGGTGAAGCGACAAGTGCGATACTAAAGCGTTGGAAGAGAAGGTTAATAGAAGACAGAAGAATTTAGTGTCTAGTTTGGTGGACAGATACGTGAAGGAGGTGTGTAGCGTAGTTCGAGGGAAGAATCAGAAGCGAGCTACACGCGATAATATGGGAGGTAGTCTACGCAATATCGGCAACGGCATTGAGGGTGTGACAACGTCGGGACTGTGCATCGTTGGTCGTGCAGGGCCACCCTGCAGACAGATACTACGTACGGCTGTGTAAGTCAATAAAAGCTCTTAGTCAAAAACTGGTGTTTTCTTCCAATCCATAAGTGCGTACCCCCGCTCGCACGTAACAATATTCTCACCAAATTAGCTGTAAGAGGATTTCCTAACCTACTAACTTTAAAATCGTGACATTATTAAAATAGTTACAAAGTCAAACTTAGTATCCTCTCCACAATATCCTTGACTTTTAAGAAATGAGTTATTTGTGTTACAAAATCTATTTAGGACAGATTTATTCTTATTAACCTTGTGCATGTTTTTTTGCGGAAAGTTTTAAATATAGAATTTTATGTTGACGTCCGTTTGGTTCATGAATTTTGATAAGTTATTATTGCTGCGAACCGATACTGATTCATCTTTTGCAGGTGCTTTATTACCCCTTCGAATTTGCGTGATGTATACAACCAGCCTTAACTCTCTAGCTTTAGGCGATCAGGACGCGGAAAACCGTGAACATTTTTGGGGGAAATGCATTTCGCACACTACCGGGTCGTTTGCTAGGGATTGGACCAAAGCGACGAAGGTGAGACCACTAATGGGCCCCAGAGTCAAATCGCCGGCTTGTGTGGAGATTCGACTACTCAATACTCCACTCCCTCCTCCCATGTGCCCCGCGCTTATGGCAGGAAGAGCGTGAGACTTAGAAAGTAGTTACGTCCACGCTGATCCGAGCGCATCAGTGCTTGAGAATGCCCCGGGAAGCAGTGCAAACTCACTTTGTCAGCAGGAATGAAGACACCTCCGCTCGCTAGATGCTGGAGGGCCCCTGCAGCGGTATTTATGGGAGAAGATCTTGCCCATATCTGCGTCCTGGCCAATAATGCCGTAACAAAACTGAAGGTTTTTATAGTGACATACTCTAGACCTGGGGTGGTAGCCATCCAGTTCGGTAAAAACCCTACCACTTGGCTGTGGGTTGTTTTGTCGCCTCTTACAACAGCTCCCCGGCTGTAGAAAATTGTATTCTTTCTCGTTCCTGCCTGGATGAAAATAATTAAAAAAAAATTTGTTAATGTCTCAAACGTCTCACAATTTATTTCTTCTCCAGGTGTGATCCTAGTCATCTTATCTTCGGAGCTCCCAACCACATCAGCTGTGAAGGCCACCTCCCTGATCTTCTCGAAGACGTCCAGCACCACAGCAGCGCCGGAGGAAGTTCCTTCAGCCCCTGAAGATGGAGCCGAGGTATACCACTTTGATACCATCCTACTCATGTATTACTACTGGAAATTAATGATTTTCAAGTCCTTAGCGATTTTGACAAAAACGCAACCTTTGTAATCGTTATGTTCGTCAGTCTGTCAGTATGTCAGTCTGTCTGTTAGTCAGTCGGTCTGTCTGTCAGTCAGTCATCATTTTGAATAATGGAAAACCGAAATTATTAGAATAGAATAGAATATACTTCATTGTATTGTATTGATCAAAGGTTAAGCGTTGCTGGCAACGCCGCCAGCATTTGGGAACATTCCCGGTAAGTGACAGTGGTTTGGGACCAATAACTTATATTTAGGTATTTTTCCGTTTCGATTTCAGTTTTAAGTTTATATTTATTGTAATTTTCTGTATTTTGCATTAATAAAATAATAATTTAAAAAATTTAATTAAATAAAGACACAATTATGAATGCAGGAATGGAGAAATAAAACAATTTCTTGTGGCCGGGCGGCCTGTCCTAAGAGAGGACAAAATAACCCACAACCAGGTGATAGGGTAGATAGGACTGGATGGCCACTACCTAGTATGCCGTCATAGCAACCTTGAGTTGTTTCAGTTGTGTTCTGGCATTAGCGACCAGGTTTCAGTCTCCCTTAAGAGAGCTTGTTGCCAATGTCCATAGGCGATGGTAGCCGCTTTCCATCAATTGGGCTGTTTGTCTCTCTGCTGAACTCATGCAATAAAAAAAACCCAAAAACAATTTAGAATTAAGTACAAATAGTGGCCTTATCGCTGGCAGCTATCTCTTCCAGGTAATTGTCAATATAATATTAATGTATGACATAAATTCAAACTATAATAGACCCCCGTCGTGAAGTAGAGATGGTGATTATTTTAAGAAACTAAATAGCTGTTTCATTAACTAGCCGCGGCTAAGTTGTCCATTCACTCGCCAGCTGGTTACTGGTTGTCAAATAATGACCGGTTCTATATCTTACTATTCATTCACTTGCCTTACCGTCGGTTGATTTGTTGAACATAAAACTGGCAAGTTTTATGTTCATCTTCATGTTTTATGTCCGTCTTCTATATGGGTCAACATTTACAATAAGCTCCATACAAGTAATGTCAAAATTCAGATGGTAGGGCAAGTGTGTATAGTAAGATATGTGAACTGGCCGTTAGCCGTCAGCCGTTGACAATAGGCTAACAACTCCCGTGAAGTCAATCCATTAGACAAATAGCCATCAGCTGGTTTTTTATCTAGCTGTTATAGCAGCATTAGCCGGTTGGAAAACATTTTTAAATTATGGTTGGTTACCCATCGCTAGTGAAAATGATTCTCTTAACTATGTTTTTTTATTAAATATAATAACCTTTGACATTCGATCTATATGTTCAATAACTATACTTTCCCTATACTTTCCATTATGTATAATGTGTTGACTATCGTTTCTTTTAACATAAATTCAGTCACATTAAAGTATAATGTAATGAATAGAGGTGATTTATTACAAAGTAGCCACGGCAGAGAGGTAATGTTGGTTAAGTGCCACATTTTTATGTTTTGTTCATATTGTTAATCTAGATCATAGGACCCCAAAGTAGGCATATGGACCCCATAAAATCCATATTAAATTTCAAGGGGTCCGCGGGTTACAAAAGGGGTGCACAATAATAAATCCCATTTTTACAAGTCATGACGAAATTTTTAAGTTTCTATCAATAGAATAATCAAATATGCGCAAGATCTCCTCCCGTAGTACCACTGCAGGTGTCTTCCAGGATCTTGGGAGGAAATGAAGTGAGTTTGCCCCTCCCGGGGCATTCTGAAGCACTAATGCGCAGGAATAGTGTGGGCGTCACTACGTTTTACGTCTCACGCTTTTGCTACCATGAACACTGAGCACATGGGACGAAGGGGGTTTTAGTGAAACATTAGCATATGGGTTACCTCTTTAATACGGGTAGCTTGCCGAGTCTCCAAACAAGCCGGCAATTGACTCTGTTATCTGCGCCATCTTCAGTGGATAACTCTAATTGCTTTGGTCTAATCCCAGTAAAGGACCTGGTAGTATACGAAATGCATTCCCCCTGCCTCAAAAACCAAAGATAACTTAGTCTGCCTACCGCTGCCATATGCTTGAGAGAAAGGGAAATCAGACAGACTGACGCCGTAACGCGTTACGTAACGAAGCGGTTTACCCTCCCATATAAAGTTATCATTTCATGAACGCTTTTTCAATAAGGTTCATAATGAAACGTAAAACCTGGCTTTCACTAAATTTTAAACGAAATTAAAAAGTATACACTATTCAAGAATATTCAAATGACAAAACTTTATTTATATTCAGTTCTCTCCAGCCAGCCTCTTATACTATCTTCTGTATAACGTTTTTAACTTGCCAAACATGTAAGGAATTAATGGAGGTATGGTGTAATATACATTTTAGTACGTCTTCTCATTATTATAACCATAATTTTCTTCCCATTTATTATGTCTTGATGTTACTGAGTATGTACTGTTTGCTACAACTCCGTCAATTCTTTGCAAACTAATTATGTAACATGCCTTGTATAATAATTATAAAGAAAGTTTGAGTTGGATAAATTAGAAGAAAAACAATTATTAGGTAGTTGCTGGGGAGTTTCTTGCCTTTTATTTTTTTCAACAGCAAATAATACGTTGCGAAGTGGTGTACATAGGAAATATATTATATTTATGACTTAAATGTATGACCTTCAAAAGTGTTCTTCAGTGGAAATTATTTTGAAGAAGAACTTTTGAATTTGAATTTAAACAATATTTCTTGCGATGGTATCAAATGAGTGTAGTTCAGCAAATGCCAAACACAAGTGTTTGACTTTGGTATAGCTAGTTGGTGATAAAATAAAATTACGAAATCCGACACATAACTCATTTTACTCACCCGCCGTGTATAATAGGAAATGAAAAGTAAACCTCCTTGGGCTAGCCGCGGCTCGGTGGCGCAAAATGTCATATTTAACCTGTATTTATGAACATTAAATTCCAGCGTTCCGTAGTTATTTTCACAATACCTAAATCCTTATAAAATCGATATATAAAATGTGTTTTACTTTTGATATATAAATTAAAAAACCAATGGTTGCTCTAAGAAGAGAAACAACATTTAAAGCTACTAATTCACAATTTCAATCACTCTATTATCTTTTAACTATTTTAAAATAGCACTTCATTTGTTTATATCTTCTAACTGCTGAAATTCTGACAAGTGTGTTGTACAAGTGACATAACACTGACACTTGACGTATACAATGACCATGCGCGCCAAATTCAAACTAAATTAAGTTACTCTTCATTTACATATATTTTTTTTTAAATTTATTTTCAATAAAAATAAAGTTACAAGATTATACATAAAGTTACTTTGCCAAACTGCAGCGCAGTTTGTCGGCAGCGTTCTCGCGGATCGCATTACATTATTATTATACCTTATAACTTTCGTGTAATGAAGTACTTATACTATTTTAATCTAAATTATAATATAAACTAATTTAATGGATTAAGCAATATTATTATCACCGTTATCTAAAGTACATATACACAAAGTCCATTGTAAAATCTTTTCCAACGTTTCCATTGCTTCCTTAATGATAGTACCATATCCCACCGCGTACATGTATCATGACTATCCATACATATGCATATATATGCATACATACATATATACACATATATGCACACATACAAAACAATCAATCGTACATACACGCAACGAGACATGGCACCATCATCAAGGACACAATGCTAAATAATGCCTTCGTAATATTCCTTTTAAAAATTGTTTTGACACATTTTTCGTTAGTACGTCTTGGGGTATCTCATTATAAATCTTAGGACATATCCATCTCCTGGTCCGTAGTCCATAATAATATTCCAATTATATATATATATATATATATATATATATATATATATATATATATATATATATATATATATATATATATCAAGGGCTTCATATCATATAGGCGTATAAACAAAAAAGCATTTTTTGTTGTTTACTAAAAACTATGCATCTTACAATTTAGAACGTCTTACCAATATGCAAGTTGTACCTAAAAAGAAGGTCCAAATTTTAGCCTCATACAATCAACTAGTTTTGTTTAATTGTCAATTTTGTCCCTTGTGTAAAAATGCACTTTTGCTTGTACGCCCATTAGTTATGAAGCCCTCGATATATACATATATATCACACACGTGTGTACATTTAAGCTTTAAAAAAAACTGGGAGAGATTATATAAACGAAGGAGCATACGGTGTTTTTTGTATATTTTGTCTGTTTGTCGATTTGTTTGTTGGTTCGTGATTGAAGTAAAATCTACTGGGTCGATATTGATGTGATTTTCGCTGATCGACAGCTGATTCTGAGACTTACAATTTGTGCGAGTTCAACAGACAAGAAGACTGCCTACCTGATGGAATGCGGCTATCATCGCCTATGAACATTTGTAACACTGAAGGTACTACCTATGTGCTGCTGCTAAAGAGATCTGACCACTAATGCCGGAATACAACTCAAGGTTGTGTAAACAGCCTTGCAGATATTTGGGTAAGAAAGTACCGAAGATACCAAATATTAACTATTTGGGCAGAGTTTCCCCTTTATTGTCCAGCCTTTGGTGTGACTATTCACACCACACAGTAAGCAATGAACACCGTCTACACGCCTCACCGCCTTTTTATACGAAACTACCCTACAAAATAATAATAGTACAATATTGCTAAAAATACGAATTATATCATAGTGTTGCCAGGATCATATTATTATCTATGACGATTGTCTATGTTATATTAATATACTCTATGGTTCTCATAACTGCTGTGATGAACATCACTTGTTATGGTCGCATACTCTAGACCAGCGGTAGTAACCATCCAGAGGGGCCTACCACCCTACCACCTGGCTGTGGGTTGTTTTGTCTCCAGAAATTCAGAAGAAATTGTATTCTTTCTCCGTTCTTGCATGGATAAAATGGTTACTTCATACTAAAATGCACCTCATTTATTTTCCACAGCCCGAAACAACAGCAGAGGGAGCAGAGCTACCATCCAACGCCACCAAGTTCACGGGGATCCCCCAAATCGACTATATCCTCGACCCCAACCTTCCGAGGGAGCTGAATGGGTACAACTTATCAGAGTACCCCTTCTATGAGGCAGTACCACCCCCCGAAACCATGGATTTCAAGTGCGACGGACTGCACGACGGATTCTACGCCTCTGTGCCGCATAAGTGTCAGGTATTCATCACTATAATCTGTCTATATTATCCCCTGACTTCTGACTAGAGACAGTTGGCCCCTAGCACACGGCGCACAATTCAAAACGCGCAGAGGACGCGTTTCAGGAACGCGCGTCGTCTGCGCCGTAGATGCCCATTTTTGCGTTTTGTTAGGACGGCGCTCCGTGGATCCTTTAAAAAAAAACGAATTTATTAATTGTAAGAGTTTAATCAAAAACACGTCTGAACTATACAATGGTTAATAATGCTCTCACTTATTACAGAAAATCAAAATGGTTTTATACAAATTACAATTGCACGCGTAAGCAATTAGTTCATACAATATAATGTCATAACAGTTAGAATAGAATAGAATAGAATATACTTTATTGCATAACATTCAAGAAGTTTAACTACAGAAGACAATAGGCGGTCTTATCACTAAAAGCAATTTCTTTCAGACAACCTTAGGATGGATTAGAGAAAATTGTGTGACATGTGGGTTTTGCAATATAAATTGAATGAAAAAGTATATATATAAGATTTTGAGATGGTAAGTATAAATAGACATGGAAATAAGACAAAAACATACATAAATTAATAGACATAAATATACAATAAACATAGAAATAATGTATAGAGCTATGTAAGTAAATATGGGGGGGAATGAAGATGTTATTATGGATTAGACTATTAGAGCCCGAGGAATGTTCCTTCACGAGTCCGTTGAACGGCAACGACAACAATTAATAGATATAAACACGCGATACAAACGCGGGTGTGAAGCGCGTTTGCTACTCGTTTGAAGTGCGTACGAAGGGGCGCAGGAGGGGTAGAGGGGCGCGGGCGGGCGCGCATGTTCTGATCAAAACGTAGGAGCTGCGAGCGACTACAACGCGTCTGTATCGCTGTATCTGTCAGTAGACGCGTGCTTCACGATCACCGCGTGTGCTTAGTGTTACAAGGTTCGTTCGAAGCGCGTATACGCGCGTCATCTGCGCGTCGACTGCGCGTTTATAATACGCCGTATGCTGTGGGCCTTAAGCGCGAATGGGATATTACACTTTGGGGGAATTCCCGATCGAATAAAATAAATATTTTTATTGTGCTCTCGGCACCTATTTGAGCTCACTGTGAAACATGGTCCTGAAGAAAACTTACTAGGCAAGTAGGCATCTACATAACTATTGTTATCTATATAAAGTATTTTATTAGTGACAGTTATGGTAACTGTATGATGAAAGAATGACTAAACAGATATACAATGCAAAAGTGGATGGATTCAAAAGTCGCGGAAGGCCACGACACACCTTCCATGATCAAATTGATCGTGTATTAGCAGAAGGTGATGTCAGGAGCCTTGAGAACAGACGAGCGTGCATGACAAGAACTATGAATGTCAGAGAAGCAAGTGTGGTGTGTAAGAATAAGCCTGTATATGGCACTTTGTTGTTCGTACCTACCCCGCAAGGGACCTGGCGTGAAGCTATGTATGTATGGTAACTGCCAGTTTTACGTTTTTTTTAAGTGACACTAACTGATTTTCACGGTCGGGTATCACCCCCAACGGGTGTGGGCCGCCCCTCCCCCTAGCTACGCCACTGTCCTAATAATATAAAGAGGTAGACTTTGTAAGTTTATTTGTAAGAAGTAATCTCTTGAACCACTGAATCGATTTTGAAGATTCTTTGACCATTTGAAAGCTACATTATTCCACGTTCATTTTAATTATTTTCAAAATCATTTTCATCAAAATATAATAATTCAAATGAACATGGTGGCTAAATAAAACTTTAACAATACACTTTATTGTACACCATTACAGAAAACTTACCAACTAGTAATAATCTAATTGGGTACAAAGGGCGGCCTTATCACTAAAAAGCGATCTCTTCCAGATAACCCGTGGCAAGAATATTCTGATATTTTAATTATTCGAAAAATATTTGTCCTACAAAATGTGTTGTTTGATCAAAGGGATTCTTTGTAATAAATTTTTAAGAATTATCAAATCAACATTTTTTTATCACTGCTACCTCTATTACCTACCACAGTCCAGAGTTTTCGTACACGATTGTGGGGCGTCTCATTAAAAGGAAGTCACTCACGAAAATTAGCTTGATGGTGATCAGGTGCAAAAATGGTCCCTGGACTATGCAGTTCATTATTGTTAAAAGCGACACCAAACGTAAAAAATCTATAATAAACTTCATTCAACAGTTTTAATAGAATATTCGAGGTAACTAGCGCCTGCTAAAAAATTAACGCAATATCACCTACATGTTGTATGCTCTTAAAAGTAACTAGGGTTAAGATGATGGATTTTCTAACTTCAAAATAGAAGTTAGTAATCCATTTTCCAAAAATTTTAGAACCCAACTGCATACTGACCCAAATTAAATTAAAACTTCATATGTGTTAGAGCAAACATTGCAAACCATGCTGGGATGTAAAGTTTTAGTAGCGCCATCTGTTTGTACAACTTACTATTAACCTAAATCGTTTGTTAATAATACAGACCTACAGTGTTTTTGTTGTCTTGATATTGAAATGGTTTCGAATAATTATGCTAACTATATATTAATTAATACGTGAAGTAAAGACTTTGTACATTTTTTATAAAAATTGCGCGCACGGAGGAGTATGAAATTTCGCACGCATATAGTTTATATAGAGAAGGAGCAACGAAAACAAATACATTTAATCAATTTAAAAAATTACCAACAATACCATGTAATTGTCACACACACGCATATATACTCTTTCGATTATTGTTAAAGTCAAATTAACAGTGTAGCCTTGGCGTAATCTGTGATTATAGAAGTATATAGTCTTTGACAAAAGAACCTTAATAATTATCAATGTTATAATTCAAAATTAATTATAATGGTCGAATTTTGACCACGGACGTCTAGTTAGTCATAAAAATTATTACTGTTAAACATTTTTGATTAAATTAATTTCATTGTTAGAGGAAACTGCAAACCACGGTGCGATGTAAAGTTATACTGGCGCCATCTATTTGTACAACTTAATATTTATGAACTTAAACAGACATTAGTCACTGAGCAGACATAGAACAGAATTATTAAACACACTTATAAATAAAGTTTTTGCTATATACCAGTGGTCGCCCGTGGTTGAAATTCGACAATAATAATTTAAGTTATTCGAAGAGCCTTGACCGCCACCTTGAAAGGCTCTCGCTTGGTATCTGGTTGAAGGGTCGGATGCAGAAGGCAGCTTTGTTGGACACGGCCCGTATTGTGAGGAGATTCCTGTGTCTGGAGCCTTAACCACCGGTAGTCTGGACCCTAGGCCCCACTGCCGGCGAAGATCAGTTTTTATATTTTTTTATAAATAAAACGGCCTCATTCTCACGACATCTTTAGTTATTGCGGGTTTAGTGGGCGTCATCAGGATAAAATGCGAGCATAAAACACAAGGCCAACGGTTTATACACTTTTAATTTAGATTTAAGAGACATTTTAACATAGTTTAGACCGAGCAGCGGGTTCAGGGCACCGCTCATACTTCTTAACTTAGCACTTTCTTTAAAATACTCCATGGTCCAACTCGACCTGTAGCCACCAACCAAATGTGCCACAAAAACTCCTCAGTCTACCCAAGTAGATATTACTCAAAGTATAGAGGGCGCTGACCCCGCTCTGAAATATGCTCTGTTCCGATTGGTCGTTTATTAAATTACAATATTCATAACTTTTATTAGGTTAGAACGATCTTGAAGTTATAGAAACATTTAACAAATCTAATTAAATTACATCGTCATATCGTCATAGTCATAGCGTCCCTCCGACATATATATATATAGATATAGATATGCATGTGTGTCTAATACATGGTAGTATGTGTAATGTTTTTTTAAATTGATTAATGTATTTTTTATGGTATAATGAAAAAATAGCATTCTGCACTCCTTCCCTTTATAAATTATAAGGGTGCGAAATTTCATACACCTCCGTCCGCGTAATTTCAGTAAAAACGGTCACAAAGTTTTTGCTGTGTTTTTGCTTCACATATTAATATGTAGAATAACATGGTTTTGAATAATTTTGTACAAATATTGAATGAAACGATGAATGATTTTAAAATATCGTAAGAGGCCATAATATCTTCTTCTTGTTTCCAGGTGTACCACCACTGTCTGTTTGGCACTCGTTACGACTTCCTCTGCGCCAACTACACAGCGTTCGACCAGAAGACCTTCATTTGTCATTTTGTGTCTGAAGTAGACTGCAAGAATTCTCCAAAGTATTTCAACAGGTAAAGTATTCATTTCTTTTATAATTTTGGATTCTCACGGCTTCTGTGGTTAAGCGAGCCAAGCCTTCGCCGTGTCACCTTGCTTCTACTCGGAGGCCTCGGGTTCGATTACTGGTACGTTGAAATTCGGAAACAAATTTTCTCCGTTATTTACTATGGTCTGGGTGTCCGCGATCGCCCCTAGAGTAGTCCGTTGTATAATATTACACGCAAGACCAGCGTAACTTGCTTAATTGGCATTTGTGGTTGTATTTAAAATGAAACTATTTATTGTTGTTGTCTCACTGTTTATATAGGATCTGTATGAAATGGGTATATACTTATGGGTATTTAAACGAATTTAATAAACGACGTTATGATTCGCGACCTGGAGTTTCCCTCCATCAAAGATTACCTATTCTGCCTCTCACGCAGATTCTTTGACCGTGGCCCCCATCACCCGAACCCTCTGGTTACGGAAATGGTCAACTACAATCCCACCCCGAACGCTCCCACGAGAAAGCTTCCTTGCAATGTGCTCATTGACGAGCCAGATAAAATCACCCGACTCCTCGCGATAATGAACCCCCCGAGGCTTAGAACATCAGCCTGGCAGCCGCAGACAAAACAGACGTCGGAGAGCCCCCGGCTCGTATCCTCTCCCACCAATCGCACCCACTCATTAGAGACAAAAGTAGCCATACATAATTAGCTGAGGCGTGTTGCTGGAGAGTTTATTCCGCCGCTTCTTCTCCTCTAGCTGTAACACGTTGCGAAGCGGTAGTAAAGATAGGTTAGTATCGGCTCCGCCGGCGGAGTCGATGAGGAGTCCCCATTATACAAACACTTCCGCCTGTTGGCTAAGTTCATTCAGCCTCTCACGGCTTAATCCTATAGAGTCAATCCTCCTGCAGAGGTTGAGCCGAGGTCGAACCTCACAGGAGGTGCCTTCTCGAGCCCGCTGCTCCCGGGTTGAACGCCCGCATGGAGTCGGGAAGCTCCTCAAGTCGGGTATCGCTAAAACAGCCATCTAAAACTATTCAGCTGGTTCCTTTTATTAAATAATCACGTTTTTATTTCGTTTCTTCGTCTGTTTCTTTAAAAGGCTGATAAATTATTTCAGGAACGAAGCCCTGTACAAGCAGGATTCGACTACGACCCCTGCACCGCCGTCCACCACTTCGACTACAACCACTACCACCGAGAGGCCAACCAGACCACCTCGTCGGCGCCCGTACTATAGATACGACTACTACGATGAAGACTACTATTATCCACGAGACGACTACGATTATGAGGATCGGTGAGTAGACTAGCTTAATTTTGATCCGTGCGAGAAAGGAGAAAGAATATAATTTCTTGCGGCCCGGCGGCCTATCTTAGTAGGTGACATAACAAACCACAGCTAGTTAGTAGGGTATTTACCAGCCTGCGTGGCTATCACTCCTGCTCTTGGGCATGCCATCATAACAACCTTGAGTCATGTTCCGGCATTAGTGGCCAGATTCCATTCTCCTTTTAGAAAGTGGCAGCATATTGGAACACCTTTGGTGTTACAAATGTCCTTAGGTGGAGGCGGAGGAGCTGTATGGTTTGGTACTTACGTCGACTTTTTACCACTATACTGCTCGCTGGCGACTGGGAGGCCATCCACACTTACTTGACACCTGGAAGTAATCCAATGTACGTGGCGATCGCTCCTTTATGCTATACGTGAGCAAGTTATGGGATGAGTGCTACAATATGGGACTCTTCAAAAGGGACGTCTCAACGAGGTAGGCAACGTATCGGCTCCCTTAGTGTTGCAGATGTCGTAGGTGACGGTAACCACTTTCCATCAGGTGGGCCGTCTATTTGTCAGCTGAACTAATGCAATAAAAACATTGCACTCCAAGCAGGATTTTAAACCGTGATTTAGGAGTGTGGGACGAGTGTGTTAAACACTGAGCTACCAAGCCTTATAATTTTGTGATGTTTTAAATATATTTGAAGACCAAATAGACTTGGTAGTATAAATCAATTATAATTAATTCTACTGTAAATTGCAGAAGGAGGCCAAGACCTGCCCGTCCAGGGAGACCAGGAAAGAAGAAGCGGCCAATGGACGACTATGAAGACGATAGGTAATGTCATACTGTATAATTTCACGGTAAAGCAAGTCTTGTTGACAGCTCTTAGTGTGATACCACGCCCTTACAGAATATCTGCATGAAACGGTTAGCCCTAAGTTAATGGTGTTTCGTACCATGACTAAGAGTTCAGTGTCCGTGTTACCCTATGCAAGAAAGAAAGAAAGAAAGAAATATATTTTATTTAGGACAAAAACTAAATTTATAGAAGTAAAAATAGGAAGACGATAGAAACAAAATAAGTCCTAAAATGGTTCCAGTCTCAGAGTAATGCTAGCCAACAAGGACTAACGCTGTTCTTCTGTCTGGGACCATATAGCGAAGTCACGGTGCATAACACAACGCACATAACAACAACAATATATACAGCATAATGCAGTTTGATAATGGTAAATGAATTGCAGATTAAAAAGTAATATATGAAGCAATAATTTAAATAACACATATATATTAGGGTGCTTTTTTTTATTTAAATTTTTTATCGAAAATCATGTCAAATTAAAAAAATAAAAAATATATTTTTTATAATTTGACATGATTTTCGATAAAAATTTTAAATTACAAAAACTATATCATTAAATATCTCCGGAAATATTGATTTTAGCGACTTGGTGCTTAGGACCTTTTTTGTAGGAAATTAAATTTCCTACAAGTTTGTTGTTTGCATTTTTTTTGTATCTCTTGTTATTCACGAGATAACTGCGAAAAAACGCGAATTTCATGGAAAAATCAAGTTTAGAGGCCTGTACTACCTCGCCGGTTCGAGTTACAAGTCGTAATGGACACTTTTGTAGAGCATTCAATTCTAAAAAAAACCCGCCCATAATCAAAGCGATGCTATGAAATGCCACTGAGCTATAGAAATTTAAACCTGAAAAAGCCAAAGTTTCTGTGTTTTTTTAAGGGGAAATCTTCAAACGCCTGGGTCGAGGTCTTAATATTAATATTAAGGGCCCAAACTTTCAGGGTATTTTTTTTGGGTACTTGCAACAAAATTTCACGATGGAACCGAAAAAAAAATATTAAAAAAAGCACCCTAATATATATATACATATATTATATGCAGGATATATAAAATCATTGTAGTAATACACACAACGAAACAAATAACCTATGAAATAAGAAATGTCAGTCTTAAATTTCGAGATAAGAAGTAATTACAACTTTACCTACAATGGAGTCACTTGTTTCACATAACAAGATTGATGAGTACAAATGTAAGGTAGACCAAAAAAGAGATGGATGGATAATGTGAAGAATGATATGATAATTTGTGATGTGACAGAAGGACATTTATCAGAATAGAGGAGTATGGAATGAAAAGCTTTCCTCATGATGTATTCTTTTATCGTTAGTACGTAATCAACAGTATTGATGTAATAACGACGAATTATTTTCGCTTTCTAGATACGAGCGCCGCCCAGAGCCAAGAGAGAAAATACCCGAAGATTATGAAGACCGTGACAGGCGACCTTACGATCGCAGACCTGCTAAACGTCCAAGACCGTACGAGGATGAGGAACGCAGACCTTACCGGCCTAACAGAAGACCTAGACCCAGAGATGAGGAAGAGGTCAGATACAGACCTGATGATGAGGAGAGGCCTCGTGGTCAACGCGATGAGAGGCCAAAAAGACCACGGGATGAAATAAAACCTCGTGAAGAAGTTAGGCCTAGAGACGAAATAAGACCACGCGATTCAATAAGACCTAGAGATCAAACTAGATCCACAGAAGACTCTGCAAGAGATGATACAAGACCACGTGATGAAATAAGACCACGTGATG
Organism: Dendrolimus punctatus; assembly: GCA_012273795.1. Classification (NCBI taxonomy): domain Eukaryota; kingdom Metazoa; phylum Arthropoda; class Insecta; order Lepidoptera; family Lasiocampidae; genus Dendrolimus; species Dendrolimus punctatus. Next base: position 10,283,039 of record CM022554.1, on the reverse strand, counting down.
AAATAAGACCACGTGACGAAACAAGACCACGTGATGAAATAAAACCACGTGACGAAATTAGACCGCGTGATGAAATTAGACCGCGTGATGAAGTTAGACCACGTGACGAAGTTAGACCACGTGATGAAGTTAAACCACGTGATGAAGATAGACCACGTGATGAAATTAGGCAACGTGATGAAGCACGACCTGTAGATGAAGACAGACGAGCTGGTACTAGATCTCGTGAGGAGAGACGTCCTTCACGTGATGATGACAAAAGGGATGTCAGACCCAGAGGAGATAGATATCAGAATCAAGGTAGAAGATACACAGATGATAGGCCTTACAGAAATAGAGATGAGAGACCTTATGCAAAACCTGATAGGAGTTACGATGAAGATGAGCCTATAGATGAGAAAAAGGAGGTTCCATCAGCTCCTGAAAGTCAAAGTTTAGTCAAACCTAATGGTCATGGTCTGTTCAGTCAGCCAAGAGCGCCACCGAAGATCAGTCGCCCAGTGCCAGCTAATGAAAAACAAAAATATCAATATGTAACTGTTACTACGACAAAGCCACCACCAAAAATCCAAGATGATGATTATTATGATTATGAAGAAGACTATAACAGTAAACCTTCGTCTTCTGGGAAAAGTAGTACTGTACAGCGTTCAGCACCAAAATCAGACATTGTAGAGAAAGAAAAATTTAAACCTACCCGCCCACATTTCAGTGGTCAGAAAAACAGAAAGACCAAACGACCGATAGATTACGATGATGAATACTATTACGAAAAGACTGAAAAACCTCAAAGACTCAAAACTAACGATCGAAAAAAGTTGAATGATGATTATTATTATGATTATGAGGATAATAAAGAAGAGAAACCTAAACAGAGAGAAGTCGAACAGAAGAAAGAGAGGCCTGCTTTTGTAGTTGTTAACAAACGTCCTTTTTTACCGTCTAGGGGTGGAAGCCCATACTTGCCGCGCGGGTTGCAGCCCGTCGCCGGTAAGGATGTGACTGCACCTATAAATACCACCCCTAAGCCTACTACTACCACAACTCCTATCCCCACCACGACTTCTATCCCCACCACGACTTCTAGCACTACGACATCTACTACTACCACTACCACCACAACAACCCCTAAACCCACAACTCCTAAGCCCACAATTTCAGTTTCAACTATAAAACCAACAATCATCACAGGTGTAACTGCTGAAGAAGAAGAATATGAATATTACGATGAAGACGATATTGAGGATGGCAAGAAAAAAGATACTACAACAGAAACACATACTACATCCAGATTAGCACCAACAAAACAGCCTGAAACCACACCATTCCAATTTACAACACCAGATCAAAGAATAAAATTAGTTACTAAAGTTTTAAAACTTTACAACGATCACTATGAGGCTATTCGCGATAAATTAGATTCGACATTATCACCTGGTGATTACATAAAACCATATCTGGCTACAGCAGCTCCAGCTGTGAAGACCGAAGCCAATCCTTTCACGAATAAAATCAATCCAGAAATATCAAAACCATACACAGCTACAAGCAAACCTGTGATACCTGATAACATTTCAATCAAGCAAAATTTAGCTGACTCTTTAGAAAACGAATATGATGTTAGGCTCAACGAAGCTTTATCACCAAGTATACCACTAAGCAGAGTGCCAACTGGTTTCGCAGTACCAACAGACAGAGATTACACGTTCTCAAGGTTTAGAAGTAATCTGCAATCGGAACCGGTTTTTGCTGCTTCTGATAACAAATATCAAGCAAGAAAACATCCTCAAGTGAATATTAGAACACCGTCATCATACTATCTGCAGCCTCAAAGGCTGGTTTATCAAGAGAATTCGAATAGATTCCCAAGGCATTTAGTGTTAAGACAAGTCGGAGATTATTATTAGTTCATTTAAGTTGTCATGCTGGGTTAAATCAATGCATATCTTGTTTATGGTTGTCATTTTGATATGAATGGAATCATTATGAAACATATCAGTCTGTGCGTCTTTAGTCTTTGCGTGAATTTTACTTGGAAACTTTTGTTTCTATACAAATAAAATTTGGTGATATATTATCTACAAGCTGCTACACAAACCCGAGGCCCAATTCTGCTATTACCATCTCGTCAAAGTCTCAGTTGTAAGTTTGCCTGGTTTTATTATTCTGGTAATTTCAATGGCATGCCCGTGGCACGCCAACCATCTTTATAAATGTTTATAGGAGAAAACTCGCGAAATATACGTTTAATATTTTTAGAGTGACTATTGGAACTAACATGTGATTTCAAGATGTGTTCGCAATTTGATAGATTTCCATGCAGAAAATTTTCTAGATATTCGTCAGATGAGATTCGAATCGACCCATCCCCCCAAAAACACCTCAAGTAATTAATGCGTGCTGGCATGGACAGGAAGTGATTCACTCCGTGACAGCTAGGAATGATTTACATAAAGACCTAATACCGCTGATAGACTACACGGCATTTCGTAGATCACGTGACTTTCACTCGTTGACCACGCGAGGTCCACTGGTTGACAACGCGGCGTCGGATTGTCTCCAATGATCTATGACTCCAAGAGTTCTGTTCTTGCTAGAATGAGGAACCCCAAAATCAATTCCAACATCAAAAAAATGATAAACTTTTAATATTTAACAACTTAAGCATGACAACTATTATATATTGTGATCATACTCGTGGCACGTTTCTATATCTTACCGACCGTTCATTTGCCTTACTATTGGGTGAAATTTGACACAACCTTTATTGTCAAAATTGACAAAATTCAACCGATGCTAAGGTAAGTGTATAAATAGTAAGATACTAGAAACTGCCATTAAATAAGTAGAAAAAGATTACTAAACATGACAATCGCGTAACGAAGTATCCTAAATTATGTATCTTGATGGCATCGCAGGCATTGCCAACGCTATTAAGGGCCGATTTTTCAATTATCAGATAAATTTCTCAGTGGAATAAATTACAACCTGACTGAATTTAAAAGTGACACAAATCAACTGTTTTATACTATTCACAGTCATTTTTAATTTTCAGAATAACATGTTTTATTAGGCTATTGTTGTTCTTAGTAATCCACTTCTACGTTTATTACTATACTATAGTATATAAAAGTTTGGTTGTAACTATGAAAACCTGTGGGAATACATTTTCTCTGATTTTGAAGTCAGGTTACAGCTTTCAAGGGTTGCTCGATCGGTATGAAAACACCCAACACGCAGAATATTGGCGTGAGACGACCAACTTTAAGTTAAAGGTTCACATCATCCTGTCATTTCGTTCTCCTATCCCATCCGCCAAAGCCCTCCGCCCCCTTAAAATGCCTCATGTAATAAATAGACACCCCCTTAGAAAGCTGCAACGCCGCTGACAGCAAGTGGTCCACTCCGTGATAACTTACTGCTAGGAATGACTCTCGTGTAATGGAACACTTATAAGCCAATAGATGGCGCTGTGCAATAATTGAGGTCGCAAACGATTACCGAAACTTTCAAAGAATATATATAAATTTCCAGCAATAACAGATGAGCGCGGCTAGGACGGCAGGCACCGATAGACAGACACAGACGGCGCAGTCTCAGACACCAATCACGATCTCTCCACGTCCCTACGAGGTACTCCAAGAGACATAGCCCCTCCATAGTATAGACTAAGCGCGTTGCTGGGAAGTTTCCTTCGCCGCTTCTTCTCTCCCAGCCATAACACGTTGCGAAACAGCAGTAAGATAGCGTAGGCCGCCGCAGTCCGCTGGGATCCTTCCCCTCGGGCTTCATATTACCCGTCGCCCGCTCTCAATTAGTACATTGTATCGCCCTGTAATCGGCATCGTTAGCTTGATTCCCCTCTCATGGCAACAGTCCAGCCGAGTACAGACTCCTGGGGAGCTCCTTTGAGCAAGTTGCCCTCCGGGCTCACCCCGGTAAAGTTGTGAGATCTTCGGACCAACAACATACAGTCAAGAGGAATAAAAAAAACAGATGGGCCTCGGCCTGCGGGGCAAAACAGTAGCCTTGCTGGAAGATCTTTTGAGACGGAGTAGTATTCCATCTCGTTCCTCCACTTAATCGGGTCATCCCTAAACTCATATAGACCTAATACCGCTAATAGACCGCCATAACAACCTACAGTTGTGCTGCGGCATTAGTGGCCAGATTCCAGTTCCCCTTAAGAGAGCAGCAGCGCTTTTGTAGCATATTTGGTATTGAAAATGTCCATAGACGATGGTAACAGCTTTCTGCCTGTCTGCTGAATTCTAGCAAAAAAATGTTTTTATTAAAAACTATGCGATACCTCCTGTCTGATCCCCTGATCCTTCTGTCCCACCTCTCCTATCTGTCCCATATATACCATCCCTCCGATCCCTTCCTAAAAGTTGGCAACGCGTTCGCAATACAAAAAAAAGTGTTTTTAGCGTGTAAGCGTCATAAATAAAATTCTGATTCATAAGATTTTACTATTTCCAAGCGTTCATTTTACTTCTGATGTTTGCACGTCTCTCAAGTTGCATATTTCTTAACGGTAAAGCCCACATGGAACGAATGACATAATTGTCGTACTTTATTATTGTGAGTGACGTAATAGTGATGTAACGCAGAGACTATTAAACACATGGGTAGCCTTTGGTGTTACAAATGTACATAGGCGATGGTAACCGCTTTCCATCAGGTGGGCCGTCTGCCTGTCTGTTATAGTCAGGTCAAAATAATAAGCATTGAATAATAAGAGCATTTTTTCTTCTTCATTTATTTGATAATTTTGCCACATAGGCATGTCAGCCCCATCATTCACTAAACATACAACAATTTTATATTAAATTTTAAATAATGACCTGGCTAACAAACTAGCCTACTTTGAGACTGGCTCTGCCAGGATTTATATAAAAATACCTACATCGAAACGATTCAGTCCCAACTCCCTCATCAGTTGTTTTTTTATTGCAGGAATTCAGCAGACACAGACGGCCCACTTGATGGAAAGCGGATACTATCGCCTATGGATATTTGCAACACCAAAGGTGCTACAAATGCGCTGCTGCTCTCTTAAGGTTGACTGGAACCTGGTCACTAATTCCGGAACAAAACTCAAAGTTGTTATGGCGACATACTTTAGACCAAGGGTGGTAGCCATCCAGTCGGGCAATTGCCCTACTACCTGGATGTGAGTTGTTTTGTCGTCTGTCGTCTGTCTTACGACAGGTTGCCCCAAAGCAGGAAATTGTATTCTTTCTCCGTTCCTGCACGGATCTCTGCCATCTTTATTATTGTTGCATTCCATTAACAGATGTTGCACATCCTCACCAGTTCCACACAGTAGGCAGTTGGGTGAACTTTGTCGATGAGGTGGCCAAAACTTCTTGTCTATTTAGTAGATTTATATGACCTGAGTATTCCCACAGAAAACCATGGAATTCGGGTGGTTGCGAAGTTCCTTGACTATATGACGGGCATCCCCATCGCTAGCCAATTCCTCCTTTGTGATCCTGCTATCCCTGCTCCCAATATGTAACCTACAGGTTTTCGTATAAAAATACTTATATATAAAAGAAATGAATTACTATTTGTAATTTTTTTATATTATTATAATTAGTACTTATTATCACTGTAGAAACAATCTCAAAAAGTCACTGCCAATATTTTATTATTAATTATTTAAATTATTTTTTCAGCCTATTTAATTACTGAAAAATACATACATTTTTGTATAGTAATTTTTCCAATAATACCCATTTTTATATTTGTAAAAATCTATTTTTTTTAGTCTTATTTGAATTAAAATACTCTTAGTTACCTTATTATTTAAGTGAAAACCAATTTGTATAAAATCAATATTAAAACGATTTTTTTACTTTAATCTGAGACATTTAGCGCCACCTCCTGACAAGAATTTATTATTGTGTAAAAATACTTTTATATTTAATTTTATAGTGAATTAATGTAAAATAAATATTAAATAAGAAAAAGATGATAATTTTTATTTAATTAATCAATTGAAATCTTCGGATATCTCAAGGTAAGTCATACGTCGACTTATTTACTGATTTTTTACTTACTGCGTTATTTACTATGGTCTGGGTGTCTGGGATGGACCACAGATTAGTCCGGTGTATATTACCGTAATTACATAAGCGTAATTTGCTTAATTTAGGAATATACAATGTGTGTTTATCTGCTGATTTATTTATTTAGAAAATTATTTACACACTTATATAGTCATATCAGTTCGATGGATGCTGCCACTGAAAATTAGCGTTGTCAGTTTTTGAGACGGCATAATTCTGAGTAACCAGCCTTTTGATGTGAATATTATGTACAGTCGCGGTATGAAAACATTCGTCACATTGAAGTCGACTTTTTCTTGCACGAGCAGAAGAAACAGTACTGCCACATTGACAGAAACAGTATTGTCATTTTACAATTGAGTAAGTTTCACGTTTACAAATAGGTATAGAAAAGTGAAAAAAGAAATTTGCAATGTTGATAATGACAGACACTGAGATTAACAATAGGTAACAAACAGGTATAATCACTACGCTATAATATATCATAAATATTAAAACCAATAAACAGGTTTTACATCTCTAAACAATCTTCTTAGACAACATAGAGAATCAAACAACTTTGATCTAAATAATTTTATGCTTTATTGTCAAATAGTTAGAAATAATTTTCTGTGGTACAGTCTGTTCTGTGATTTAGTTTGAAAAGGAACGTTAAATAAATCAATTTGAAAACCGGTGAACCTTATCATATCACGACTGTACATTTCTTTTAAATATTTAATAGACAATGAATTCAAAATACCGCGGCGCTTCGTAAGGTGTTGATATTCATGCTTCTCAGCCGTAAGACCCAGATAGGTATATATGAAACTGTCATACGTCCAATATTGATGGACGGCTGTAAGGCTTGGACGCTAACGCTGAAGAGAACAAGGTGTTATTAACTGAAAGAAAGATCCTGGGTCCAACACAGGGAAGCGATGGCAACTGGAGGATCCGTAAAAATGCCGATTTTTTTTATTTTTTTTTATTGCAGGAGTTCAGCAGACAGGCAGACGGCCCACTTGATGGAAAGCGGTTACCATCGCCTACAGACATTTGCAAAATAAAAGGTGCTACAAATGCGCTGCTGCTCTCTTAATGGATACTGGAACCTGGTCACTAATGTCGGAACACAACTCAAGGTTATTATGGAGACATACTTTAGACCAGGGGTGGTAGCCATACAGTCGGGTAAATGCCCTACCACCTGGCTGTGGGTTGTTTTGTCGCTTCTTACAACAGGCCGCCCGGCCGCAGAAAATTGTATTCTTTCTCCGTTCCTGCACGGATAACATTGAATATCATAATAAAATTGAAGAACTGGTGGATGAGCCCAATATAATAGGCGAGAGCAAGGCACATCGCTTGCTCTGGTTTAGCCACCTACATAGACTGTAGGAGGAACGCGCGGTGAAAAGAGCCTATCTGGGCAGATCAACGAGACGGCGACCAGTTGGTAGGCCCAGATATCGCTGGAGGGACGTAGTGGAGGCTGACCTCCGCGAGCTTCATGCCGATGACTGGCAAGAGACAGTAAACAGTATTCTGTTTTCGGAGGCCAGGACTCATTTTGGATCGGTGAGCCGCAGCAGTTTGTTAGTTAATTTAGCATATTATGGTTAGTTTAGTATACAGAATATAAAAAATATTAATTTCTGTCAATACAGTGATAAAGTAAATCGCAAGTAAATTATACCTATTGGTGTAAAACAGCGAACGGAAAACATGTACATCTGACTGGGTAGTAGCTAAGATTTTATTATTTATTTATGTGTATACGCAAAGTATACGTCTGCCGCGAACAATATAGGTTTTTAAGACTAAAATAAACAAAATATATCAATGGCAGAACTGGTCAATTACTTTCAAATTTTTTTAGTATATTCAAAATTATCTGTCATAAAGTAAAACCGCGCGATAATGGTGTAATGGTAAAATAATAATGGCCATTGTTATTTTCCGATAATAATAAGCCTATATTTACAAATATCAAAACGGCAGCCCTGGTCAGATTTAAAATTCGTCAAAAATCAATACCTGTCTTACCTCAGCGCTCGTCGCGTCCACCACTTTGAGCTTAGTGAGTCCCCGTACCATGCATGGCAGGTACAGGGGCTTCAATGTATGAAACCTCAGGTCTGGTCAAATACATAAAAGATCACTGGCTCTTAAAGTATAATGCATTCACTCTCGAAAATAAACAGGTTGATTCATTTCCAGTTCAAGAAAATTACTAAGACAATAATATGTATTTATTGAAAAATTTAATTCCTATGTACACTTTTTATTTACTTAAAAATAAAATCACTCGTAACAAGATAACTGTAATTACAATAATAAAATTTACAACATTTATCCCCTTATATAACTACATTATATAAATAACGTTAGGCTCCTTATAAGACAGGGATATCTTTTAATTTAATTGTTTATTAATTATTTAATAATTTTATTTATAAAATAGGTGCAGTTCAGCATATGCCAGGCAACGGGTGCTTGATGCTACTTTTCAACTAGCTCCCGGGGCGCATAAATATTGCACTGTTATTTATTTTATAATAAATAGTCATTTATTTATATATGTGTCAATAACGTCTGCCGTCCCTTTAGTACATAATAAATAAATACGTTATAAACGAAATAGTGTGTCATAGAATAAGAAGTATAGATATCTTACATGCAATATTCTTGTGTCACAATGTTAGTTACCATACTCCTCCGAAACGGCTTGACCGATTCTCATGAAATTTTGTGTGCATATTGGGTAGGTCTGAGAATCGGACAACATCTATTTTTCATCCCCCTAAATGTCAAGGGCAGTCCATCCCTAATTTTTTTTTAGATATTTTTTTTATGATACAGCATTAAAAATACATACAACCCTAAATTTTCAACCCTCTACGATGAACCCCTATTTTTAATAGCGATATTAGTGTTTTCATAATTTTCTACTGGGATGATTTAGATTTTAATTTGAACCAGGTAGATGGCGCTGCAATCGGGTACCAGAATTTAGGTGTTCTTTTTGTTGTTGTATGTGTTGAAGTTTGTCCCGGAATGGTTTAAATAAACGATTGGACCCAGTAGGTGGCGCCGCGATACTCCTCCTAAACGCTGGGCTTGATTTCGATGAAATTTTTTGTTTGTTCAAGTGGATTTCAAAATAGTTTAGATTAAGGTTTGGTTCCGGTAGATGGCGCTGGAATCGGGATCTAGATTTTATCTTTTAAAGGCTGGACAACGTCTACCGGGTACAGCTAGTAATATATTTGACATAGATGTTTTCTGACTTCTGATATAGAGGTTTTCTGGATTTTGGAGTGTTTATTTGAGTGGGTTTCTCGGTTGTTTAAAGCAACAATTTGACCCAGCAGGTGGCTAGGCGATCAGAATTTAGTTTTTTTATTTTTCAGAGCAGGACAACGTCTTTTGGGGCCGCTAGTATCACTATAAAATACTGTCCCGAAACCTTTTTATTGTTTTGGAAAATTAATTTCAAGTTTCCTTAATTAATTATTCACAAAGCAGAATTTTCCACATGTTTTCCATTCCTAAAGTTTAAATTCCAGTCATTGGTTTTTCCATTCCTGTCTGCAACTTGATATGTCCGGATTTTCTCTTTGTTTTCAAACTCTAAGCTCTCCTTATGGAACAGTCTGTTTATAGGGAACTGGATGAAATAGAAGAAGAAGCAGGATATCCAGATCAGGATTTGGAAGAGGCAGACTTGCCACCAGGTCATCACTCCGAAGACGCCGTATAACCACCGATTTGTCACGAAGTAGACTGTGTAGTATCTGAAATTTTTATTTATGTATTTAGTTCATATTTCTTGTTTGTTTGTAAGCTTCACCAAAATAATGAGTGAATGACTGAGTCAGTGGCTGAGTGAGTGTCTGACTGAGTGAGTGACTGACTGACTGATTGACTGGCTGGCTGACCGACTGACTGAATGAGTAACTGAGTGAGTGAGTGAAAAAAAGAAATTTAATAAATAAAAATTGTTATATCATCTGTTTTATTAACGTGTCTAAAGTATTACTTTTTATAATAAACAACACATCTAGAAATATATTGTAATTGCTGTGTGAAAGCTGGAATTTGAAAGTGTGATAGTTTCTTAGTGAAGTATATCACAAAAATGCATATATTGTGGTATAGTGTAAGGCTTGATGTATTTGAATTATATTTAGTTATGAATAAAAGATTTCTGATTATATGTCATCCTCGCTGACTCCAACTCTGTTATTGCAAACGTCTATAAGCAACAGTAACTACTTTACATCAGGTGGGCCGTCTGTCTAATTCCCAGGTTCGCACTGTAAAACTATCCATGCAGTAACGGAGAAAGAATACAATTTCCTGCATTGGGGCGGCCTGTCGTAAGAGGCGACAAAACAACCCTAAGTTAGTTGGTAGGGTATTTGCCCATCTGGATGGCTACCGTCCTTATTCTAGATGCCGCCATAACAACCTGGAGTTGTGTTCCGGCATTAGTGACCAGGTTCCAGTCTCCCTTAAGAGAGAAGCAGCGCATTTGTAGCACCTTTGGTGTTGCATATGTCCATAGGCGATGGTAACTACTTTCCATAAAGTGGGCCGTCTGCACACACACATAAACAAATGTGTGTGTGCAGTTCACACACAGCAGTGAAACTTCAGAGAATATACTCACAGATAATAAATGCTTCTCTAAATTTTATTAATATAAATCTAGTTCTTTTAAACTACATCCGTCAGTGTATTATAATTCAAAATAAACTTCCTAAGTATCAAGTCCAATTTTTCACTATCTTAGTCCAAAAAATATATTATCAGTTTTATTTAGGTCCAAATTGGACCTATGTTTAATCATCGATCTTATTGAGTCTCCAACCTGTGCTGCACAATGTAAAACACGTATCTCATTCTCTCGCATATTTGCTCCTATAGATTTATGTGTCTCTTTTTAGTGTCGCTTTTTCGTTTCATCGAGCTGCAAGTCACAAGATTTCTAAAGAAGTTTACAGAAGAAACCATACTTGAGAAAGGAAAAGAACTTACACTACAGCATATAGAAAGGTGATGAATCCATTTCCGATGACTTCCAGCTTGAAGTGGGTTGGATATCTTCTTGGCTGCAGGAGAGTTTCTACCACAATCACCACCACGATGTTGGTATGAACGCAGTGATTGAACCACCAAGGGACAACCTGGTCGTAAACTTGCGGAAAGACCAATTCTCGGTCTATCCAGAAGATGGTCCAGAACATCGATGATATAAACTGGAAAGAACAGAATATATTTTGAGGGGGGGCTTCATATTGTTACGACTTACGCAGGACTCAAATTAAAATAGAAGAATTACTATAGAATTTATTAGAACTATACAAACACGTATGACATAGGTACATATATAACTGGACATTACTAGTACAAACTGCACGATTCAATAACACGCGTAAAGTGTGTCACTACACCGCTAATCGATTACTCGTATCGTAATCCTCGCTTGACTGCGCCCCCCCCCCCCCTCCGTTCGGGCATAGTTTCATACTAACTATACAATACAAAAAATCGACCGCGTGGACTGGGGTTTTGCGTGAAACCGTAATCTGCACACCTGGTTAATTATTCCTGCGAACGGCCAACAATGTCGGAAACAAAAACAATAGGCTATTGTCTAGTTGCAAATTTTAAACACGAAATAAACAAAAGTACTCCGAATGCGGGAAGGGTAATAAACCAGGTGCGCATTTCTTTGTCGGTATGTAACAATATAGGTGAAGCCAGCATAGATAAATAAGTAAAGTTGAAGCAGCTGCTTGTAATGTCAAAGTAAAAATTTGCAATATATAAGAATTTTGTCTCTCTGGATGTTCCGACTAATCTCTGAAACGGCTGGACCGATTTTGACGGGACTTTCACTGGCTGATAGCTGATGTTACAGAGAGTAATTTAGGTTACTTTTAAAATTAGGATTCCGCGAAAAAGAACCCTACGCGAACGAAGTCACGGACTCTTTTTGTTTTAATTGTTGTATGTTCACTTCGTATTTTTGTCTAATTTGCCTGTGTTTGTGTATGCCACTAATAACCCTTGCGGAATATCAGATCTTAACCGGTAATGGGGATTGTTCACAAAAAAATACCCTCTGATTTTATATTTTTGTTACGTAAGATAGGGTATTTTAAGATACTAATTTGAGTATTTTTGTATTTTAAGCGTTAGTTTTTTTATAATTCGATTTTAAAGTTATTTATCCGATGACGTCATAAGGGACAAGTTTACATTGATTTCTTTGCCTAGAAAACAAAAATAATAAAAGCAAGTTTTATCTATATAGTAATCTGTGCTACTATTTAAATGTCACTGTCATTACTCATTACGTATCGTGATCATTTTAGTGTTTTTTGTCGCTAGGCTTATAATTTTTCGTGTTCAACCATTATTATTTTCTATAGTTATCGTTAAATTTTTTAAAGTGGTCTTTAGGGAAAATCCATGTTACAGAACTTAAATCAAATAATGTAATACTAGACTGTTTTTTACACTTGAAGCAGGCAAACAGGCAGACGGCCGGCCCACCTGATTAGATTTAGTAAGGTCAAATAAAGGTCAAACGCATTTCTTACAAAATACAAGATCTTACGTTTTTTTGGAATTTTAACTAGACAGAAATGATTAGGGACACTATTCCTCGAAATGGTTTTTTAAAAAGCTAAATTGAAAAAAGTGAACAATACCAATTTGGCCCGATAGCACCAATTTAGAATTCCATTTACTATTTTTTTAATACGAGCGTGCATGACAAGAGCTATGAATGTCAAAGAAGCATGTATTTTTTTAATAAGTGATTTTACATTGTAGTTTTAAATAAATCTTTTCCTATCTCTTTCTTTCTTTTTTTTTATTTTTTATTGCGGGAGATCAGCAGACAGGCAGACGGCCCACTTGATGGACAGCGGTTACCATCGCCTATGGACATTTGCAACACAACAGGTGCTACGAATGCGCTGCTGCTCTCTTTAGGGAGCCTGGAACCTGGTCACTAATGCCGGAACACAACACAAGGTTGTTATGGCGACATACTCTAGACCAGGGGTGGTAGCCATCCAGTCGGGCAAATGCCCTACCACCTGGCTGTGGCTTGTTTTGTCGCCTCTTACGTCAGGCCGCCGGGCCGCAGGAAATTGTATTCTTTCTCCGTTCCTGCACGGTTCCTTTCTTTCATATCAATATTACCCTATCGCCCTAACACTCGTAATGGCTAGCGCACGCGTCCCAAACTCAAAGGACGCGGGTTCGATCCTGGCTGGAACGCATGCATCACTTAGTCAGTTTCCTGATCTAATCTGCATATTGTTACAATTACCATGTGCTAACAACGGTGAAGGAAAACATCGTGATGCAACCTGCACATCGAGATAACCAATATGTCAAACCTGCCAGGCCGCCTTAGACAAGCGTGGCGGGTATACTGTGCGTACCCTCCTATAATGGGAGGCCCAAGCCCAGCAGTGGGACATTTGTGGGCTGATATAATATACCCTATCACCCGAAGAGTCAATGAGTTTTGTTAGCTATTTGCAGAGGCTCCGGTAGTCATGGCCTCAGAATGGGGTCCAAACGATTTAATAGCAAACAGCATTAACATATCACTTCACCGAATTCCATCATTACGCTTTCCACCGCCACGTGCAAAACGGACAAATGTTTAAATAAACCAATAATACTTACCAGGGTCAAAGGTAGCACCCAACTGCAGAAGAGCACGTCTCTGATGAACTTTAATTTTCTTCCAAAGTTGGTGTCGTTCTTATCCAGCCATTCCAGGATATCGTATAGTAAAGAAAGAGAAATAAATATCGTCTGGAACATCTGGAAATAAGACAGAACGGGTATTTAATTTTTGGTTCCTATATTCTTTATACATTCGCTTTACTTTCGGTTGAATTTTGACATTACCTGTAAAGAGCTTTTGCCAAATTTGAACCGATTGAAGCCAAATGAACAGTCGTAAGCAACGTTCCATATTAAATTATCAGTTAGCGTCAAACAGACGAGCAGCACTTTGGATATCTTTGTCCAAAGGTACCAAAGCCAAGGTTTGTAAATGAAACACCCCAAAAGACTACACCATTTATTCGATAAACATTAGAAGTAATACGATTGCGAATCATAACTTGATGAAATTCGGCGGTGGCGCCACCTAGTCTCTTTGTAATAAAACTCATGATTAACGCTTGTAGTTAGAAACTGGACAATTTAGTTAACATTATTTTTATAAATAATATGGCGACCGAGGATACAATTTTCCGGCAACGTGAACTGGTTGAAGACTTTTGAAAAATGGACGAAGATTCTGGAAGGAAAAGACAAGGACGGGTATATTTCAGAAAGGGATAGACGATGAACGAATGTTCTAGTACAGAGTTCGGGAAGGAAAAGAAAGAGATAGATAGATGTTAAAAAGGGATAGGACGATAAACGAAAGTTCCCGAAAAGAAGGTTCGGGAAGGAAAAGATGGAGATAGATAGATGTTTAGAAAAGGAAAGATAGTAAATAAAAGAATAAAGAAATTATGGGTGCTAGAAGATTCTTCCGGGTATATAAGCAGCGTAAAGCGCGCCTACCAGGCAGTTGAGTGTTCAATTCAAGACAGTGAAACGACAAGACGAGTTTAGTGGTGAATTTAGTAAAAAGTTAAGTGTAAAGTAAGTGAAGGAGGAGTGTAGCCTAGTTCAAGAGACGAACCAGAAGCGAGCTACACTCGGTAATATCGGAGGTGAGCACTGCAGTAGCAGGAGGTAGTCTACCCAATATCGGCGACGGTATTGTGAGTACGACAATTTATCGTCGGAACAGTGCATCGTTAGTCGTGCGTATAGGGCAACCCTGTGGAGAGGTATTGCTTGTGGCTGTGTAAGTCAATAAAAGCGTTTAATTAAAAACCGGTGTTTTCTTCCATCCTAAGTGCGTTCCCCGCTCGCACGTAACAATAACTAGCTGTTACCGCGACTTCGTCAGCGTGGATTTTTTTTTTTCGCGGTACCCTCAAAAGAGTCAAGGGGCCTCTGCGTGTTGGACTTCCCATGGCTCCACGCAAGCATTCAAAAATCATGGGCATTTTTATGGCCCGTGGTATTCAAAGACATACAATAATCCCTTAATTTCTTAGGACTGGTATACTTCATCAGCAACCGGTCCTGCTTGAGACATGACTGTTAAAGTACTACTTCAGCTGCCAAACTGAACGAGACCACTTTAACACAAATTATACAATATTTAATACAAGCTGGTCAATGACATTACACTTGATGAAGCGTAGTATCACCTGATAAGGTATTTTTTATGTTTACTTTTTATATAGTAAGGAAACAATGATCTATGGTCCGATAATAAATATTGTGGCGTGGCCGCACTGTGATAGCAATGTGACCTCTCCATAAGGGCGGGGTGCCAGACGCAACGAGTGGCGATGAAATAATCTATCTTCACATTATTACGTAACTATGAGGATTACATCCATACTACACATATATAATTACAGTAACTAATATATCTATTATGAAAAAGAAAATCTTCTATATCTATATATATATTCTATATCGCTTCTTTGCTTCAATAACGTGGTATCTTGAAAAACCCAAATTTACAATACGCCCCTTTTAAATGTTCAAAAAAGATTTTACCTAAACTTATTTTACACTTTTTTGTATATTTTTTACAAATAAATTTAGTATCAATTTACTAAGCTTTTTGAAATATATGAGAAAGTTGTGATAATATGATAAATTTAGCAAAATATAGCGAGTGAAATAAGTGAGTATTGGGATATGTCACGTTATTGAAGCAAAGAAGCGATATATAAGAGATATTGCTACCAGTCTTCTAGGTACAATGCCCAGCGACAGAGGTCTGGTGGGACTCGACGGGCTTTAATATATGGTTGTTTTTTTACAGTTGTATTTTTTTATACGATAGTTTAATTCTTATAGATTGTGTAAACAGTGTAAATCCGCTACGCTCTCCGCTTAAACTGGCACTACCGTCAAATGGTGTGATCACGTAATATATAGAGTGCCCTCGGTATATCCCAGGCGATATGTTAATTGCTAATTAGGTATGTCAATGACAGTATTATTAATTATCGGACTTTAATATCGTTCAGATAGTATAACATCATTATATAATATAGATAATATTGTATTATTTAAATTATCTATTATAGCTGATGCCTGCGACTTAATCCGCGTCACAACTGTTTTTGCTATCCCACGGGAACTTTCAATTTTTTCGGGATCAAACGTATCCTATATGTTGATCAGGGATATTATAAGATTTATAAGCTACCACTATACAAAAATTCATTAAAATCGGTCCAGTCGTTTCAGAGATAAACCCGTACAGAGAAAGAAAATTTAGAAAAAAAAACATGTAGACTCGCTTTTTAGTATTTTATTCATTGTACAGAAATTCGACCTCCACTTTCACTATATGCATAGATATATAATTATTATAATTTAGTATCATCTTAGATTTAGAAACAGTTGAGGCTTTCTAAACAGTTATAGTATAATATCAGCCCATAAATGTCCATCCCACTGCTGCGCTCGGGCCTCCCATTATAGGGGAACGGACAATATACCCGCTACGCTTGTCCAAGGTCGGTTGGCAGGTTTGACACATCGGCTATCTCGATGTGCAGGTTGCATCACGATGTTTTCCTTCACCGTTATTAGCACGTGGTAACTGTAACAATATGAACATTAGGCCAGCTACTACAGAAAAATTAATCAATCCTGTTTAATATTGTTACGTATTTGTGGGATTCCATTTAATATGCCGTTGGAAATATCATAAGTTTTATTAAAAATACAACAGATAAGGGACTTACAATAGACGGCAGTTTTAACTTCACCAATGACAGTGATTAATGAAAGCAAAAAAAGGATTTCGTTCTCTCAGAACTTTAGTGATAGAACTATTATAAAGTGTAAATTGGTTTGTGAATATTTCACGCATTAAATAAGTCACGAAATTTTACGCACGCAGAGAATAGGACATTTTCTAGATGAAAGTACTCTGTCTTTCATCTGCAAGAAGTTGTGGCTTGAAGAGAAGAATGAATGAAGAGTAATCACGGTTACTGTAAAGTGGCCGAGACATAGAAATAAAAATCAAATAAATACCGCGCTTAAAACCATTAAAACGTAGTTTTAATTCGTTGTACACTAAATGCAAAATGTCAAAGAAGCAAGTGAGGTGTGTAATAATATGCCTGAATGGCGCACTGTTGTTCGTGCCTACCCCGCAAAGGACGTGGCGTGAAGTTATGTATGTATGTATGTATGTAAAATACTTACGAAATTCCAACCAGTCAAATATCCAGAAGGAAATCTATACAAGTTATCCAAATCAACGTGTTCACTCCTTTCCAAGTTAAGACCACAAGCAGATATACCCACATAAAAATGGTGATACCACACAAAAGCATGAAAAACCGTTTTCCAATACAATCTCGCATCACTCCGATCAAATAGTTTCTCGTTTTCAGTTATTAAAAAACACAGAACATTATAAAATATATTATTTTTTTGCCAAAATGCATCCATGATAGAATCTTGGATTATTATATTATTATTATTTATTATTCACTAAATTCAAAGTGCGCGCCTTTTGTTAAACGCCAGTGCGCTTTTTTGTCACTCACTCAGACTCACTCACTAGAAGAACTTGTTTTGAATTTAGAACGTTTTTTTTTTTTTTAATCGCCTACTCCTCCGTCTTAGTTCAGGACAGTCTTTTCTCTTCTTGTCTTGTTTTATTTACCTAATTTTAATACACTTTTATACATCTCTGATTTTCTTAAACATCTTAGTTAATATCTATTTAGTTTATTGTATCTATTATACGTTTGGTTATTTATCTATCTATTTCTTACTAGTTTTTTTTTTTGCATTTTCTATTTTGTTTTCTTTGAATTTAGAACGTTAGTTACCAGGTTTAATAAAATGTTTTTTTTTTTAATTTAGAACGCTCAGCATTTCTAATTTTATTGGCTAAGTCAATTTCACTCACTTACTGGGAAAAAAATAATGGTATTAATTTTCGTTTAAATTGCAATTTAGTACTTTAGAGCCTATGTAATAAAATATAACAAGGGAAAATTAAAAACGTGACTTGCATGAATAATAAATAAAATTAATTTACTCACTCAAGTTTTTTTTTAATTTAGAACGTTCAGAGTGTTTAATTTGATTGGCTAAGTCAATTTTACTCACTCACTGATAAAAATGTTTTTTATTAATTGATTTTCAATTTCGTTTAAATTTCAATTTAGCACTCTTAAGGCCTATAGAATAACACATTATGGGGATATTTAAAACGCACGAATGAATTGCGTGAATAAAACAGTTGAATTATTTCACTTTGGATTTAGTCAAGTTATAACTTATTAGACTAATAACTTTTATTTGATGATTATAAATCGGCCTTAAGAGCTTCTAATTTTATTGCCAACTTAATTTGATGACTTAGTGAAAAACGTTTTGAATACAAAACACTGCGAATTAGTATTTTTATATTATTTCTGCGAGTGTAAAGTGAATTTAACTTATTGAGTGTAATTTTGCTCATTTACTAAAAAAAACATTTTGAATATTCGGAATTAAGTTTATAATTAATATTATATACAATGTAACTCACTCAGTGAATCAAAAGTATTTGGGATTTATAACAGATATTCGACTTCTGCAAAATTTGGTAATTATAGTTTATTTTTGAAGTTATACTTCTTTAGGCGCGTTAGGGAAAAATGATGAGAGTAAATTTTTACGATGCGCGCGCACACCGTCACACGAAAAACCTACACCATGAAGTTAGCTATAGTCAACCAACACCCTGAACTTAGCTATAGTCAACATTTTAGTTTTGAAGTTATACTTTTACAATGCGCGCGCACACTGGCACGAAAAACCGACACCCTGAAGATAGCTATAGTCAACCGACACCTTGAAGTTAGGTAAAGTCAACCAACACTCTGAAGTTAGCTAAAGTCAACCAACACCCTGATGTTAGCTATAGTCAACATTTTAGTTATACTTTTACGATGCGCGCGCACGCTGTCACGAAAAACCGACACCCTGAAGATAGCTATAGTCAACCGACACCTTGAAGTTAGCTATAATCAACATTGTTAAATACTCACTAATTTACGGGATCGAAACGACGCGCGCGCGACTGCCATGACAGACTCACTCTCTTCAAAACTACCTTCACTTCAGTACATAACATACCGTCCCCTCGGGATAGGCCACTATCACTTGACTTTTTACTATACACTAAATATATTTATTGCACTAACTACTATAATAATTTAACTGTTATTTCATTTTAATAAGTTCTTATAACATCTATATATTTTAAATCGTCGGTTTACTATTTTATATATTTACCATTATTATTGTATATTTATTCTTCATCTGATATGGTCTCAGAACTGCTTCCTTCATAAGAAGATTCATCGCTGTACTGCCTCCCTGTTGTCCTTATTTTCTTAGATGTTGATATTGGTGGTGAAAACGATAGTGCTCGCTTATTTCGTAACACTTCTTGCGATTGGTTAGGCATTACAATATCTTGTGGCCCTGATACCCCAATAATGTCCGACCATTTCTGTGGTGAAGGTATACTGATATTTCTCTCATTATCCCTGTCACATTTACTTTCCTCTGGTTCATTGTTATTTGTTTTTTGGTTATTGTTCTCCATCATACTGCCATGCATCTGGTTAATATGTCTTAACAACAATCTGCCATTCCACCGCACCAAGTATCTGCATACTCCTACTTTCTTCTCTATTACACCACATAACCATCGAGGTCCCTTACCATAATTCCGGATATACACCCATTGGCCAATACTAAAAACTCTCAACTTTAATTTATTATTATTTTCCTTTGTATTCATTTCTTCCTTGTTCCTATATGATAAGGGGTTCAAATAATCAAATTTAGTTCTGAAACGGCGATTGTTGAGAAGTTCTGCTGGCGTCTTTTCATGCACACTGTTTGGCGTAGCCCTAAGTCCATATAAAATATTGGACAAGCGTTCATGCCATGGTTCTGAAGTTATTTTTTTAAGTTTATTTTTTATGGTTTGGACTGTACGCTCAGCCTGCCTATTTGAAGCTGGGTGGTATGGAGGAACTAGTATTTGTCTAATCCCACAACTGCTCAAATAATTTCGAAATTCTTCAGATATAAAGCTTCTGCCATTGTCGCTTACTAGAGAGTCTGGTAGACCTTGTTCTGCAAAGATATTTCTTAGTGTTTTAATTAGGGTGTTACTACTGAGATCATTGACTATTTTTACTTCTGGCCATTTAGAGTATGCATCTATCATGATTAAGAAATTTTTTCCTTGGAATGGTCCGGCATAGTCAATATGTAGCCGGGACCAAGCTTTATCCGGTTGTAGCCATCTATGTGTAACTGCTGCTGGCATGTTTCTGTTTTCTGCACATATTTTACAGCTTTTTACCATTGTTTCTATCTGTTTATCCATCAAGGGCCACCAAAAATAGCTTCTCGCTAATGCTTTTGTTATAACAATACCATCATGGTTTCTGTGTAACTCTTCTAAAATTTGTATGTGCATTTTTTCTGGAATCACTACTCTATTGCCCCATAGTACGCAATTCTTATGTACTGACAGTTCCGCTCTTTTTTGCCAGTATGTTTTAAAACTTTTGTCAACGCTAGTAGGCCATCCATTCCTTACCCAATATAGAATTTTATTCAGTGTTGGGTCCTTCTTTGTTAGCTTTGCCACTTCCATCGCGGTAAATTCTAGTTCGAGGGGTGTTTCTTCTATTAATAAAACTCCAGAATATTCTTCTCCTTTACTTGGATCTTCTTTAGCTGGCCAGCGGCTTAATGCATCTGCATTTCCTAATTTTTTCCCTTCTATATAACTTATCTCATAATCATAAGAGTTAAGTAATAAAGCCCACCTTAACATTCTTGGTGATATGATATTTGGTATAGGCTTTCCCTGTCCAAAAATCCCCAAAAGTGGTTTATGATCTGTATATATATATATACTTTTCGCCCACTTATGTATTGATGAAATTTCTTTAATCCAAAAATTATTGCTGCCGCTTCTTTATCTATCTGTGCATAGTTCCGTTCATGAATATCCATAGTTCTAGATGCAAACATAATGGGTTTTCTGATACCATTGTCCATTTCATGTTCTAATACTGCTCCAAGGCCAAATTGAGATGCATCACAAGACATTATCAATTTCTGTTTTGTGTTATAGTGGACTAATGTATCATCACTAGAGAGCATTGTTTTTAATGTTTCGAAAGAAGTCTGTTGTTCCTTCTTCCATTTCCATTTCGAATTTTTTTCCAGTAACCTATATAGCGATTCAGCAATGGTAGCTTTATTGGGCAAAAATCTATCATAAAAATTTAGAAGACCTAAGAATGCTTGTAATTCTTTTATATCCTTTGGTGCTGCAGTCTTTTGAATAGAGTCAATCTTATCTTTAGATGGATGTATTCCTGACTCATCTATGACATACCCTAAAAATTTTACACTGGGGCTAGCAAACATACATTTTTCTTTGTTCACCCTTAAGCCGGCTTTCTGCAATCGCTGTAGCACTAATTCCAATCTAGTATTATGTGTAGACATATTTTTACCACAGACCACTATATCATCTAACATCATAGCTATTCCCTTAATACCTGCCAGCAATGATGTCATAAGCCTCTGGAATATACCAGGACAAGCCTTAACCCCGAAAGGCAATCTTTTCATTTTATATAAACCCTTTGGTGTATTTAAGGTTAAAAGCTCTGCAGTCTTATCATCGACAAGCACCTGTGTGTAGGCTTGTTCGAAATCAATTTTAGTAAATACTACCCCCCCTTGTAGTTCCACAAAAGCTTCATTGAGTGTAGGTAAGGGATATGTGTCTGTATTAGTAACTGCATTTACCGTGGACCTGTAATCTCCACATAATCTCACCTTTCCATTAGGTTTTAGTACAGGCACTATTGGAGTAGCCCATTCAGAGTGAGTAGTTGGTTCCAGTACCCCTTCTTCAACCAGCCTATCAATTTCTTTAAATACTCTTTCTCTTGTAGCAAATGGTATTGGTCTACTCTTCAAAAATTTTGGTACTTCAATTGGTGTGATGCTCACTACTGGCCCTGTATATTTACCTAAACCTGTTTAAAAAACATCTTTATATTTATGTACAAGTTGGGTGATCTAATTTTTATCAGTGGAAGTAATTGTAACATGATTTATGCCCTGAATAAAAATTCCCAAAGCAGGAAACCAATTCCTTCCAATCAAGTTTGAGCCATTACCTTTCGTTATGATTATTTTCATGTTTTTAATTATTTTCTTATAATTAACCTTTACAGTCGTTTCACCTAGTAGTAACAATTTCCCATCAGTATAAGATTTTAATCCTATGTCGGTTTGTGCCAGTTGAGGTATTTGTCCATTCCATATTAGTCTAGCGGTGGCCTCATTAACTATGGTATATGGGCAGCCTGAATCTACCTCCATGAGTAACTCTGTATCATTTAATAACACCTTTATGATATAGGGATCCACTTTATCTTGTCTAATGCTGTTAATGTCCACCTCATATAACCCATTACACTCAGAATATGACAATCTCCTATTCTGTTTCGATTTGAGTAAACAAGCTGTTTTTATATGGCCTTTTTTACCACAATTATGACATTTACTCCAACGAAATTTACATTCCCCCCTGTGAGGTTTATTACAGTGAAAACAACTTATACTTTCTATGTGAGTAGTTCCTTCCTTGTTAGTTACCTTATTTATTTCCATGGGCACCACTGAATCTTGTTCCGGGTATCTAGAGCTTGGAGCAGGTTGTATGATTATATTTGAATCAATATTCGCAGTTTCACATGCCAATGTAATGTCGCAAGCCTGTTCAAAACTTAAACTACTGTGTTGTAAAAGTTTCTTTTGAATTTCCTTATCTAATATACCGCATACCAACCTATCTCTTAAAGTACGATTTAAGTCCAAAAAATTGCAACTAATGCTTAATTTTCGTAATTGAGCAATATAATTTTTCATTTTTTCCCCCTGTTCTTGGTTGCGCATGTGAAATTTATATGATTCTACAATTTCATTTGGTTTTGGATGGAAATGGTTATTTAAAATGGCTACTATACCTGTAAAAGTAACCTCACTTATTTTTTGTGGTGAAATTAATGATATTATTAAATCGTACAACTCAGGGCCACAAACTGCTAATAAATTAGCTTTCTTCATGGAATCCTCCTTGATTTCACTCGCTTCCAAACAAAAACTAAATCTTTCGATGTAATTTCTCCAACACCCACATGCCACATCAAATTCATTGAACTTTATACCCATTTTATTTTATATGTGTTTTATCACCGTTTGTATGCTTTTTTTTTCACTTTTTTACAGTTTCACTTTAGTTTTAATAGTTTTTCCTCGTCGCCACTGTTAAATACTCACTAATTTACGGGATCGAAACGACGCGCGCGCGACTGCCATGACAGACTCACTCTCTTCAAAACTACCTTCACTTCAGTACATAACAAACATTTTAGTTTTTCTATTGTTAGTGTGCTTTTTCTACAAACGTAGAGAACAGCACGTAAACGTAGAGTAAAGCAAAAGATAAAATTTTTGAAAAGATTTTTATCTTGATACACCAATGAAGTATAACTTCTAACGCGTGTAAAATACACACACACAATTTTGTTTGTGTTTAATTTTAATTTATGTACAACGGTTTATTTTCGATTACGTATTACTTAATTTTTAAATTAAACTACACCAATATTATACTGTTATTAAGAATTATGTAATCTATAAGGCACGTCAACGTGTAATAATTTCTGGAGATTATTATGACCTTAATAATTATAAAACGTTATAATAATTACGGAATGTACTCCGTCATTAATTAATGTTGCCATTATGAAGGAAAAAATATTAGATTATTAGATAATCGTCCAGAAGAAATAAAATTCGGAACAAAGTTGTATTTTATAAATGAGTCTTGATTTATGTATGTATTAAATTTATAAATTAGTGTAAGTATGTATATTTAAATTGTAGAGTCATTGCTAGCAAATTTTGAGTTCGGATGATATAGAAAGTTACCCTAGAAATAAGGCTGAAATGTGATTTTTTTGCGGTTTTACAACTATATCTATTTTGTTTCTGAACCAATTTTGGTCATTCCTTTTGTGTTCGATTCACTGTAGTGTCAAAATGATCCAATGATTTTATTTTATTTAGGTTTATGGCTTAGCAGCTAGGCCTTTAAGCCAGATCTTAGTTTACAATATAGTTTCTTCATTTTCTTAAGCCTATGTGTAGCACAGCTGAACTGTAGGTAATCAGCTAGTGCCATTCAACGGAGTTCTTGTGACAACTCAAAAGGCCACATTCGACTATACAGTTCACATTTCTCACAAAACACATAATCACTACTCGAAACTGTCAATATCCTACAACTATTGTTGATTTTAGAGTAATTTTACACATTTTTAGGAAATAAAACTGCACGGCAAAACATCTCCTTTCAGCTCCCGCCAAAAACTCCTGATCCCATAATACATTTTATTGGTGTTAGATCTTGAGTCCAGAACATACAGCAAAATCCATAAAATCAAGTAGAAAACGTTTTGATTGACGTCTGCAACTTTTTTGTTTCTGAACCAATTTCGATGATTTCTTTTGCGTTGGATTCAGAGTATTTTCCTAGAGTAGTCTGTTAGAAATTTATATGTATATTATAGATTTATCGAAAAATTCGTTAAAATTGGCTTATGTAGTTTTTCTGTATGTTATTCCTAACTTTTTTTGCTGCACTGATTTTAATATTTTTTTTGCATTGGATTTATTTTATAGCTTCAGAATAATACCATATAAATTTCATTCCGACGATATAGCAGAAAACTAAAAAACTACAAAGTTCCACCCTTTCTTTGATTAATAGTATGTGAACCTTAATTCATTATTATAGGTATCAATATAATGAATCGTAGACATGTATGTACTATGTACGCACAAAACTTGAGAACGACTTTACTGATTTTGATGACATTTTTGGGTGTATTTGACTGGGTCCCCTATATGGTTTAGATTCAGAACTGGAACCGCTAGTAGGCACTAGAATCGAGTCCTAGATTTTTATATTTTCAGAGTAGGATAACGTTTGCCGCGACTGGGAGTAGATTATAGATATTGCTACGAGTTGCAGGACTCGAATTAAAAATGCCGTTAGAATTTATTAGAACTGTACAAACACTTATAACACAGGTACAAATATAATTGTACACAACCAGTACAAACTTAATTTACGATTCAATAACACGCGCAAAGTCCGTCACTAACGTCTTGCCTTGCTTGTGACTTTAGACTGCTTCTCTCTACATTGGGGCATTGTTTTATACTGCACATTTACAATATGTCTCACGGCCGCGCAGACTGAATTTCTAATAATCACACCTGGCTAATGTTTTTCTAATTACAAATTTTAAAAGCAAAGTAAACAAAAGAAGACGGTCATAAAAGCGCTTCAATGTTATGAGCTCAAACAACGCCGGCGGATAATAAATGTTCTGTAATGATCTGTAGTTTTGTCCAAATAAATATCTTAAGCAGTCAACTATTTACTGCACATAAAATTATAGACAAACAAAATAGACAGATTTTTACATCCTTATCACTTTAAGACTGCTTGCATTTTGTATGAATTATACATTTTTCTCATATACTGGCAACCAGTGAGAAATGTCAAAGTACCTATTGAACTTCGAGATAACAAGTAATTACATACATACATACATAACTTCACGCCAAGTCCTTTGCGGGGTAGGCACGAACAACAGAGCGCCACACAGGCCCATTCTTACACACCTCACTTGCTTCTTTGACATAGAAGTAATTAGAACTTTACGTATAATGAAGTTACTTGTTTCATTTTTTTTATGGCAAGAGTTCAGCAGACAGGCGGACAGCCCACTTGATGGAAAGCGGTTACCATCACCTATGGACATTTGCAACACCAAAGGTACTACAAATGCGCTGCTGCTCTCTTAAGGGGTACTGGAACCTGGTCACTAATGCCGGAACACAACTCAAGGTTGTTATGGCGACATACGTTAGACCAGGGTTGGTAGCCTTCCAGTCGGGCAAATGCCCTACCACCTGGCTTAGGGTTGTTTTGTCGCCTCTTACGACAAGCCGCCCGGCCGCAGGAAATTGTATTCTTTCTCCGTTCCTGCACGGATAAGTCATGTGACAAAGGTAATGATAAAGATAGACCAGTAAAAGATGGATGGATTGTGTGAAGGATTATATGAAGATTTGTGGTGTGACAGAAGATGTTTGTCAGAATCCCCCTCCCGTGGAAAAAGAGAGAGGTCACTTCTTTACTTATCAAATATTTTTTAAGTGATAACTTCTTATGAGAGGGTAAAACGCTTCGTTACGTAACGCGTTACGGTGCCAATCAGTCTGACTTCCCTTTCTCTCACCTTAGATTAGATTGTTATCAGTTCTGTCGGGCGTTCCGAGACGCACACCGTTTTTACTTACCAGTTACCATCGTCTATGAATATTTTGTAACACCAAAGGTCACTGTTACTATCTAAAAGGAGACCAAAATCTGAGCACTAATGCCGGGACACAATTCAAGGCTGTGTTCAAGGTTGGCACACTCTAGAACAGGGGTGGTAGCCATCCGGATGGCTATTTTGTCGCCGAAATGTTATTATTTATCCGTTCCTGCACGGATGAAAATATATCAATCGACTCTTAATAGCGCTCGTGTAGACGGCATTGCCATCACGTCATGATCGCGCTACCACCGCGGTACTGTGGATTTCTGAGCACAGAACCTGCTAGAGGTGGGTAGCTTTTGTGAAACTCAGCTAGCTAGAGGTTGTTCACAAAATAGCCATAGCTTGATGTGTTATGACTTCTGTAATACACATAATGGCTGCGTTTAGGGACTAGCAATGGAGAGACTAATTGGCACCAATGCTAGTGCGATTCCTAGTCGATTGTGATTGTTAAGCGACGTTTAGTTGGTCAGTACTTGGATGGGTGTAAATATTTACTTTTAAATTTTACAAAGAAAATCGTGCTGGCGTCGCCACAGGGGCCATTGTTGGCGAATTGCAACCCATGAATGTTATATAGCTTACCCGGTGAAGCCTGGGCCGGGCCAACTATACCAGGATCTGAAGACCCCCATTGCACGTGATGCGGAACGTGGTGGATAAAAGAAGGGACTCACAACCACCACGTTCACAAGCGCGATTGTACCCGTTCCACTTGCTTGCCGGCGTTATAATCGTAAACCCAAGTGGAACGGTATTTCGACACAACTCTTGACATGGGTTGTTATGTGATCGAAAATGATGACGTCATTAGTGACGTTATCGTCACGACCACAACAACCGCGGTCGCCTTGTGGAACGGCCAACGGAGCATTTTGGGCGTTGTGAGCTACAAGTGGAACGCACTGGTTATTATTATTGTCAGAACACATTTGATTTATTTGATATTGACATAGGTGTTACATTGAATTGTTATAAAAAATTGCGTAAATTATTATTAATTTATTATTAAATGAATGAATTATTCTATTATATAGTTTTGTTAATTAGACATCTACACTAATATTATAAAGAGGTAAAATTGTGACTGGATATTCGGGGTAAACTCTATTAGTACTGGTCCTATTTTGAAAATTCTTTCACCAGTAGAAAGCTAAATTTTTCCTGATTGACACGAGCTATATTTAACTGTAATTAATAATATTTTTAATGACTCCCAGCGAAGTGGGCACGAGTCAGCTGGTGTAATATACAATATAATAATACAATCATTTACTTACAACATTCTAACTGGTTTCGTAAACAGTGGAATAAAAGTCAATATCTTCATCTATTAAAGTAAAACTAATAAAGGCATAAGTTTATAATATTAGTTTTATTTGTAGATTAGATGTTTTACACAGAATACAATTTTTAAAGAAGTGACACCTTCAGTTTTGGTTTTTTTTTTTTTTATTGTAGGAGATCAGCAGACAGGCAGACGGCCCACTTGATGGACAGCGGTTACCATCGCCTATGGACATTTGCAACACCAAAGGTGCTACGAATGCGCTGCTGCTCTCTTTAGGGAGCCTGGAACCTGGTCACCAATGCCGAAACACAACACAGGGTTATTATGGCGGCATACTCTAGACCAGGGGTGGTCGCCATCCAGTCGGGCAAATGCCCTACCACCTGGCTGTGGGTTGTTTTGTCGCCTCTTACGACAGGCCGCCTTGCCGCAGGAAATTGTATTCTTTCTCCGTTCCTGCACGGATAAAACGGTTTATTCTAAAGATGTCAAACCATATTCCTTTTATCTAAGGAGGTTCAATAGCTTTACTATAAAGAGTATATACATACTCTAACATTTTCTCTTGAAGTTAAGGAACAACAGAGTCCTTAAACGTGCAGGCCAATCTCACGACAAAGCATAGCCAGCCTTGGCTTATACAGAGCCTTTGTGAACATGTCCGCAATTTGGTTTTCTGTACCAATCTTTGCAATCATCATAGTTCCATCAGCTATGGCTTCTCGTATAAAGAAATGTCGTAGCTTGATATGCTTGGTTCTGTTGTGGAATTCATATGGTGGATTCAGTGCAAGCTTGATGGCAGATTCATTATCCATATGGAGAACAGGATTTATCGTTGATTGCTCCACTTTCATATAATTTAGGGAAAAGAATATAATAGTCATAAAAATTCGTAAAAGTTTGCCGATTATTAAAAAAATACTGAATCAATTTTGAAAATTATTTCACCAGCGGAAAGCTACAGTTTTCCTGAGTGGCACAGGCTCTATTTTATTGTGATTAATAATATTTTTAATGACTCCCAGCGAAATGGGCACGAGTCAGCTGGTATACATAATATACCATGCCATACCATAATATTTTATCCGTGCAGGAACGGAGAAAGAATACAATTTCCGGCGGCCGGGCAGCCTGTCGTAAGAGGCGACAAAACAACCCACAGCCAGGTGGTAGGGCACATGCCCGACTGGATGGCTACCACCCCTGGTCTAAAGTACGTCGCCATAACAACCTTGAGTTGTGTTCCGGTATTAGTGACCAGGTTCCAGACTCCCTTAAGAGAGCAGCAGCGCATTTGTAGCACCTTTGGTGTTGCAAATGTCCATAGGCGACGGTAACCGCTTTCCAACAAGTGGGCCATCTGCCTGTCTGCTGAACTCCCGCAATAAAAAAAATAAAAAATATATACAATATAATAATACATTCATTTAACACATTTATTACAACTTTTAGTTAATTTAGGTTATATTTAAATTACTTCTAAGTTTTTTTAGATTAGATTGTAATATTAATGTGGCATTTTTAAATACAACATTTATGAAAAAAAAAAACTTACAAAATTCCAACCGGTTGCGTAAGCAGCGGAACAAAATTGTAGTTGACGCACAATATCTTCATCACTTTCATATAATTCAGGGGAAATAATATAACAATTATAAATATTCGTAAAATTGTGATGACAAAGAAATAATAAATGTATCGAAATACGCAAACACACTTCCCTTGTTAGTTTAACCTTTTTCAAAACCCCACTATTTTTTACATCCAAAATTTCCATTATTTTATTATAACAATGATATTTATTTCTAAATTAATCTATGTAATACATTTATAAGTAAAATAAAAACAATAAAAAATGTTTCTTATATTTGTTGGTATTTAATTTACATAAATAATTAATACGTTATATGGATATTATATTTTATTTTTTTAAATTTAAGTACATGTATCACTTTATTACAAGGTTTATTAGGTATTGATTTCAAAATGTATGGTCTCAATTCCAAAGCTGTACAAATAATTAATAAATATATAAGATTTATATAAATATGCTAAGCTGTATTTACTTAAATACATTATATTCTTAGGTGTTCAATGATAATGTATTCACGTGGTTCCACTTGTATAAATATCAGGCCTATATCCCATTAACACTGATAATGGCAATTTCGTAAGTTCTTATGGGCGTTCCTTAATAGCGTGATAACGGCCAAAAAGGGGTTTTTGATCGATTTCTCAGCCATCATATTTTTGAGATCCAAATATAGTCAAAATTTTCGAAAAATTTCTTGATAGAAAATAATTGCAAAGTAACCTCTAGACGTGTTCTTCAATCTTTAATATTGTTATTACTGTTAATCGTACATCGCAAAAATTATTAACAGTAAGTTATAATATTATTAGAAATATAATCATTATAGTTCTTTTATTCATTTACTTAGCGAATTTCGAAATAATTAATTATTTTATTATAAATGACTTCACAAAGCTCGCTTGCCGGTCCCGATGTATGGAATTTTGAATACCTTGGTGCAATGTACACGCCCCGCTTTGCTGAAGCTGGCCATTCGAAAATAATTTTAAATATATTTAATTAATATAAAGGAACATTATTATAAAATTATATATAATCGAATACATTGCACGAAAATTCAACTTATTTATATTGTTATCTACCCATTGTCCCTCAAAACTTTAAGTAGAATATTGAGCCCAGATCACCGACTTCTATGGGCAAGGTGCCCAGAAGGCTGGCTACGTTTCCTCGTTGGATCATGAAGAAATAAATAAATATCATTTTAAATAAATAAAGAGGCAATAATAACGAGAATTTCGAGGAGCCCCGGCACACTCGGTTAGATTATGCGTTAGAGAATCCAAACCATAGTAGGTTGAGAGTTCGAGATCTAGCTTTATTTGTTCTAATAGGGTTTTTTACTTTTTTATCAAAGTTAATAAAACGTAAAGGTCTTTTTCGCGTTTTGAATAATTTTTAAACAAATGGCGCTGTTCCATCCATCAAAGTAAATATCGGCTTCGTGGGGCTGGCTAAAAGACTACCACTACTGGCCACTGAAATATTAAAATAAATTACCCCGCTTAAAACCGTTAAAACGTAGTTATTATTATTATATATTAGTCGCGAAAACTTAAGAAAATGTTATGGACCACGTAGTAAGGTACGTTTCTTTAGATGGTTACGTGTATAGTATATATATATATATATATATATATATATATACATATAATATAATATCAGCCCATAAATGTCCCACTGGTGGGCTCGGTCCTCCCATTATAGAGGAATCGTACAGTATACCCGCCACGCTTGTCCAAGGCGGCTTGGCAGGTTTGACACATCGGTTATCTCGATGTGCAGGTTGCATCACGATGTTTTCCTTCACCGTTATTAGCACCTGGTAATTGTAACAATATGCACATTAGAACAGAAAACTGACTAAGAGGTGCATGCGTTCTGGTCAAGATCGAACCCGCGCCCTTCGAATCAGGGGCGCGTGCGCTAGCCACCACTTACCTTACACGCTACCACGACTTGTATAGTAGATATGCAAAATTTCATGAAGATCGTTTCAGTAGTTACGGTGTGAAAGTGTAACACAGAAACTCGCATTCGCTTTTATAATATTAGAAGATTACTAAGGTATGTCCGAGACTTAGGCCACGCTTGACTTCAAATTCCCGCAGGATTCCCGGGACACAAAGTACCGTAGCATTAGAAAATAATATAAGCTACCATTCTAGTGAATAAATAATTACTATGCACCCGGACAACTTCATCCGCTCTCTAGGAAATTACAGTAGGATTCCCGGGATAAGACGTATTTCAAATTTTATTAAATCAAATTTGCTATCGATCAGTGAATAAAATCGCATTGAAATTTGTTTTTTTTTTGACCTGGCCATTTTAAAGAATTCCCAAAAATTCCCACGGGATTCCCGCAATAAAAACTAGCGCAGTGAGACGTTTATGGGCTGTTATTATTTATTATTCAATAATCTTATACTAATGTATAAATCTGAAGAGTTTGTTTGCTTGAACACGCTGATCTCAGGAAATACTGATATGATTTGAAAAATTCTTTCAGTGTTAGATAGCACATTTATCAAGGAAGGCTATAGGCTGCATATCATCACGCTATGTACAATAGGAGCGGAGTACCAATGAAGAATGTTTGAAAATCGGCAGGTTTTTTTTACTATTCCGAGCAGACGGAGTCGCGGAGAGTCTGTAATGTATGTATATATATGTGTACGTATATGTTTACCAACTTCGCAACAGTATGTAGTTATGTTTTGACCTCAGTTAGTAGACCTTAGATCTTAGTTTATATACAATAGAATTACCTAAAGACCTCTATGTACTCGTGTAAGCACTAAAAAAATCATTTGAATATTCAGCTCTGCATTTTGAAAGACCTAACAAATGCTTCCTAAGATATTCTACAACAATACAATAATAAATACGACAAAAATATCCACCACACGCAAATTAGTAATTTAAAATTATTTATTATTTTTAATGTGGCAGAACCGTGCTAAAATTAATTGTACGTCTTTCAAGACCACTGGCCAAAATGGCACGAACTTTTGGAGGGCTTGCGTGGGGCCATGGGGAGGCCAACACGTATAGGCCACTTGACAAGTTTAATGTAAATATGTTATGGTTGCGC
Source organism: Dendrolimus punctatus (assembly GCA_012273795.1). NCBI lineage: Eukaryota > Metazoa > Arthropoda > Insecta > Lepidoptera > Lasiocampidae > Dendrolimus > Dendrolimus punctatus. Next base: position 10,250,332 of record CM022554.1, on the reverse strand, counting down.
CGAGGAACACCTCCTTGTAAATTCTTCCTCCCCATCCTCGCCATCAAGAATAAAATAAAACTTTAAATGAAGAATGCGCATAAACAAGAGATTAGACAGAACTGTCACTGCTGTCACCGCTATAAATTACATACGCATATATAAAATTGTTGGAACACGAAAGAAGAAAATAAACTGTTATATACACATTTAATGAACATTAGCCACGATCCTAGTGAGAGTGTGAACCCGGGGGACGTGGTGGCGGACTGGTGGCGAGGTGAGTTTTCCTTCCTTGCTTCTTCTTCCCGTCCCTTTGCCTTCTCCCGGCCATCGCATCGCGCCCGCATGTGGCGTGACACTGACCGGCGATTATCCCTGTCTACACCCAAGGAGAAGCCCCGGCTAATGTAGGGCTATTGTGGGAAATGAGAACAAAAAGTACCGGGCTATTGGGGTGAACTGTTAGTCGTACTAGCGGTCTGGGAATATGGGGACTATGATTACATTACAGTTTTTGGAACTGTCGGAGCTACGGTCTAATTATTGGTAAGAAACTGCGCAGGACAGAGAAAATCGGCCTCGTTTCGAAGGCCACGACCCACTTTGGGTCGCTGAGCCAACGAAATAAATACAGTTCACACAACGTGTCACGTTTAACAGAACAGTTGGTGATTTACTGCACACAGACCTGGACACTAATGCCGGAACACTCTAGACTAGAGGTGGTAGCAGTCCAGGCTGGCAAATATCCAACCACCTGACTGTGGATTGTCTTATTGCGTCTTACAGGCCGCCCGACCGGAGTAAATTATATTCTTTCTCCGTTCCAGCACCAATGAAACACCGCTCCAACACAAAATATCGTCGTCAAACCTTTACCTTTGAAATACAGCCCTTTTTTAGGATTCAGACAGTTTATATAATTGACGTGAAATTTAATTAAACCTATAATTATTGTAATTTTCTATGCCTCACTGGCCAAACAATAGTATAAAAGCACTTTTGCTTTTATGCTATTGTTATAACCTAGGCCCCGACAAAGACCAATTCCCGGTACAGAACTGTAGACCTGTCGGCATTTGAACTAATTGTCATCCTTTTATGATCGGCATACGTGTCTTGTGGAGAACAGCCTGTTTTCCTATTACACTCGCTCATTACCATCATTAGCCAGGTGTTACAAGCTAATTCTAGGAAACTGTGGCGACGTTGCCGGGCGGGCACCTTTGTATTTGTGAAGCATAAAACGACGGGCTGATGGAGAGAGGAGGCAGTCAAGCTACGATACGAGCGTGACGTGTGTACATTCAAATCTGATAGTGACGGACTTTGCGCGTTTTATTGAATTACGACCTTCTGTATTACGTTTTGATTTGTTGTATTCGGTTATATTTGTACCTGTGTTATACGTGTTCGTATATTTTAATGGCATTTTAATTCGAGTCCCGCTAAATTCGTAACACTGTCATACATACTCTGATATGTAAATATTCATGTTTCAGAAATAAATAATCTTTCTCCTTGTCAGTTGCTAAGTTTTAAAACTGCATAAATTTATTGTCATTGTCATTTCAAAAATATTAAATGTATGTTAAGTATATTCAAAAATTAATTACATATATTTGTTTTCAATTCATTAATTTCCTTGAAAAAAGCATTGACATCAAAAACCTCTAACATTTTTCAACTTTACATTGTATGTATTTTCTTGTTCTTTAAAATTTATTGTCGTGATAAAAAGTATCCTAAGTATGGCTTCGGGTTAAAAGCCACCTCTGTGTGAAGTTTTATTCATACGTTCTGTAGTTTTCAATAACTTGTTTTTTAAAAAGGTTTTTAAATACAAGATTTTGAGATCCTGGATATCATGTAGCAGCAGAGTGCTAGTCAAGCAAAACGAGCCCAAACACGACGGGTCTATCTTGTTTAGTGCAGGAGTTCCTATGGCCACCTTCCGACTCCATCAGATCAGCTCCATGGTACCATATACATATTGTCACGCGATATACATATACAAAAAAACCACTTGCTCCCTGGATATATTAGCTTAGCATCACTATTATAGTGTTTCACTCACTGGTAGTTATCAAAAATTTTCAATGAACTCAAATGAACGACTCACCGACTCTTCAGGTGATCAGAGGGCTGGTGCCTACCTCGGCCAACGGATCAGTATGGCGATCCAGCGAGGAAACGTAGCCAGCCTTCTGGGCACCTTACCCATAGGAGACGGTGATCTGGGCTCAGTATTCTACTTATAGTCTTGAGGGACTATGGGTAGAATACAATACAAATAAGTTAAGTTTTCTTACATTGTATTCAAAAGTATGTAACTCAAATATTAAATATATTTCGCGAGAGTAATCACTCAGTGCGTCTTCAAAACCACTCCGCGGACTACCCGCTTTTCGACGTGCTAAAAAAGTGCCCTCGCATGGATCCCATAACAAACGAAAACCGGCGTTCGATATCATTCCTGTTATAAAGTATACATTAAATATAGATGATATTCTCTTAGTAACACTAGTAACAATATGTAACACTATGGCTCTTTCTATATGTTTTGTCTGTGGTTCCGGCGTCCATGTTGTTCCGTCTTGAATAAAGTGTTAATGGCTTGTCAATCGAATACCACTGCGTTTTATTTAAATTATGATAGGTTATGGCCCAGATTATGGCCTTTAGTTAGATTAAAAAGTCAGTTTAGTGTATTAGCTAGATTTTTTACTATCGTGTTTGTAGATTCGATTGCAGTTAAAGCCAGAAACTTTATAACGCATTTCGTGGTAATAATTGATAGTCACAGTAATGGCGGCCAGTTCATTTCTAACCAATGTGCCGAGGTTAAAAGGTCGCGAGAATTATCACGAATGGGCATTTGCAGTAGAAAACCTTTTAATTCTGGAAGGCATGCAGAATAGCATCAAGCCGGATGGAGGTGACAGTGCAATTTCTAGCTCAGAAAATGCCAAGGCAAAGGCCAAATTAATTTTGACGATTGATCCAACGCTTTACGTCCACATTAAAGGTGCAGAAAATACAAGAGACCTGTGGGAAACATTGAAGCGAATGTTTGATGACTCAGGATTCTCAAGAAGAATCACGCTATTGCGTAATTTGATATCGATCAGATTGGAAAATTCCGAATCGATGACTCATTATATTACGCAGATTATAGAAACGGGTCAAAAATTAAGCGGAACAGGATTCAACGTGAGTGATGAGTGGATTGGCAGCTTATTATTGGCTGGATTGCCTGAAAAATACTACCCTATGATAATGGCCATAGAACATTCAGGAATCGCCATTACGGCTGACGTAATAAAAACCAAGCTCATTGATTTGGCTGAAGGCGGAAACGAATCAGGTAGCGCATTTTTCAACAGAGGGCAGCAGTGGAACAAATCTTATGATAAGGTTGGCAGCAAGTTGAAAAATGGCGGCCAGTTAACTTCAAACGTCAAAAATACAAATGTCAATGTCAAAGTAAGATGTTATAAATGTAAACAGATCGGACACTTTAGGAATAAATGTCCAATGTTAAAATTGAATCCATCTGATAAAATCAGTGCGTTTTCGGCAGTGTTTTTACAAGGCAATCATTGTAAAACAGATTGGTATTTGGATTCGGGGGCGAGTGTACATATGACGCGAGATATAAACTTGATAAGCGCGAAAAAACAAAACAATGTAAAGCAAATTACTACGGCCAACAAAAGTGTTATGCCGGTAGTATGCTCTGGTAATATCAATATTATTACAATTACCCCGAAAAGGAGACATGAAGTCATAATAAACAATGTTTTATGTGTACCAGACTTGTGTACTAATTTAATATCAATCAGTCAGCTGATAAAGAATGGAAATAAAATACAATTTAAAGAAGATTGCTGCTGTATTTATAACAAAAAGAATAAGTTAGTGGGGATAGCTGACTTAATTGACGGTGTGTATAAATTGAGAATGGAAAAGAAACAATGCTTATTTACATCATCATGCAGTGTAAATAGTGAAACATGGCATAGAAGGTTGGGCCACTTGAATTCCAGTGACATGAATAAAATGAAGGATGGTGCAGTGACAGGTATGTTTTATATCGATAAAGCAGTCATTGATAAGAGTACATGTGCAGTATGCTGTGAAGGAAAACAGGCACGTCTACCCTTTACTCACCTGGGTACCAGAAGTAGCTGTGTATTAGATACCATACATGCAGATGTTTGCGGGCCCATGGAGCAACCTTCAATTGGTGGATCAAGGTATTTCCTTATTTTCCTTGATGATTATAGTCGCATGGCATTTGTTTATTTTCTTAAGGCAAAAAGTGAAGTATTTAAATATTTTAAGGAATATAGATCTTTGGTAGAAAACCAACATAATAAAAGAATTAAAATATTTCGTAGTGATAATGGCTTAGAGTTTTGTAGCAATGAGTTTGAAAATTACTTAAAGCAAGCTGGGATTGTCCATCAAAAAACTAACACATATACTCCAGAACAAAATGGTATGTGTGAGCGCATTAATCGCACTATTGTCGAGAGGGCTAGATGTTTAATGTTTGATGCAGGACTTGACAAAAAGTTCTGGGCCGAGGCAACCCATACTGCAGTTTATTTAAGAAATAGATCCATTGCAGCAGGTTTAAATAATAAAACACCATATGAACTTTGGATGAATAAAAAACCAGATTTAAGTCACATACGGATATTTGGTAGTCAAGTGATGGTTCATATACCCAAGGAGAAGCGACTCAAGTGGGATATGAAGGCTATAAAAGGTATATTGGTGGGTTACGCCGATAATATCAAAGGCTACAGGATTTATGATCTCCAGAAAAATTGTATAATAATAAGTAGAGATGTCATTGTTCATGAAAATATAGAAAAAGGAAAGACATCAGACATATTAGTTTCAGTGGGGGAAATATTACCACTGGAAGAGCAAAAGAAGAGTTGTGATGAGGTACAGGAACGTGATTCAAGTGACAGTGAATATGTACTAAGCTCATACAACAGTATATCTTCAGACTCGGAGAAAGAAATCACTAATATAGAAGGTGACTCTATATTGAAAGAGACTTCAAAAGAAGATGAATACCATAACTTAAAGAGGAAAAGAAAAGAACCAAAGCGTTATGGTCATTTTACTTCAGTGGAGAGTGTGACAAAAGATCCTTCAAGCATCCAAGAGGCCATGAAAAGTCCAGATAAGGATAAATGGATTAAGGCTATGCAGGAAGAATTACAGGCTTTTGAGGAAAATGATGCATGGTCTGTAGTGAATCAAGTGCCGCGAAATAAAACATTAGTGAAGTGTAAATGAGTATTTCGTAAAAAGTCTGATAGTGATAACAGTGTGCGTTTCCGGGCTCGTTTAGTGGCAAAAGGTTTTACGCAGAAACCTGGAATTGACTATAACGAGACATTTTCACCTGTAGTTCGGCATTCAACATTGAGATTGTTATTTGCTTTATCTGTACAATTAAACTTGGATATTACTCATTTAGATGTAAAAACAGCTTTTTTAAATGGTCATCTTAAGGAGGATATATATATGGTTCAACCTAGTATATATGATAATTGTACAAATAATGTTGTTAAGTTGAATAAAGCTATATATGGTCTTAAGCAGTCATCTAGCTCTTGGTATGAAAGAGTAGATCTTTGTTTAAACCAATTAGGTTTTAAGAAAAGTCATTTAGAGCCTTGTGTTTTTATGAAAATTAATAATAATGTTAAAATTATTGTAGCTCTATATGTTGATGATTTTTTTTGTTTATTCTAACTGTAAATCAGAAACTGATAGTTTAATTTCTGTGTTGAGTTCTAACTTTAAAATTAAAAATTTAGGACAAGTTACTCAATGCTTAGGAATGAGAGTAAACATTGATAAAGATTTAAATAGCATTACCTTGGATCAGGAACAGTATATAGAAGAGTTGTTAATAAAATTTAACATGACCGATTGCAAAGTGGCAAATACACCTATGGAATGTAAACTAGATGTTAAATTAGGTGATTTTTGTGACACTAGTATACCTTATCAACAGTTAATTGGTAGTCTTATGTATTTGTCAGTGTTAACTAGACCTGATATTTCTTATAGTGTTAGTTTTTTAAGTCAATTTAACAATTGTCATACTAATGTTCATTGGTCATATGCAAAGAGAATATTGAGATATTTAAAGAAAACAAAAAGTTATTGTTTGAAATACATAAAAGAAAAACCTAAATTAGAGGGATTTGTTGATGCTGATTGGGCTAGCAACTCAGTAGACAGAAAATCATATACAGGTTATTGTTTCATGATGTCAGGCTCACCTGTTTCATGGGAGAGTAGGAAGCAAAGAACTGTTGCGCTTTCATCAATGGAGGCAGAATACATGTCTATTGCTGAGGCATGCAAAGAGGCTATGTATTTGAGTTCATTGCAGAATGAAATAACTAATTATATGTATCCTATAGTATTGTATAATGATAGTCAGAGTGCCCAAAAGCTTGTAGCAAATTATGTAGTTCATAGAAAATCTAAACATATTGATATTCGATATCATTTTGTGAAAGATGCTGTTAATGACAACATAATTGATATCAAATATTTGTCGAGTTCTGAAATGCCTGCAGATGTACTGACTAAATCTTTGAGTGCTACTAGACATAATAGTTGTGTTTCTAAATTAGGTGTTGTACATTAATTTATAGTATATTTAATGTAGTGGGGGTGTTATAAAGTATACATTAAATATAGATGATATTCTCTTAGTAACACTAGTAACAGTATGTAACACTATGGCTCTTTCTATATGTTTTGTCTGTGGTTCCGGCGTCCATGTTGTTCCGTCTTGAATAAAGTGTTAATGGCTTGTCAATCGAATACCACTGCGTTTTATTTAAATTATGATAATTCCGAACAATGTCAATAAGCTTGTCCAACTGTTGATCCACTTTCCGCTCTTTCTATTATTGTAATAACATTTTTAACAAAGGACATCCTCCTCTGACACCTAAAAAGTATATATTGTGGCGATCGAGGGTAAAACTTTCCGGCAGCATAAACCAGTCGCAAGACTTTTGGAAAAACGCAGAAAATTCTGGAAGGAAAAGACAAGGACGGATACATTTCAGAAAGGGATGAACGATGAACGAATGTTCTAGAATAGGAAGTTCTGGAAGGAAACGACAGAGATAGATAGATGTTAGAAAGGGACAGATAGTAAATAAAAGAATAACGATATTATGGGTTCTAAAAGATTCTACTGGGTATATAAGCGCGTAAGGCGCGCCGCCCGGGCAGTTTTGGAGTTGAGTTCAGTTCAAGACGGTAAAGCGACAAGTGCGATAGTAAAAAGTTGGAAGAGAAGGTTAATAGAAGACAGTGACGAGTTAAGTGGAGAATTTAGTGACAAGTTTAGTGGACAGTTCAGTGAAGGAAGAATGTAGCGTAATTCGAGAGATGAAACCGAAGCGAGCTAGACGCGGTAATATCGGAGGTGAGCACTGCAGTCGCAGGAGGTGGTCTACGCAATATCGGCGACGGTATTTTGAGTGAGACAACTTATTGTCGGGACAATGCATTGTTAGTGGTGTGTAAAGTGAGACAGGAGACGCGCGGCTGTGTAAATTAATAAAAGCTTTTAGTTAAAAACTGGTGTTTTCTTCCAATCCTAAGTGCGTACCCCCGCTCGCACGTAACAATATAATAGATAAGTATAAAATATTCTGTTAAGATATTTATCTTAGCATTGTTTAAATAAATAATACATTATTTTCACAGACGTGCAAAAGAAAAAAAAACAATTCAACAAAAATATAATTGGTGATTCTTATCTCATCATGATGTGTTTAAATGTATATTTAAACATAGTTAAACAGTTTCTACTTATAGTTAACTTATACATAAAAAACAAATAGTGCTAAAAGTCGTGGGCAATAGTTTTTAAGTATTAACAAGTAATGTTATATACGCCTAAAAAGTGTGTGTGTCTTGAGAAAAGTGGTAAAAACACTGTTAAGAGTTACAGGGCTCGAATTAAAATGTCGTTAGAATTACTTTAGAATTTATTAGAACTACACTAACACGTATAACACAGGTACAACTACAACTGGACACAACCAGTACAATTTGCACGATTCAATAATAAGCGCAAAGTCCGTCATTATATAGCTCATCGAATGTACACACGTCTTGCTCGTATCATAGTCGTCGTTTGACTGCCTCACCCCTTCTCGGGAATTGTTTTATACTAAACTAAACAATATGTCTGGTCGCATAACAATAGAATCACACCTGGTTAATGACAATCATAAACGATTATAATATACAATAGGATGTTTTTTATAATTACAAATTTTAAACACAAAGTAAACAAAAGAAGTCCAAATGCCGAAAGGTAAAAAATTGCAGGTGTACATTCTTTTATATTTGTCGGCATTTGGTCGTAACAATATAATAAAATATAATAAATAAGAGATAATACCCGTTGCTGGAGTAATCCAGGATCGTTAAATTCTAGCCATTGCATCCGTTGCTTCCCCGAGTGGACAATGTGGTAGAGATGTACCAGAGAAAGGGCACAGTTCACACAGTGTGACATTTTTAACAGAATCGTTTGTGATTTACTGCACAAAGACACGGACCGTCTTAAAAACGTTCAATACAGTCCACACCACCAGCATAGAAACAGTAGGTACAAGGTAGGTCTTCAAAGATATTTCATGCAGGAATCCAAAAACACTACTGGATACGAACTCATTAGCAAAACACACTCAAAAATTATAAGTAAAAACAAAAGTTCCTTTAGTATCTCACGACGACCACAATGCTTGGGCTGATATTCCACAAAGCGACCGCGTTATGTAAAGTTGTGGCGAAGCCGGCAATAACAATACAAAGTATTAACAAGCAACAAAATAATAAAAACAATAGAGGCTGGCAATGCTGCTTCAAAAGCTGAAGCTCTCAAACGGCGCAAATATGGAACCTTACGAAGGGGTTACATATTTTGCCGTTTGGAGTTGAAACATTAGGTCCGTGTGGTCCATCGGCAAAGAGATTTGCCAGAAACTCTTTGATGCCACCCGAGATCAGAAGGCTGGCTCACATTTCGTGCCATACAGCGCGGCAATGCAGCCAGCCTTATGGGCACGCTCCTCTCTGGTAGCTTGCTTACATAATATAACTACGTTTTAATGGCTTTAAGCGCGAGAATTTATTTGTTTTTATTATATCGAACATTTCGCCACTTTTCAGTAGCCGTGATCACGGAAGGCAAAAATGTCAAGTGTCAATGAGTATTGTTAAATTTTTACTAAGCCTACCGCCAATATGTTCATTTTAATTATTTATTGAAGTGATAACTTCTTATGGGAGGGTAAACCGTTTCGTTACGTAACGCGTTACGTGGCTAGTCTGACTGGCGTCCCTTTCTCTCGCGCATACGGTAGCGGTAGGCAGGCTCCTCTTCTTTCACCCTAACCCACGGCGCCCGTCGTATTCCTTTTAATGTACATATTCAAGAATTGTAACTAAGAATGAAATACATTTTATAATCAATAAAAAAATGATTAATAAATATAATATAATAATAAAACCTTTCCTTAAATTATCATATTAATATATGTACACATTTTTAATTTTGTTATTATTTACTCTATGGAAGCCAAATTTACTATCGCTTTGTAACATGTTGTGGCTTGAAGAGACGAAGCGGTGCAAGAAACTTTGCAGCAATGCCTAGCTCTAATATCTTCTTGATACATAAAAATGAATCATAGAAATATGTGTACGCGCATAACTTGAAAACAACTTTACCGATTTTGATGATTTTGTTTTTGTGTGTTTGACTGGGTTCCCAGATGGTTTAGATTAGATTAGAGTAGTTTTCTATAATTTAATGTCCCAATATTTATCTCTAATATGATGTGGTAATTATTTATATTAAAATTCAAATCCTCTGAATTGTAGATAGACGGTATTCACTACATTTTATTTTCTTTGGCAGATGAGATAATGTTTTACTGTGTTTGATTTATTTTATTATATATAAAATTTTAAATAAGACATTTTATGTAATATAATAAATATAAAATATTATCTTAAATATAATAAATTCTTGTCATTTATAAACTTTTGAATTAAATTATCAATGACTCCAATCCGCTCTCCGTTGTACCATTTTGCCAAGTTTTTTCTAATATATAAAATTCTCGTGTCACAGTTTTCGTTGCCATACTCCTCCGAAACGGCTTGACCGATTTTGATGAAATTTTTTGTGCTTATCCGGTATCTATGAGAATCGGCCAACATCTATTTTTCATCCTCCTAAATGTTAGGGGTAGTCCACCCTTAATTTTTTTTTTAAATTTTTTAGACAAAATTTTTAATTTCTATTTTTTTATGATACAACATACAAAAATACATACAACCCTAGACTTTCAACCCTCTACGATCAACCCCTATTTTTTAACGGGCAGGACGACGTCTGCCGGGACAGCTAGTATACTATAAAATTGTTGGAGGGATGGCGAGGTGTACTAAAAATGTCTGAGAGTGGGTGTATGACATGTATGTAAGCTGAAAGGTTCTCTGATTAAAGGTATAGTGACCTATATGGTAGGTATAGCTGTTATTTGATTACATAAATCCTTCTGAGTTGTTGCAAGTATTACACATATCGTAAATTAAAAAATGATATAGGAGAATAGGACTTACCACATTCCAGTTAGTTAACATACAGTGTGGGTATTTATATATAGTTAAATATATTATCGGTTCCTTAATCTGTTGTTCAGTTAAATTAACTATAATCATGTGCCCCACAGCAAGTATAAAATAAAAAATAACACAATTCATCAAATGAAATAAAAGTCTATACGCGAAACAAATTTGACGATTTTGATAAATTATTTTGAATAATTTATTATCGAAATCCATTTTTGGTTTTGTAAAAAACACTTCTTTCCCTTTCGTATTAAATATTGTCATTTTACGTAACGTAGTGTTTCTTAACGCGGCGTTTTGTTCAGTAATGAGTTTATTTTGCGTCTGTAATAATTTCTGGTTTTGTTGTGAATTGTTTAAAGTATTAAAGTGTGACGGAAATTTGCTTAAGTTTGGTTCTGCGTATCGTATATATTATTACGAGTGCGGGACTCTTATCAAAATGCCGTTGGAATTAGTAAAGAATTTATTAGAACTATACAAACAGGTATAAAACAGGTACAAATATAACTGGACACAACCAGTACAAAATTTTATGATTCAATAACACGCCCAAAGTACGTCATTATTAGCTTATCGAATGCACAAGTCTTGCTCGTATCGTAATCCTCGCTTGACTGCCTCACCCCTCCGTTCGGGCATTCCTTTATCCTGTACAAATACAATATGTCTCGACGCCAAACAATAATTTCCAAGAATTAGCTCGACACACCTATCTAATGACTGCCATAAAAGATTACAATACATAATAGACTGATTTTCTTAACTACAAATTTTAAACACAAAGTAAACAAAATAAGTCCAAATGGGGCAAGGTAATAAACTGTTCTTTATGGCAGGCAGGTGTGCATTTACTTTTGTCAGCCTGTAACAATATAAATAAGTATATATATACTAACTGATGCCCGCGACTTCATCCGCGTGGTGCGGTTTCTTAACTATCCCACGGATTTTTTTCGGGATCAAAAGTATGCTATATGTTGACCAGGGATATAAGCTATCACCATATAAAATTTTAATTCAATCGGTCCAGTCAAAAAAAAAAATACGCTGAAGCCCATCAGAAACGGCTTCATCACCATGTAAATGTCGAGGCCATCCAGCTCCTTGATAATACAGATTTATTAAGAAGACTCAAGAGGACAAAACCGTTTGAGTTAGTGTTATAATACTCTTATAATAATAAAGTGTAGTGCTATGTGCTAAACATTAACAAAGAACACATGAACAAAGTGTCTTCTCCTTAATAAAGACAATAAGAAACGTGTTATTGGACACATTCTTAGTTTAAATTATATCTAGTTATTTTAGGTCAGATTTAAATTACTCATTAGTCTTTTTTCCTAGATTAGATTGTAATTTTAATGTTGTATCACTAAGGTGCATCATTTATTAAAAAAAAAATCGGTCCAGTCGTTTCTGAGATTAGCCCGTTCAAACAAACAGAGGAACAATTTTTTTTTAAAATATCTAAATTAGTTCTATTTCACTTACATACCCCTGACTCGGTTTTTTTCATTATACAGAAATTCGACCTCAACGGCGACCACTCAAATGTCATTAATGCACAGAAAAAAAACAGAACAGAGTTCTGTGCAACATCAAAAAGGTATACTTACTACTATTTATCCTTCTTGGCCTTTTGCTATTAAAACTTTAGCCGTAGTTAGTATTTAACGAACCCGTGTCCCAAATTTAAATAATGAGGGTTTCACTCCTGGCTCTTAAAAGACATGTATTTCTTAGTCATTTCTTACCAAAATGTGATAGATGGATAAACGAGTATAGATAACATTTTTTTATTTTATTGCATGAGTTCAGCAGTCAGGCAGACGGCCTACTTGATGGAAAGCGGTTACCATCGCCTATAGAATTTTGCAACACCAAAGGTGCTACTCTCTCGAATACGCTGCTGCTCTCTTAAGGGAAACTGGAGCTTGGTCACTAATAACGGAACACAACTCAACATTTTTATGGCGGCATACTCTAGACCAGGGCTGGAGCCCCTCCAGTTGGGCAAATACCCTACCTACCACCTGGCTGTGGGTTGTTTTGTCGCCTCTTCCGTTCCGGCGTTCCTGAACACATATTCATTGTAAACAAATTGTAATGTTCAAAGGGCGGTCTTATCGGTAATAAGCAATCTTTTCCAGACAACCCGTGGCAGGAATATTACTCCTAATCAGGAGTGGCGATGGTTGAACACATTATGATTGCATGCACCTGCACTACCTATATCGCCTGAATACATTTTTGAAGTGAAACTTCTATATAGAGGGGGTCTTACGATTTTTCGCTCACGAAAAGGTGTCACAGTCACGTGGTCACCGTCACCAATTCTTATATTTTTAAACTCGTGATATCGATTTTCGAATGGAATGTCCAAATTGAATAATTCAAAAAGTTATGTAAAAGTATTGAAGCAGTCTTGAATATGAAGTAATTTATTTTGATAAGGATTAATACCAAGATACAAATAAAGAGCCTTTTCTAGCGGCGGCAATTTAATTAATTTTTAAAAATTAAAAAGCACTTATTGTGGCATAACTATAGTAGTTAGGCATATGTTGTCCCGACACTTTTTGTAAATAATGATGTGTTCTACAAAGTCGTAGTACATTATTTTATTCTATCATCAATACTTTTCGCAGCGCACGCGATTTAAAGTACTTTATTACACCTTCGGTAACATTATTGGAGTTTTAGTAAGGACCCCCAATTTATTCGTAAATATAATATAGCCTATTCTACCCGGGAATAGCGTAGCTTGCCAACAGTGAATTAATTTTTCAAATCGGTTCAGTAGTTTCGGAGCCTCTTCATCAAAACTGAGCAAACGAAATATTTTTGAATTATTTTTTTGGAAATATTTGTCTGTTAACATAATTTGAGGTTCGAATGAAGAGTGATGATGAAAGATGCGCAAATTATTTTTGGTTCCGGATCGTATTAAGTTTTTTGTTTGATAAAACAAAATACGTTTAAATTAAAACTGCATTCAATCATAATTTGCAGTAAACCTGCGAAAAATCGAAATGTGTGCTGGGACACATATTAGAAGTGAAACTTCAACGGACAAGTGGCAAAACGAATCGCAACGGACAAATGGAAAATCTTCAACTGACAAGTGACCAAAATAAATCGCAACAAAATTTTAACTTGAAGTTTTACGGGCAGGTTTTCAAATTGGACAAGTACATTAACAATCTGCCCGTAACACTTCAAGTTGAAGTTTTGTTGCGATTCATTTTGTCACTTGTCAGTTGAAGATTTTCCACTTGTCCGTTGCGATTCGTTTTTCCACTTGTCCGTTGAAGTTTTTTTTATTTGGGTTGCCTGGAAGAGATCGCTTTGAGTGATAAGGTCGCCTATTGTATTGTCTAGAAAATATTGTAAGTATGATCTGTTTTGTAATTGTATGTTTTGGTGTGCAATAAAGTTGTTTGCGACAAACAAAACCTTCTCATTCATTATAATTAACAACCTCATTTAACAACCTCAAAAGTGTTATCTCACTCACTCTGTCTCTCTCTCTCTCTATTGTATGAATATTTACATTTTAATATATTTAACGATGTAAAAGGAAAATCATACTGAAAGATGATGGCCTGATGGTGGGAGAGGCAGTCGAGGGAGACGAGTGTACATATCGGGAATATCTATTAGTGACGGACTTTGCTCATTTTATTGAATTACGTCCGTCTGCATTACGTTTGCATTTGTTATATTCGGTTATATTTGTATCTGTGTTATACGTGTTTGTATATTAATAATAAAGTCTATAAAATTCCATCGGCATTTTAATTCGAGTCCCGCAACTCGTAACAATACTAATATATCATAATACACAACCCTACGGAACTCTAAATTCAATTATTAAATCGGGGCGAGCAAGGACATGACAATGTTATTTAAAAGGCAATCAAAAAACATTAATGCGATTTCAAAATAAAAATAAAATTATTATAACACTCCAGACTATCTCATACAGCGACGTTGCCAGCTTTCTGGCCACCTTATTAATTGAAGACAGTGCTATAGGCTCATTATTCTACTTATAGTCTTAAGGGATTAAAGGTAGAATACAATATAACTAGGTTTTCTCCTTTTTTAAATTAGTTTGTATTACACATTGTCACATTAATTCATAACTATTTTACACTTCAGAGTTGTTTTGAAATTTTACAATGATTAAGATTTAGATCCAATTTATTATTATTATTTATAATAAAACTTTTATAAATAATATACATCCCTATGGATTACTAAATTTAAATATAGAATCTGGTGAGCAAGGACATGAAAATTTTATTTAAAATAAAATTGAAAAACACTTAAAATTACGATAACAATCCAGACGATCTCATCCAGCGACGTTGCCAGATTTCCGGGCACCTTACTAATTGAAGACAGTGACTTAGGCTCAGTGTTCTACTTGTGGCGAAACAAACCTTTTCGCCCACTGCCTGGCAGGCGATATTTTTAGAATGAAGGATTGTCAATTGTGATGTGACAGAAGACACAGAGAAAAGTCGTCTACAAAATGTACATATTTTCATCCCTTTAAATATCATTATATATTTAATGTTACTTCTTTCGGATATGTAAATATACGTACGAAATTAGATATTTTATAAATGAACGGGTATTTATTTCTTCAACGACCCATCATACTTATAGTCTTAAGGGATTATAGGTAGAATACAATATAACTGAGTTTTCAGCAATTTTACACGTCAGACATTTTAAAATTATACAATGATTATTTGCGTATAATTTATTATTACGTACACATATACACTTGGTCACGCCTTTTTCCCATGGGGGTAGACAGAGAATATAGATCTCCACTTGCAACGATCCTGACAAACAACTCTCGCTTCATCTACTTTCATTATCCTCTTCATACATGCATGTTTATTTGATATGCTTTTTACCTGACCTCGTTTCAGACAAACAGACAAAATTTATTATTAATATTATACCCGCAGGGAGGCTTTATGGCGAAACCTTAGGTAAGTATCCGTGCAGGAACGGAGAAAGAATACAATTTCCTGCGGCCGGGAGGCCTGTCGTAAGAGGCGCCCAAAACAACCCACAGCCAGGTGGTAGGGTATTTGCCCTACTGTATGGCTACTACCCCTAGTCTAGAGTATGCCGCCATAACAACCTTGATGTGTGTTCCGGCATTAGTGACCAGGTTCCAATCTTCCTTAAGAGAGCAGCAGCGCATTTGTAGCACCTTTGGTGTTGCAAATGTCCATAGCCGATGGTCACCGCTATCCATCAACCGCTTTCCACCAGGTGGGCTGTCAGCCTGTTTGCTTCAGCTATAAAATAATAATATTAATCCCGCAGGCGGGCTTTGTGGCGAAGCCTTAGGTCAGTGGCGACACCTCGTACCTGACTCCGGGGGCCGAGGCAAGGCCCCCGCCTCCGCCTTAGCCAGCCGGTACGGAGTGGAGATCGCTAGAGCTAAGACTCAAGCTCCAGGGGTGGAAGTGATAAATGGCATCACGTCAGAAGTAGCTTCGGTGAACCTGCACCCCACCTCTATACACACCTTAGCCACTCAAACCCATATTGCCCCTGTCTTTTATGGCATTTTTCGGGGCCCATGCAGGGAGTGGCGAGTCACCGTCTGCCCATTTTTCCATGTTCCCCGAACATTCCACAATAGTCCTACATTGGCCGGGGCTTGTCCTTGGGTGCATTATTATATGGTGTAGACAGGGATAATCGCCGGTCAGTGTCACGCCACATTTACATTAAATTTGTCCAAAGGTCTCTACGTGTTGGCCTTTCCATGGCCCCGCGCTAGCCCTCCAAAAGTCCGGGCCATTTTTATGGCCCGTGGTCTTGAAAGACATACATTATAAAAATAATAAATTCTATATTATTTCCAACGGCATTTTAATTCGAGTCCCGTAACTCATAACATTAGCATAAAATCATTCATCATGCATAATCTTGTTTACACTTGGGTTTTATTTAACCTAGGCCATAATTATAGTAAATTGATCACGTTGCCACAATGAGTTTTTTACATTTCATACAATTTGTCGCAGACGCAGCTTGCTCTTGTAATTCTTCGGTGATTATCTAAGCAAACACGTTAAGTTATTATTTAGTCTATGACAAAGAATAAAAGAACAAATGCGGCATTTAGATATAGTCTGGCCATAATGTCTAAAAATTACCTATTTTTGTTGCCGCCTTGCAACATTTTATCTTACGTCAGTGCATTATAAACAAAGTTTCAATTTAACCACATTATTTTTATTTTTATGTTAATCCGACAAAAAAATTCGCTAAAAATAATTAAATAACTGTAATAAATTTCAAACAAAAACAGGCAGAAAAAGCTTCGGTGAACATGCAGCTCACCTCTCTACAGCCCTTAACCACTCACACCCACTGGCATTTTTTGGGGCCCATGCAGGTGGCGAGTCATCATCTACCCATTTTTCCACGTTACCTGAATATTTCGACGGGCAGATGCCATAGTCCCTATATTTTCAGACCTCTAGTGCCACTAGCAACCCAATAGCTCGGTACTTTTGTACTCGTTTCCCACAATAGTCCTACACTGGCCGAGGCTTGTCCCTGGGTTCATTTTTATATGGTGTAGACAGGGATAATCGCCGGTCAGTATCACGCCACATTTACATTAAATTTGTCAATGGACCTCTACGTTTTGGCCTTCTAATGGCCCCACGCAAGCCCTTCAAAAATCCGGGCCATTTTTACGGCACTTGGTTTTCAAAGACATACAATAAGTTTCATATGAGTTTACCGACGGTGTTTGGAGGAATAAGAAGCAAAAATCTTTTCGTTATAATTTGACGATATTAACTAAAGAACCGCCTACATGACAGGTTTGTAATAGCGTTAATAACATTTGAATCAAATAATAAAATTGCCCTGTTAACTAGTTACAAGGTGTTATAAAACTCCCGTTTTCAATATTAATGACCATCATTATTAAAGTAAACATCGTCAACATGGATAAGTTATGTTGTTAATATAATAATAACATATGTAGTCCTCATTTCCTACAATAGTCCTACACTGGCCGGGGCTTGCCCCTGGGTGCATTATTATATGGTGTAGACAGGGATAATCGCCGGGCAGTGTCACGCCACATTTACATTAAATTTGTCAAGAGGCAGAGGGGGGAGGCCAACACGTAGAGACGTGTTGGCCTCCCATGGCCCCACTCAAGCCCTCCAAAAGTCCGGGCCATTTTATGGCAGACAAACACACATATTGTAGATCCCCAAATTAAGTAAGTAACGCTTGCGTTATAGTATAATATACAACGCACTACACTGGGGCTGAACCCAGATACCCAGACCATAGTAAATAATGGAGAAAATACGTTTCCGAAATTTACTATACCAGGAATCGAACACGGAGCCTCTTAGTTGCAATGAGCTAGACTGGCAAAGGCTTAGCCCGTTCAACCACAGGGGCTGTCATATGCGTATATCGTAAATATAAACCAACTTGATAATTATACTATATGAACCTATGCCAAAATTAATCTTGTCGTAATGTTGGAGTTACTAGAGTTTAGACAAGGGTGCGAAAGTGGCTCCCCTATTACTTTCTACTCTTTTTTACCAACCTATAATACATAACACATTATTGTTCACCAAAATAGACAATTAGAAAACTGAATAATTAAAATATAAAGACAATAAAAATAAGAGATAAAAGTATACTCACGAAATTCCAATTGGTCAAAAACACCGGAGTCAAATATATCATATCTTTGACAGTTGGTATTTCAAGTTGTTCTTGGGTCACTACCAATACCATATAAATTCCATAACACGACACAAACCAAAAAACAAACGTCTCAATCAAATGCAATAATGTTCTCAAAATCAGTCTCAAATTTGAGTGTTTGTTTACATCACTAGCGAAGTTCACTTCTGACACCGGCACTGTCACTTGGCACATGTTTAAATTTCGAACGGAATGTGCCGATAACTTTAATTTTTTGAATGTCGAACTTATTTGACTCGTTTTTTTAAGTATTTACTCAAACAATGTTCTTAAATTTTAAACTTGAATTATTTTACTATTAATACATAAGTTTTATTGTTACTGTGTTTATAACTGTATTGATCATTCACTTAAACAATTATATTATACTCTATTAGTTTTAGATGTATAACTACAAAGGGTGTGTATAGGACTACAAATTAAAAAATATTAATTATTGTTTTCAATAAATTAATAGGGTATGATGTTTTTGTCGGGATAAAAAGTATCCTAAGTGTCGGCCCGGGGTATAAACTGGCTAAGTCTTGAATTTAATCTAAATCCATTCAATAGTTTCTATCCGTGCAGAAACGGAGGAAGAATACAAATTCCTGCGGCCTGTCATAAGAGGCGACAAAACAACCCACAGCCAGGTGGTAGGGCATTTGCCCGACTGGATAGCTACCACCCCTGGTCTAAAGTATGTCGCCATAACAACCCTTAGTTGTGTTCCGGCATTAGTGACCAGGCTCCAGTCTCCTTCAAGAGAGCAGCAGCGCATTAGTAGTACCTTTGGTGTTACAAATGTCCATAGGCGATGGTAACCGCTATCCATCAAGTGGGCCGTCTGCCTGTCTGCTGAACTTCTGCAATAATAAAAAAAGGTAATGCTCTAACAGATAAACTAAAATTTGAAAAAATAACATTTTAGGAATCTGCTGGTCCGAATTAAACCATTTTCGTCTTTCACTTTCGCACTCCTCAATTTTCATATTTGTCCTCTGTCACACCACAAATCATCATATCATCCTTCTCACACTCCATCCATCTCTTTTCGATCTACCTTTATATATGTACTCATCAATCTTGAATGCCCATACCACCTCAGTCTTCTTCCTCTCAATTTTTCGGCAATTTCTCACATTAAGATCTAGAACCCGAGCCCAGTGCCACCTACTGGGTCAAATTTTGAATCTAAGCCACTTCTGATTCCCCCACTTAAATACACGCAAAACATTTTTTTTTTCGACGGCCTCTGTGGTTGAGCGGGCTAAGCCTTTGCCGGCCTAGATCACTGCAACCCAGAGGCTCCGGGTTCGATTCCCGGTATAGTAAATTTCGGAAACGTATTTTCTCCGTTATTTACCATGGTCTGGGTGTCTGGGATCGGCCCCAGAGTGGTTCGTTGTATATTACCCATAACACAAGCGTAACTTGCTTAATTTGGGGATATACAATGTGTGTGTTTGTCTGCCGACATTTCATCAAAATCCTGGATCCCGATCCTAAAGCAATTTTATTTCAAATTTCATGAAGTCCGGTTCATAATTATAGTAGCTTGAAAGTAGCTTTCACATAATATATATGCATATTTATGTATTAAGATAATATTTTAATTTGGCATTAATGAACATAGTCTATAGATATACACATATATACGTAGATGAATTATTCACACTTGTTTGTCTTAGAGGAAGCAGGGGTAAATTACAACTTACTAATTTCAAATAAAATACGATACGATAAGTGGTCATTTTATCTAACCCACCGTTCATTCGTCTTACAATCGGTTGAAATTTTACATAAGCTCCTTACAAATACAAATAATGTCAAAGTTCAACTCATGGTTAGGTAAGTGAGAGAAGTGTAATATAAGAGCCGATCATTACTGAAGTACCGTGCACAACCTACTACGATAGGCTATCGAAAATCGGTTTTGAATTCAAATAAATCTAACATATAAAATTTTAACAGTTAAGTAAAGAAACCAACTATTTTTTTCTATTAAATAATTATAATAATATATATTATAAAATATTATTTTCCTTTCTCCGTTTCTATATATTACAATAGTTGAGTACGATTCAGTTCAGCAGACAGGCCGACGGTCCATTTGATGGAAAGTGGTTATCATCGCCTATGGACATTAGCAACACCAAAAGTGCTACAAATGCGCTGCTCTTAAGGTAGACTGGAATCTGGATGCTAATGCAGGAATACAACTCAAGGTTGTTATGGCGGCATACTCTAGACTAGGGGTGGTAGCCATCTAGACTAGATAGACTAGATAGGTAGACTACATAGTCGAGCAACTAACCCAACCACCTGGCTTGTAGGTTGTATTGTCAGTTCTTACGACAGGCCACCCGGCCGCAGGAAATTGTCAAATTGTGAAATTCTTTCTCTGTTCAAAGCTTAATTGGTTAGTCTTAGTTCACTTGTCATTTTCAGCACTTACGGCAACACCGAAATAATCAATGCCATAGGTGTGTAAGTGTCAAAATTGTCATAATAGAAGAAAAATAATAATATTGCATAGTGCGTTTTTATTAAAATTTGGCATACAAAAATGTGTCTATATTTTTTGCAAAATGTTAATAAACAAATAAAAATAATATAATTTTTAATAATAAAAACGGCTTTTTCTCAAAAAAATCAGTATGTGGTTTGGTCCCATTTTGCATAAGTAGGTCCAATTTTAGAAATTACCCCAAAGCACTATATTACCGTGGAAGACAAAAATATATTACGCAGCTCTATTAATAATATAATATACACAAAGCATTGTATTTTTATAATATAAAAACACGTGTGTGAATTTTATATTTGGCCAAACAAGTTAATGAGGTTTTCAAATGACTCGGCTTTATAAATATTTGATCATCGTAAATGTAATATATGTGTTTGAGTGGGTCTCCCTGGATGATTTAGATTTTTTTGTATTTTCCACCTTCATTATACACATCGCAAAGTAGTGAAACTCATTGCCGGAGTCTGTTTTTCCCAAAACCTACAACCTGGGTGTCTACAAGTCTCGTGTGAATAGATGCCTTTTAGGTACGCGTGCTCGATCTTAGACCATATCAAATCGGGCAGATAATGGTCAACCGCAAACCCTATACGTGATGAAAGAAATAAAAAAGTTGGAGTAAGCAAACAGGCTGACGGCCCACCTGGTGGAAAGCGGTTACCGTCGCCTATGGACGTTTGCAACATCAGAGATGTCATCAACGCGCTGACGATGACACCATTTTTGAAAAACTCCATATCGTAGCGCTGTGGGAAAACCTCGGCTGGGAGCTCATTACAAATCCCCACGGTACGCAAGAGAAACTTTCTACAGAACCGTTGCGTACATGAGTGAAGCGGCTCGAGGAAGTGGGGGTGATCTCGCAATCGATGGCGAGTGGTGCGATGGCATGAAGAGGACGAAGGCACCATTCTAAACAGTTCTTTGGAACACTCCCCGTTATACAGTCGGTAGAATACGCAGAGACTAAGGCCAAGTGTATCTAGACCGTCTGTGATTATGGGATCATCAACAACACGAAAGGCTCGACGTTGAATACTGTCCAGAGGATTCAGTTGGTAGGCAGGTGCTCCAGCCCAAAGGTGTGAGCAGTACTCCATATTCGGCCTCACCTGGGCTTTATAAAGCACAAGGCGTTGTCGCGGTGTGAAGTACTGCTTGGACCGGTTTAGCACTCCCAGCTTCTTGGAGGCAAGTTAGATTCACAGTCGGACCCGGTAGGTGGTGCTGCAATTAGGTTCTAGATTTTGATGACACTTTTTGAGTGTATTTTAGTAGATTTATAGATGGCATAAATTTGCAATCGGGTTCCGGGATTATGATGGATTTTTGTGTTTGTTTGATTGAGTCCCTGAATGGTTTAGATTTGTATCTACTCCCAGTAGATGGCGGTGGAATCGGGTTCCGTGATTTCGATAAAATTTTTGTATCTTCCAGTGGGTTCCTGATGATTTCGATACATAATTAGACCCGGTAGGTGGTGCTGCAATGAGGTTCTAGATTTTGATGACACTTTTTGAGTCTCTTTGAGTAGGATGATGGTAGCTTAAATTCACAATCGGGTTCTGGGGTTTTGGTGGGTTTTTTATGTTTGTTTGATTGGGTCCCTAAATGATTTAGATTCATAATTATACCCAGTAGATGTCATGGAATCAGGTTCTGGAATGTCGATGAAATTTTTGTGTGAGTTTTTGATATTTTAGATATGTAATGTAGAGCTTATTTGTTAGAATTCTTTCATCATGTGGGTATATTCATGAAATTAATATCTTTTGTGATCTTTACCAATGTAATGTTTCTATTGCTTAAATAACAATCATCTCTCTTGATTCTTGATATTAACACCGATTACGTTATAATTCACTTTGGTGAAGACAATAAATCGCAGTTCATCGAATACCTCGGTGCGCTGGCGAACGGTCTCTAGAAGAGGTTATCTTCTTTCCTCCTGTCGCCCCGCTTTCATAGTCACGATGCTCCGCGAGAGTGATATTGACAACATATAACTCTTGACAGTATGACAGTGACGTTTCAGTGAACCGTCTACAGATATATAACTGGGCCCGGTAGGTGGCGCTGCTAACAGGTTCTTGATTTATTTTCCAGGGTAGGACAACGTCTGTTTAGGTCGCTATTTATCGGATGTTTTATTTTAATATCTTGGAAGATATAAAAATTACGAAAATTAAAATCCAGCTCAAATTAAGTTCCGTGTATGAATAATAGTTAACGACGGGAAAATTAAATATTAATTATTGTATAATTGCATAAATTAGCGTTATTATTAGACAGAAATATAATAATGCCTTTGTCTTTATTGCTAAGGATGTAATGATATACAATAATTGAAGACGTGAGTGGATGAAGGTGATATGTCGCATATTCGGTTTTTTGCTTTTTTTGCGTAGATGAAGGTTATAAGTCGATACCACATGACTACAGACCTTAGACCATAGATATAAGGTATATTTAAAAAAATAAAGAATTGAAAAAAGTGTTAAGTTCAGTTCAGTTTAAAATAAAAGTAAAACTTTTATCTCGATTTACTCAGAATTGGAATTATGCGACTTATCACCTTCATCCACTCATGTCTTCAATTATATAAGATAGATAGATGTTGCCCGCGAGATTGTGTTTGTCGTAAAAAAATGTACTATGGGGTATTTTTCGATGCTCTACGTTCAAATGTTGGAACAACATTCCACTATCTATCTATGAAAATCATCCCCCATGGATGCTTTCATATTTTAAGATAAAATTTTAAAAAAATTGTTTGAAGATCAAGTAAGCCGAGCGGATCAGCCTGCTCCCACTAAAACTCCCGTGTGTTCAATCCTGGGCTTGGGCCACGCACACAGGCCTCTATCCCCCGGCATCTTATTCATCTGTTTAGAATGGTGCCTTCATCCTCTTTCTACCATCGCACCACTTGCTATCAGTTGGGAGGTCATACCCACTTCCTTGAGCCGCTTCGCTCATGTACGCAACGGTTCTGTACAACATTTCTTTTCCGTACCGTGGGGATTAGAGCGCACCAAGACCCACCCACCTGACGAAAAGCGGGTACCGTCGCCTATGGACGTTTGCAACACCAGAGGAGTCGAAGAAATTTTATTACACCCCTTTTCAAAAACCCCATATTGTAGCGCTATGGGAAATCATTCCAAATCCCCTTATAAGCAAATATAACTCAATACACTGGGATCCAAAAATATCTACCCAGGCATATACTCATATTTATATCCTCTCCTACTTGTCATTATAATGTCATATATGTCATTTATAAGTCTTTGTCATAAAATATTCTTGCGAAAGCAGTTTGAACGTAAAACGTTATAATGTTTGTACTTTAATGTATTTACAATAAATTTATTCATTCATTCATTCATCAAAATATTCATGAATCCATCACTGGATATAATAATGATCATAATGCATACATTTATCCGTGCAGGAACAGAGATTGGATGATTACTACCCCTGGTCTGCATGCAGCCATAGCAACCTTGAGTTATGTTCCTGCATTAGTGGCCAGGTTCCAGTCTCCCTTACAAGAGCAGCAGCGCATTTGTAGCACCTTTAGTGTTGCAAATGTCTACAGGCGACGGTAACCGCATTCCACCAGTGGGCTATCAGTCTGTCTGCTGAACTCACTCAATAAAAAAAAATAGTGACTGGAATCTGTTTACATTAATTTTTTATTTTGTTAGGTTCATGGCTTGGCAGCTAGACCATTGAACCAGATCTTAGATTACAAATATAGTTTCTTCATTTTCTTAAGCCCATGTGTAGCACAGCTGAACTGTATGTAGGTAATCAGCTAGTGCCATTGACTATACAGTTCACATTTCTCACAAAACGGATAACTACTACTCAAAAACCATCAATATCCTACAACTATTGTTCATTTTAAAGTCATTTTACACATTTTTAGTAAATAAAACTGTACAGCACAACATCTCCTTTCAGTTTCCGCCAAAAACTCCCTATATAATTTAATCTAGAAGTTAAGTTAACTAGAAATTATTAATGTGTTCGATTGTAAGGATAGTTTCTAATACATACATACATACATACATAACTTCACGCCAGGTCCCTTGCGGGGTAGGCATGTACAACAGAGCGCCATTTAGGCTTATTCTTACACACCTCACTTGCTTCTTTGACATTCATAGTTCTTGTCATGCACGCTCGTCTGTTCTTAAGGCTCCTGACATCACCTGATAGTTTATAATATTTAAATATTTTGAATCCTTTGCAATGCTTATACTTTAATGAACTCGACTGTACTTTAAGATATCCGGGTACATTCAACAACAACACATCAACTTTTATAAAAACAATCTACACATAAACAACACCACATAAATATTTTTAAACACTCGTCAATCACTTTTTAAATTAAATAGTTCTTTTTTCAATTTAATTTAATTTGTTCTATTTTCAATTTAATTTCATTTGTTCTTGTTTTAATTGAATTTGTTTTTGTTTTAATTTAATTTAACTTGTTTTATTACGTGCAATGATGTAGACATCGACGTGTATTCTGGTTTCTGACCTATTATTATTCCGTGTGGTATTGTGTTGGGGTTCCGCGTCGCGGAGCGATATAATTACAGCCGCGGACCGTATTCAAAGGTTTCGTTATTATGTCACGAGGTTATTACATTGATTTACGTACTATGGAATCTCTGTTTATAATTTTTTTTCAATAATTTATTATTGTATTATTATTGAATAGGTAATTCAGATTTAATATAATAATTTGGCTTTGTGGCCAAGTCTTAGGTGAGTAGCGACACCTCGTACCCGACTCCGGGGGCTAAGGCAAGGCCCCCACGTCCGTGCTTGCCTTAACCAGCCGGCACGGAGTGGAGCTCGCTAAAGCTAAGACTCAAGCTCCAGGGATGGAAGTAATAAATGGCAACACGTCAGAAGTAGCTACGGTGAACCTGCAGCTTCTCTCCTCCTTAGCCACTCACGCTCATGTTGCCCCTGTCTTCTATGGCATTTTTTGGGGCCCATGCAGGGAGTAGCGAGTTACCGTCTGCCCATTTTCCCATGTTCGCCGAACATTGCGACGGACGGCGCCATAGTCCCCATATTCCCAGTACCCTAGTAGCACTTCACCCCTATAGCCCGGCACTTTTGTTCTCATTTCCCACGTTAGTCCTACACTGGCCGGGGCTTGTCTTTGGGTGCATTATTATAAAGTGTAGACAAGGATAATCGCCGGGCAGTATCACGCCACATTTACATTAATTTGTCAAGGGGCCTCTACGTGTTGGCCTGCCCATGGCCCCAGGCAAGCCCTCCAAATATCCGGCCAATTTTGAATGCCCGTACTCTTGAAATACATTCAGATATAATAATAATTCAAATTCAAAAACATACGTGTGTGTCTCGGGACGCCCGACAGAAGTGATAGCTTGCGAGAGAGAAAGGGAAGCCAGGCGGACTGGAGCCGTAACGCGTTACGTAACGAGGCGGTTTACCCTCCCATAAGAAGTTATCACTTCAAAAACATACGTGTGTGTCTCGGGACGCCCGACAGAAGTGATAGCTTGCGAGAGAGAACGGGAAGCCAGACGGACTGGAGCCGTAACGCGTTACGTAACGAAGTGGTTTACTCCCTCCCATAAGAAGTTATCACTTCAACAGGATATTACTAATGGAGCGCAAATTAAGGATGTGTCATGTATAAAGGATGTTGAAACATTCCTTAAGATAAGAGAGGTATAAGGTATAAACAGTATACGATATAGTAAATTGAGAAGATGAGCATTTCGGCGAAGTGAAATAGGCAACCACTCGAGCTTTTTGCAATATTCAGTAACGTGGTAATAATTTTTATAATATTGTTACATACCGACAAAGGAAAACGCACACGTAAAGTCGTAAAGCGCAGTTTATTACTCCACGGATTTAGGAACTCTTTTGTTTACTTTGAGTTTAAAATTTTAAATTAAGAAAAACATTCTATTGTTATTGTACTTGTTTTATGGCCATCATTAGTGTCGAACTAATCCTTGTTGTTGTTGTATTGTATCGAAGCCTGCCAGATATGGATCGGTGCATTATAAAGCAATGGCCCAAGGTGGAGGAGGCATTCAAGCGAAGATTACGACACGAATAAGACGTACATTCGATGAGCGATATAGTGACGGACTTTACGCGTGTTATAGAATCTTGCAGTGTAAACTGGTTGTATTCAATTATATTTCTACCTGTTTTATACGTGTTTGTATAGTTCTAATAAATTCTATAGTAATTCCAACGGCATTTTAATTCGAGCCCTGCAACTCGTAACAATATTATAGATATCCACTCGCAAGGAAAACGAACGTTTATAAAAAGATGCTAGAACCTACCATAAGCCGTAAACTTGTCAGTTGTCGATATTATTCGACAACCAATAGCCAGTTGGAGAGTTAGTAGACAGCTAAACATCGTTATTTTATGAGCAACAGCTGTTTAGCTGATTTTTACAATAGCTCCCATCTCTATCTAGAATACGATACGTTGAACTAATGCTTATGATTGTGTTAAATACGACACGAGTTCCATGTGACCTGAATACCTTCAGGTCAAAGACAATACAATAGGTGGCAAGTGAAGAAATTTTTACTTAAATGATATTTTACTTTGTAACTTATACTTACAGTCTTGAGAGACCTTGGGTAATTTTGGTTTCTAATTTTGGTTTTGAATAATTTTTGGAAGTCCAGAGAAGGTTTAAAAGGTGAGTAAATAAAACGCTTGGAATTAAGTAAAACAACAATTTCGCTTTCCCTTTGAAACTATTGCTACCCGTCAAACATTTGGTGTTCGTCCCGTCGTTTAGAAATCAATTAAATTTAAAAGTGAAGATTTTGAAGTGATAACCTCTTATGGGGGGGGGGGGGGGGGGTAAACTGTTTCGTTACGTAGCGCGTTACGACGCCAGTCTGTCTTGCTTGTCTTTCTCTCACGTTAGATTAGTTTAAGTTATTCTGTCAGGCGTCCCGAGACGGCACCGTCTTTTTTGTTTTAAATGTCAAACATTTGGCGTTCGTCCCGTCGTTTAGAAATCAATTAAATTTAAAAGTGAAGATTTTGAAGTGATAACATCTTATGGGGGAGGGTAAAACTGTTTCGTTACGTAACGCGTTACGGCGCCAGTCTGTCTTGCTTGTCTTTCTCTCACGTTAGATTAGTTTAAATTATTCTGTCGGGCGTCCCGCGACGGACACCGTCTTTTTTTGTTTTAAATGTCAAACGTTTGATGTTCGTCCCGTCGTTCAGAAATCACCGTTTTTTATTTGTTGATTCTGAGGCGGTACGATGTTTACCGGGTCAGCTAATTATCATATAAATTTAATAAATTTTAAATAATATCTATACATATAATAAAATTGTAGAGATCGAGTTTCTGTACAATTGAAAAAAATGCTAAAAACCGAGTCAGGGGGATGTAAGAAATGAAATTTTAATGTTTCTCTGTTTGTCTGTCTGTTTGTACCGGCTAATCTCGGAAGCAACTTGACCGATTTACATGAAATTTTGTATGGTGATAGCTTATATCCCTGGTCAACATATAGGATACTTTTGATCCCGAAAAGTTAAAGAATTCCCGTGGGATAATTAAAAACCTTTAATTTCTTAAACAGCTTATAACAGACTGAATGTAATTTCTTTGCAACGTAACATAATGGAAGCAGAGATTTTGACAGGGTGTGGTTTCGGTGAGAGAGTTTTATATATATTAATATATAAAGTTTATAAGTTTGTTTCTTTGTTTGTTTGCTTGAACGCGCGAATCTCAGGAACTACTGGTCTGATTTGATTTTTTTTTTCTGTATTAGATAGCCCATTTATCGAGGAAGGTTATAGGCTATATACCATCACGCTAAGAGCAATAGGAACGGAGCACCAATGAATGAATTTGTGTTTAACTGGGACACCGGATGGTTTAGATTTACAATTAGAACCGATAGGTGGCGCTGAGATCGGGTTCTAGAATCTTCCTAATCACCGGGAGCGATTCTGGTGATTTTATTTTCGTGTGTTTGAGTGCGTTTTCGGATGGTTTCGATTCGCAATTAGAACCAGTAGGTGGCGCTGAGATCGGTTCTAGAATCCTCCTAATCAGCTGGACCGATTATGGTGATTTTGTTTTTGTATCATGAAACAAAGTCTTTTGGGAATTCAGAAAATATGGCGTTACGAAGTTCACCGGGTCAGCTAGTAATATAATATTTACTTGAGTTTTCGCGACTTATATACATAACTAGCTGTCCCGGCAGACGTCGTCCTGCCCGGTAGAAAATAGGGGTTTATCGTAGAAGGGTGAAAATTGAGGATTGTATGTATTTTTGTATGTTGTATCATAGAAAAATAGAAATTCAAAATTTTGTCTAAAAAATAAATAAAAAAAATTTAGGGGTGGACTACCCCTAACATTTAGGGGGATGAGAAATAGATGTTGGCCCATTCTCAGACCTACCCAATATGCATACAAAATTTCATGAGAATCGGTCAAGCCGTTTCGGAGGAGTATGGCAACGACAACTATGACACGAGAATTTTATATATTAGATAAAAGTTTGATTATGTTTTATTAATTTAATATAGCTTGATATTAAAAAAATACTATGTAGAAATTATATTATTAATATTATACAGAACCACTGAATTTAAAATAAAATAGCTTGACCTTGAATTCTGCAAAACTGAGCACTTTAGACCAATCTTATACGTCCGCATACATGTATGCGTATTTACCGGTTTTTAATGTTGCATATCAAGACCACAGTATCCTTTAATAGCCTTACTTATAATGGTTTGTTAAATTTTAAGAGACTGCTCAGCAACTGATTAACGAAACTCTTAACCATAAACTCCTCTTAAGGATAAGAGGTGGTGGTAAAGTAACTTATAAATAACTGTCAAAAATAACCAAATTTGAGAGATAGTTTAAGCGACTGCCGGCAAGATGGCAAGTTTTATTTGAAACAGCCATTGATTAGGGGCTTAAGAGTCTCTTAAGAGATAGCTAATCCTTTCTTAACGAGATTATTATAAGTAAATCCCTAAATGTATTGCTATATGCCGCGCTCAGAAAGATTAAAGACTAACGGCCTTACGTATAATAATCTTGTTAAGTTTAGGCGTCTCTTAAGTAAGAGAATCAGGGCGTTACTTATAATCGTTTCTTAAATTTAAAGAAACTGATCAGCAACTGTTTAGTGAAAATCTTACTCATAAACTCCTCTTTAGTCAAATATTTTGGGGAAACCTACGTTAATTATTAAAATTTCGTTTATTTATGCTTCTTATAGATACATAACAGGTAAAAAAGGAAAGAAACGATTTTTCCTAGATATATGTAGTCGTCGACATATTCAATGATATCTTCATTTATTTTTATTTCGTTTTTTATATGATTGGTCATCACCTTTGTTTTCTCTAAATTTATTTCAAGTCCAACTGATTTACTTTTCTGGTGTAGAGCTTTTAACATTATTATTAAGATCTCTTGTATTATTGGAAAATAGAACTATATCATCGGCATCATGTGACTCTTACAAACTCATTTTATAATCATGTCCTATCCAACTCTAGAGCCTAGGTCAGCGAAGTCAATGGGCAAGGTTCCCAGAAGTCTGGCAACGTTGTTTCGCTGGATCGCCATACTGATTCGATGTCTGAGGTAGGAACTAGCACTCTGAACACCCAAAGAGTCAATAAGTCGTTTTGAAATATCTTCGCACCGACTTCAGGATGTAGGAAAAACATATATAGGCTTTTAGTTTGAAGTCGGTTTTCGTTTGTTGAACTTGCTTTTTAGAGGATAACTTAGAGGTCGGAAGTCTAATAGAGTAGACAGAATAATAATTTGGCTAGCGACCATGAAATTTTAAATGCGAAACTAGTTTATATTTAGTTATTCTTATTATAATAGTATGGAAGTAAATTGTATAATTATTATTTTATTTTAGACAATTATTTTTAACCGATTTCAAAAAGGTATCTCGATTCGCTTCTATGTTGTTTTTTATGTTTGTTACGTGATTTTTCGGTCACTTATGGGCTGATTTTCAAAACTTTTTGAAGTGAAATTTCTTTGAGATCGTTTTCATTTGAAATTCAATAACACGCGCTAAGTCCGTCAGTATATAGCTCATCGAATCTACGTCTTGCTCGTATCGCAATCCTCGCTTGACTGCCCTGTCCGCTTTAGGCCATTGCTTTATAAATTTTTTTTTGAGGCGAGGGAAAATGACTAACCGATTTACGCACTCTCTGGACAGGGGGCGGTAACGCTAGCAATTGTATGCTTTATTTGCGTTCCGTCCGCGATGGATTACACAGAGGAGTGTGGAGACTCCGAGTGATGCCGCACGGGCGAGCAACCTCAATACCCACTAAAAACCCCCTCCTCCCTGTCGATCCTGCGCTTTTGTTTGTGATGGAAAGAATGAGATATAGAACATAGTTACGCAACAGTCGATCCAGCGCAATAAAGTGCCAGAAGTGTGCCCTGGGAGAACACACTCCACTTCGAGACGGGGGTAGTTGTTAAATCCCTTGCTTTACCTAGTAGCTAAGGGCCCCCTCGTTCCGGAACCTAACTCAGAGAGGGAAGTAATGCGCGTACCTGCCTCTCCGGGTGCCAGCTGAAGGCCGGCGACCTCGAGAAGAGACCGTAGCACGCGCCGAAGGACTTCGCTCCCTATCCCTTTCTGCGGCCTCTTTGAGAGACATTACTGCCTCGCAAAAAGTAACCGCAGCATCCCAGCGGTCGTCGCTTTGCAACATGGCCGTTACCAAGTCGCCGAGCGATCCGACGGCTCCTACGTGCGCCTCGAGCTCGAAACGCTGCGGCGTCCATGCAGCGCACTCGACAAGCGTATGAAACGCCGTATCGGGTGCGCCACACTGGCGGCAATCCGGAGAAGGCAAGCAGCCCACAATGCGAAACAGATACTGATCGAAACAACCGTGTCAGTATCTGCGTCGTCCTGAAGGTCAGGGTTCCGCTGGTGCGGGTGACCCATTTCTCCAGCTGTGGCCTGATTGCATCCACCGTAAAACCGCCGGCCATAGGGTGTTCGAGGTCGAGACCAGTCGACGAGGCAGCAAGCGGTTTCCCGCTTCCTGACCGTCTCTATCTCGACTTGACAGAAGGTCAGTCCTCTAGCTAGGGCATCCTGCTGGGTACGACGAACCCTGGACAGGAGGTCTGCCTGGAAGGCCAGGGCAGCTCGCCTGCCAAGACTGTCGCCGCCGTCCAAGACACTGTGCGATACCCCCGTATGGATCTCACGGCCAGAACCCGCTTGCACCAATGCCTGGCAAGCTTCGACGCAATACAATAACATTAAGGATTAGTTCGACACTAATGACGGCCATAACACAAGTACAATAACAATAGAAAGTTTTTCTTAATTAAAAATTCTAAACACAAAATAAACAAATGAATTCAAAAATCTGGGAATTAATAAACTGCGCTTTACGATACGCAGCTGTGCGTTTACCTTTGTCCGGATGTAACACTATAAATAGATCGCATTTGTACACAGTCAATAAAAGTTAAAACAACTGGAAACCGAAATATTCACGTGCCTACTCTCACTTCTGCCCAATATCCTCTTCAATCCCTGTAAAATTTCATTTTTTTCCGCCAGCTCCCAGTCGAAGGGGAAGGCCTAAGCAATGTTAGCCTGGTGTTGTGACGGATGACATGCGTACCAATGGTCTCAAAACGGGGGAGCTGAAGATCGCGCGAAGTGGAGTAGTAAAAGTAGGAAAGCGGACCCTGGGCATCGGAGTGAACGCTCCGAACGCAACCGGGACTTAACACTCGGATTATGATGATGTAGATGGCATACATATTGTAACGCCTGTTTCCCATTGGGGTAGGCAGAGACGATGGATCTCCACCTGCTACGATCCTGAATAACAATTTCGCCTTATCAACTTTTATTAATATCTTCATACATACACGCTTATTTAAACTACGTTTTATCTGACCTTTCTTCAAAATATCTTCAATTTGATCATGGTGAGTACGTCTTGGTCTACCTGCACCGACTCTACCAGTCACATTGCTGTCATATACTTGTTTTGTGATTCTGATTTCATTCGTTCTCTCTACATGCCCAAACCACCTTAACATTCCTTTTTCGATTCTTGTCACTACATCCTCTTTCAACCCACAATGTTCACTTATCACACTGTTTCTTATCAAATCACTTTTTTAAGACGGGAGAAATTCATTTTGCACACTGCCGGGTCCTTTACTGGGGATTAGTGAGGTGAGACCACGAATGGGCACCAGAGTCAAATCGCCGGCTTGTGATAGAATGCTCAATACTCCACTAAAACCTCCTCCCATGTGCCCCGGGCTCATGGTAGGAAAAGCGTGAAAATTAGAATGTAGTTACGCCAGTATTATTGTGATGTTATAGTTGAAACACTTTTTAGTTTTACTAAATATTATATTTATTTTATTATTATATAGTTTGTTATGTTCTTATAATTTTAAATATTAATCTTAACTTTTATTCAATGTGTTAATGTCTCCGAGTACGTTTCAAGAGGGGCGAGGGGGTCGGCCGTAAGTCACTTCTGATACTGCTGTCAACCCCTAATGACAGTGACGTTTCATTGCACAGATTACATGTTATTACAACGCCCACGCTGATCCTAGCGCATAAGTGCTTAAGAATACCCAGTGAGAAGGGAAGCAATGCAAACTCACTTTGTCAACAGGAGTGAAGACTCCTCCGCTCTTTACATGCTGGAGGGCCACAGAAACATGCCCATAGTGCAAAAAAGTGGACATCGCGGCGCATACTATTTTAGAATGCGAAAGATGGGGAGAAGCGCGAAGAACTCATCTCATCTTCAGCCAAATTCAGTCCACTGCTGGACGTAGGCCTCCCCAAGAGGAGACCGGGATATGTGGCGCGTACTTGGGGAGGCCTACGTCCAGCGCGAAGAACAGCCCACACAAATGTAGGTTCCGAAATAACAGCAAATCCAAATTTGGACACAATGCTCCAAAATGAAGGAAATCGGTACAAAGTCAACAATATGATAACCAAGATTATGTCCAAAAGGCTCGTGACGAAATTGAAAGGAAAACAAAAATATTCCTCTCTTCCCCGCAGCAGTAAATAACGCCACTGCAGTGCAAGGTTTTTATTTAAAGATGCTGCAGTGGTATTTATGGGAGAAGATCTTGCTTGATGTATATATCGGTACCCGCAACACTAGGGTGGTCGTTAAAAATTAAATTTCTTGCGACGCCCCCTAAAAAGCTTCCTTTTAATGAAAAAACACTGGGATTTATTTATAATTTTTTCAAGTCAAGACAACACGTGCCTCAAGACGATTCAAGTTAATTTTTGGGTAATATCATGTTTTTTCAGGAAACTTCTTCATACTTAGAAGTAATAATTATTTTAAGATTGGAAAAGTTTTAACAATGAAATACCTTCCGTATTATCATTCTCAGTGATGAATTTCAAATTATAGTTTCAGAAAAAGTTTAAAATTCTTCGTGATTCAAACTTATCTTTCAATTTTTCTTATATTTTTAGTTTTAACTTGAATCGTCTTGAGGCACGTGATGTCTTGAATTGAAAAAATTATAAAAAAAATCTCAGTGTTTTTTCATTAAAAGGAAGCTTTTTAGGGGGCGTCGCAAGAAATTTAATTTTTAACGACCACCCTACGCAACACGCATGCGCACGTCTCTCCCGTACTATGTTAAGTAAGTGTATGATAAGTCACTTACATTAATCTTACATATACTTCTCAAAGCTAAAGAATAGAATATATATGTGAATGATGTGTATGGACCGGCCATAGATAAGCTCTCACTTTCCAAATCGATTTTTTTCTATTAAAAAAGTAAATAGCCGTACGAAATAACATATGAAAGCAATTATACCAGTTTGGGAAATTGTCGAGTGTAGTTAAGAGTAGTTCGCGGTTTTGCCTGTAGACAATTTAAAGTTATTAAACAATGGAATAGAATGGGGCCGGTCGCAGTGCCACTTCTGCCAAAAACCTCGTACGGCTCAAATATGGAACCTTTGGAACTGGTTACATATTTGAGCCGTTTGTAATGGAGACTTTGGGCCAAGTGCCCACAAACTATTACAAAAAATTAAAAAACGCCTGGTTGACACAACAGGAGACCGGAAGGCTGGAGGTACCTCGCTCAAAGGTAGCCTCTGTATCCAGCGAGGTAATGCTGCCAGCCTTCTAGGTACAATGCCCAGCGACAGTGGTCTGGTGGGGCTAGACCTGCTTTAATATAGGTTTTTTTTTACTATTGCGTATATTGTTACATGCCGACAAAGTGAATACAATGTTTATTACCCATCCCGCATTTTGACTTCTTTTGTTTACTTTGTGTTTAAAATTTGTAATTAGAAAAATATCCGTTGTTATTGTAGTCGTTTATGTGCAGATTACGTTTCCTTGGAAAAATTCAGTCCACGCGGTCGAGTGTTGTATTGTATTGTTAGTATAAAACAATGCCCGAACGGAGGGGTGAGGCAGTCAAGTGACGATTACGATACGAACAAGACGTGTACATTCGATAAGCTATATAGTGACGGACTTTGCGCGTGTTATACGTGTTTGTACAGATCTAATAAATTCTATAGTAATTCCAACGGCATTTTGATTCGAGTCCCGCACTCGTAACAATATATACATATATAATATGGCTTTATGCCATTATCGAATTTATAGCTGAAACAACTATCTCACGCTAATAAGACATGGAGAGAGGTAGTTATCGACTGATTGCCATTAGAGGCGCTGCTTGGCTACAAGCCTCTATTCCAAAATTTATCAATTGCTTCATTAGATTATTTCTAAAGTATCATCATTAATCGTTTTCTTTAATTTGCGATTCCTATTTTTGGTATTGGAAATATTCCATAGACAAATAACCATCGAGAAAACTGATTCAGGCATGGCTAAGCAGTTTAACTTACGACGCTACTGAAAATGTCCTAAAAATCACCGTCTGAAATAGTGTGATACGAAAATGCGTAAACACACACAAACACACACATACACAGACGCACACACACAAGTACACACACACACACACACCAACACACACGTCTGCCCGCTGTGGCTTTTAACATCGACTTTGGCCTCCAAAATACAGGCTTCGCTTAGTTTGGGACTAATAGGTAATATAAATAATGTAATAATGTAAATGACTTCTGACAGTTAATTGGCGTCTTGGTTGATTTCACTCGCGAATTCATAGATGGCGCTAGACGCTTCAAAATTTTATTTTGAATGTCTTTTGTACGACAACTCTTTATTACTTTAGGAATTTATGGGCTAAAAATGATGTGTTTCTCTAAAACGGCAAAGTTTTGTTCATGTTAGTAACTACATACAATTAAGTACTTAAATATACGCTAAATACGTAACATTATATATATATATACATTAAGCTTATCTGAAAAGACAAAGAAACGATATTCAAAGTTAATTCACACAAAATCCTATGTAAATAATATTATTAACTGTTATTTAACATTAATCACTTATCAAAAAACTATCATCGAATCCACCATCATTCGCAGATTTAACAATGTGTATATAGGTTGCGTTACACTTGAATCGTCACATACTGTGTAATTGAACATTTATATTTGCGTTCCCTGGGTAACAATTTCTAATTGTATATTTAATTTCATTACATAGTGTTACAACCTAGGCGCTGACAATGACAGGTTCCACGTATAGAATTATGGAAGCACATTTATGACGCGTCGGCATTTGAACTAATAACATTGTAACTATTGGAATTCTTTTGTGATCGTCTTCTTTTGTTTAGTTATTTATGAGCATACGTTTCTAGAGAGCGGACTATTTTCTATTGTAATAGTTTTGCTGTGGCTGTGGTCATTAGCCAGGTGTTACGGATTTTAAAGTACAAGCTGATTCTAGGAAGTTCGGTCCACGTTGTCAGGCGGGCTACATGGCATTTGTGCAGTACAAAACGATGGCCTGATTGAGAGAGAGGCACTCGAGTGAGAACCACGATCAAAGCGAGACGTGTGTACTACAATTGGAAATCTAATAGTGACGGACTTTGCGCGTTTTATTGAATTACGACCTTCTGCATTACGTTTAGACTTGTGTTCGGTTATATCTGGTGATATATATCGGTATATATCGGGTGATAGTCTATCATGAGCCCATTGTAGTCTTAAAAACAAACCTACAAACCTGAGTTCATCATAGTAGTAGAATATTGGTTTCCCGTAATACGTGTACCGTAACGAAATTTTTATATGCCTATCGGAACTAATCGATTTTTTAAAAGTTGTTTACCCAATTTACAAACGAGCGTGAGATATATACATAACACTTTCTTATTGATTTGTGATGAGAATTTCATGGATGATATTGTTTCGTTGTGTGTTGCTACAATGACTTTTATCCGTG
The DNA here is from genome assembly GCA_012273795.1 of Dendrolimus punctatus. Taxonomy (NCBI): domain Eukaryota; kingdom Metazoa; phylum Arthropoda; class Insecta; order Lepidoptera; family Lasiocampidae; genus Dendrolimus; species Dendrolimus punctatus. The sequence continues at coordinate 10,212,849 of CM022554.1, read as the reverse complement.
CAGGAACGGAGAAAGAATACAATTTCCTGCGGCCGGGCGGCCTGTCGTAAGAGGCGACAAAACATCCCACAGCCAGGTGGTAGGGCATTTGCCCGACTGGATGGCTACCACCCCTGTTCTAAAGTGTGTCGCCATAACAACCTTGAGTTGTGTTCCGGCATTAGTGACCAGGTTCCAGTCTCCCTTAAGAGAGCAGCAGCGCATTTGTAGCACCTTTGGTGTTGCAAATGTCCATAGGCGATGGTAACCGCTTTCCATCAAGTGGGCCGTCTGCCTGTCTGCTGAACTCCTGCCATAAAAAAAAAATGATTTCATATATGTAGATAGATAACACTTTAATGTACACCATTACAGAAAACTTACGAACTAGTATTATTATAGTAGGGTACAAAGGGCGGTCTTATCGCTAAAAAGCGATCTCTTGACAACCCGTGGCAAGAATATTTCTGATTAAGAGTGGCGATGGTTGTATACATTATTATTGTACGATTACATACATACACACATAATTTCACGCCAGGTCCCTTGCGGGGTAGGCATGAACAACAGCGCCATTCAGGCTTATTCTTACACACCTCACTTGCTTCTTTGACATTCATAGCTCTTGTCATGCACGCTCGTCTGTTCTTAAGGCTCCTGACACCTCCTTCTGCTAGTACAGGATCAATTCGATCTTGGAAAGTGTCGTGTCCTTCTGCGACTTCTGCATCCATCCACTTTTGCATTGTATATTTGTTTAGTCATTCTTTCATCATACATTCTTTCCACATGCCCGAACCACCGGAGCATTCCTCTCCTTACCTTCACCTGTACGATTACTTAAATTTTATTAATACATATATAACTATACTATATATACAATATACACATAAGTTATATACATATACAAGATATGGTGATAATATGCAACTATTTAGACTTATAAATATATGCAATATAATATCTACTAATTATATAACATTACGTATCATTATATTCCAGATAGAGTTTTCTGGCCAAGTTCTTAAATGTTGTTAGGGATTATGCTTGTCTGACAGCAACAGGCAATGAATTCCAAAGTTGGACAGCTTTAACCGTGAATTAATTATTGAAGAATGTTGTTTTATGGATAGGAGTAATAAGTCTATGTTGACTGGAAGGGCGTAAATCGTGAGAGCAAAAAATAATTTCGAAGCGTTCTTTAAAGTCCTGTGGAGTATTAGGGATGAATAAAATACTATAAAGCAATGAAAGAATGTGAATATGTATGTCTTATTTAAATTATTGCTTGTCTAAATCAGCAAGTTCGGCGGCGGAAACAGCTGAATCACTCAAGCACAAATATGCAATCCTCAGTGAGAGTTATATGTTTGTGCCGTTTGCTGGCGAGACGCTTGGACCGTGGGGTCCTGAAGCCAGGAGCCTCTACCAAAATTGATCAGCCAACCTTCTGGGTACCTTACACAATGAAGACGGTGATATGGGCTCACCATTCTACTTATAGTCTTGAGGGACTATGGGTAGAATACAATACAAATAAGTTAATTTTTCTTGCATTGTATTCCATTATATATAATTTTGTTCTGTGAATTATTACATACATAACTTCACGCCAGGTCCCTTGCGGGGTAGGCACGAACAACAGAGCGCCACACATTCTTACACACCTCACTTGCTTCTTTGACATTCATAGCTCTTGTCATGCACGCTCGTCTGTTCTTAAGGCTCCTGATATCACCTTCTGCTAATACACGATCAATTTGATCATGGAAGGTGTGTCGTGGCCTTCTACGACTTCTGCATCCATCCACTTTTGCATTGTATATCTGTTTAGTCATTCTTTCATCATACATTCTTTCCACATGCCCGAACCACCGGAGCATTCCTTTCCTTACCTTCACCCCGACACTCTCTTTCAGACCAACTCTCTTTCTTACTTCGGTATTACGAACGCGGTCCGCGAGCGTCACTCCGCAGATTTTGCGCAGTGCTCGTATCTCGACCGCGTTTACTCTACTTTCATGCTCTCTATTCCATACCCAACTCTCGCTTCCATACGTGAGCGTAGGTACCAGAACCGCGTTGTGTATGGTAAGCTGGGCCTTCTGGCTGAGGTTCTTAGCGCCTAGAAGTTTACCTAACGCTCCATTCACACTATTCCCCAAATTTACTCTTCTTTCTATGTCAGCGGTGTACCTTCCAATTGTGAATTATTGCTTTATTATATTTTTTGCCTGCGATTCATTTACCATTATCAAACTGCATTATACTATATAAATATATCGTTGTTGTGTGTGTTGTATTGACCACCGTGACTTCACTTTCTGGACCCAGATGGAAGAACTGTGAAGCATCTCATTTGTGGCACTTGGTGTTAAAATGTCCATAGGCGATGGTAACCGCTTTCCATCAGGTGGGCCGTCTGCCTGTCTGCTAAACTCGTGCAATAAAATAGTAATAAAACTACGTCCGTAGTAATCAAAATACATCGCGGTCGCTCTAACAGAAATCGGTGAAAACAACATCATGCTTATATTCACCATCATTCATTAAAGTCCATTCGTAATCCAAAGCAGTCAAGTACTAACATACATGCTTTCACTTTTGTATGTTAGTATGAATGAGTATGAAGAAAGGATGATTGTTTAATGTTTTCTTACAATTGCTCGAAACTCGTTGCTTACTTGTTAACTAAGTGAAACCGGCTGCAATGACTAGTTATACTAACAATAATTAAAATTATTAGCACCCACCTTGGCCATATATAAAACAAGTGATATGGGGTTCCCAAACAAGTATAAAAGAAAGTAGGTGCCTATATATATAAGTAATGACGCACAGACAGCCAGTTTCGACTTCGAAAGCGCCAGTGAAAGACCTTTCACTTATAATATCAACACAGCGTGCTAACCCCTATAAAGGATAATTTAAAAAAAGAATAAAAATAGTGAAATTAAAAATCATACTTAAGTCATTATTATTAAAAAAAAGAAGTGACATTAAATTCGTAAATGGAACGATAATTTGAAAATTTTAAAAAGTGAACACTTATTTAAAAAAAGAAATGACTTTCAATTTATAAATGGAACAGCTATAAAAAAAACATTATTATTAAAAAAAATAAAGTGACATTAATTTTTGAATTCATAAATGGAATGACAGTTATAAAGAATTTAAAAAAGTGATTAGAAATGGCGCTGAAACGGCCGTTATGTTTTTGCTTTCTTTTAATTATATGCGTAAGAGTTGATAGTGCTAGTTTGTTTGAACGATCTTATGAATATGTAATGAATTGGGGTAAAAGTTTGACGCCCACTTTTATGTCTTTGTTGGACTGCTTTGGGGAGGACGATGCTTGGAGTTGTGCCAAGGAGAGAGCTTCGAAGATCCTGGATGTGTGGGATGATGATGTACAGCAGCAGCGACGCATGTGGCAAGGTTTGTCTAGTTTCTCTACTACATAAGTTCTATTACAAAGGAAAATGCATTTGTTTGTAATCTTAATAAAATTTATGTTACTAGAGTTTCCGGCAGACGGTATCTTGACCTACAAAAATAAAAATCTAGGAACTGATCCCAGTGCCACCTACCGGCACTTATTATGAGTCTAAAATTCTAAAGCATTCGGGGACTCACTCAAACACTTCAATAAATTTCATCATAGTCAATAAAGTCGTTCTTAAGTTATGCGCGTAAATAAATTTCTCCGATCCATTAGAATAGAATATCACTAAAAGAAATTTCTTCCAGAAAACCTTAGGGTGGATTAGAGAAAAATTGTGTAATATGTGGGTTGTGCAATATAAATCGAATAGAAAAGGTATATACCTATATAAGATTTTGAAATGGCATGCATAAAAGACATGAAAATAAGACAAAAATATACATATATTTTTGTTTTTGTTGTTATCCGTGCAGGAACGGAGAAAGAATACAATTTCCTGCGGCCGGGCGGCCTGTCATAAGAGGCGACAAAACAACCCACAGCCAGGATGTAGGGCGTTTGCCCGACTGGATGGCTACCACCCCTGGTCTAAAGTATGTCACATTAACAACCTCGAGTTGTGTTCCGGCATTAGTAAACAGGTTCCAGTCTCCTTTAAGAAGCGGCAACGCATTTGTAGCACCTTTAGTGTTACAAATGTCCATAGGCGATGGTAACCGCTGTCCATCAAGTGGGCCGCCTGCCTTCCTGTTGAACTCGTGCAATAAAAAATATATGAATCAGAAGATGTTATGATTGACTTTAGAGCCCGAGGTAATAATCCGTCACGAGTCCGTTGAACGCCTGAAGAGATTTGGCACGCCTGATTTTCACAGTTAGCGCATTCCACAGGCACACTGCATGCAACTGTGAAAGATTTATTGTAAAATCGCGAGTGGTTTCCAAGTGTATATTTTTCAATGATTTATTTTTATAGATTAAAGTCTCAACAAAATTATTATTTTTTGTTTTCATGGCTATCTTTGGCTTTAGTACAGAGGTCCAATTCTGCTATTACCAAATCGTCGAAATTGCCGGACACTATCGTCTCAATTGTGTTAGCAAACGATACTTGTAAATGCCGTAGTGACTTCTAGCGTGATATTTAATTATTGAGCAACAATACATTGATGTATAGTAACTGCAATGACAATATATTTTACAGTAATAAAATAAGAGATGGCACTACAGTTGAGACACTTTTGGTGTCTCAACTGTAAGCAAGCTCACATTAAAAAACAAAAAAGAGAACTGACACCCCCGCCAGAGAAGCCACCTTGGCAAGCAGACAGATATGTGTAATAAATATAAGTTATTTTGTGTAACTAAGAATAACCAATATCAATGTAAAGTTATACAGTCATAATAAAGAATGTGAGAGAATTAAGAAAGAGAGTTATTAATAATTGTAGGTTTATCTGATTTCCGTATTCTGTTAAGTCTGTAGCCGCAGACGTCCGATCACCACGGCGGCCGCTCACAAATTGTTGCGGACAGAATCACCCCGCTGACCTCACCCCCGTAAAGCCCGTGCGCCCACGCCCCGCCTACCGCGGGGACATAGCTCGCTCCGTTAGCTGCTAAGCGTCTGCATTTTTGTAGTACTTTAGTAAGCGCGGAGCGAGCCTACATCATGCATTCCTGAACTGCAATTCAAACACACAACATTGTTTCACTTCTACCTGAAGACCTCTAAAAGTCTAATGCCGTGACCGTGGCAAGCCAGCGAAATAAATGTTTCTAGCTTGTCAATATATTCATTTAGGGCAGCACCGTTTCTGCTGATGGTAATATCAATTCATTTCTACTCATAAAATTCATACATAGATAACTTCACGCCAGGTCCCTTGCGGGGTAGGCACGAACAACAGAGCGCCACACAGGCCCATTCTTACACACCTCACTTGCTTCTTTGACATTCATAGCTCTTGTCATGCACGCTCGTCTGTTCTTAAGGCTCCTAACATCACCTTCTGAATTTATAACATTTATTACTTATAAAATAAAAATAAATAATAAAGCTTTTTATTCTTACTTTTTACATTACGTATCTTTAGTATGTTAATTGGTTAGTAATTTTAAATTAATTGTTATTAGTTTGTTAGTTGAATAAATTAAGTAAAAATGCCAGATTGGGTATAGGCCTCCTCCAAAGACTTCCATCTATCTTTATCTTGGGCTGTTTGATGCCAGTTGGGGCCGGCTATTTTACTTATGTTCTCTTTCCAACGTATCAATGGTCTCCCTCTGCCTCTCTTACGTTGTGGTCCTGTCCACAGAGTTGTTTTTACGGTCCATCTCTGGTCAGTAAGTTTGTTCTTATAAGTTACAAATATATTCCTCCGCGACAATGTCGAGAAGATATTCTGGATTTAATAGAATACTAACTTGGGACATTATCGCAATAGCTCTAAGATGTAGTTGCTCGGAATAGATGGAATCAGCATAGGGTCTGTATTTGCTCTTCGAAAACGGCCATGATGCGCAAAAGTATTTACTGCATGACGCCTATCATATTTAATAACTCTTAAGAAAATTTCATTTAACAAATTTTATTATAATGACATATTCAAAAACTTAAAAGTATTAAATAACTTATTTCTAAAACTATTTTCAATGATATTATCTTAGTTTTAATATATATTACCTAAAACAGCTTGAAGTCCGCGCAAAGTAAGACATAAAAGTTACTATATTTTGAAAATGACTATGTACTTTTTAATGTCTAGCCATGGGTAGGCCTACGAAAGGTGCCGCGCGCCTTAAAGAATATAGGTCCCAAGAAACAGGAACGGATCTTTTTTCATAAAATAAAAACTACTGGACCAAACTATGTTAAATTTTTAGGGGACCCAATGGCAACTATTCCGCATTAAACTATACAAGAATCACGTAAATCGGATCTTACATCTCAGAGTAATCAGTGTAGATACAGAACGGAATGGTAAAAAAATAATAAAAAATGTTCATAAAATTAAAACTACTGGACTACTATGTTAAATTTTTAGGGGATCGAATGGCAAGTAATATCGCATTGAACTAAAGAAGAATCACGTTAATCGGATCATAAATCTTAGAGTGATCGGTGTACATACAAAAAAAATACCGATCAAGTTGAGAACCCCCTCCTTTTTGGAAGTCGGTTAATGACTAAGATATGACTAATATATTTTGTGACTTGACACATCATTTTATTGCAATATTTTATAACATTTTTTAAATGTAATTAGTTTTATTATTCTGACGATGTGTTCGGACACTGCACACCTAATAAGGTAAAAAGAAACAACGCATATAAAAATTCTATTGGAGCAAGTGCTTCCAGCAAGGAGTTCCATAGAACTGATCCATGGAACTCCCCTAACCACCTACAAGAGTATTGGGATGTGCATTTCAGGGGCCATCTTGAAGGCAAGGCTAAATTTTTTTTTCAGCTTTTCTAGCTCGGGCGAACGAGATATACCCAAGTCAATTACTGTCTGTTTATTGGCTGTTTTATATATACATATGATAATGGGTTTGGAGTTGGTAGGAGTTGGATATTGGTTGGTTATGGCTGGTTTGTGTTGGTTGTTATAATATACTTATTTATACTATATATTGTTGTTGTAGTTATATATATTTAATATCTGTATATACCCGAGCGCCCGGGTTGCCTTCCGTAGGTCAGGAGACCCAACTCGATTTGCGTGTGAGCCGGTTGTCTTGGCCCAGGGAAGGCAAGGCTAAACTTGCCTCCAAGAAGCTGGGAGTGCTAAACCGGTCCAAGCAGTACTTCACACCACGGTAACGCCTTGTGCTTTATAAAGCCCAGGTGAGGCCGCATATGGAGTACTGCTCACACCTTTGGGCTGGAGCACCTCCTACCAGCTTAATTCCCTGGACAGTATTCAACGTCGAGCCGAGTTGATGATCCCATATTCACAGACAGTCTAGATACGCTTGGCCTTAGGAGAGACTTCCCGGCTCTATGCGTATTCTACCGACTGTACCGAACTGTTTAGGATTGTGCCTTCGTCCTCTTTCTACCATCGCACCGCTTGTCATCGGTTGGGAGTTCATCTCCACTTCCTTCGCTCATGTATGCAACGGTTCTGTAGAATTTCAGTCGTGCAGGAACGGAGAAAGAATACAATTTCCTGCGGCGGGCGGCCTGTCGTAAGAGGCGACAAAACAACCCACACTCAGGTGGTAGGGCATTTGCCCGACTGGATGGCTACCACCCCTGGTCTATATTATGCCGCCATAACAACCTTTAGTTGTGTTCCGGCATTGGTGACCGGGTTCCAGTCTCCCTTAAGAGAGCAGCAGCGCCAACACAACAACACCAAAGGTGCTACAAATGTCCATAGGCGATGGTAACCGCTTTCCATCAACTGGGCCGTCGGCCTGTCTGATGAACTCCTGCAAGAAAATAAAATTCTCTTGCGTACCGTGGGGATTGGAAATTAACTCCCAGCCGAGGATTTCCCACAGCGTTACGATATGAAGTTTTTTAAAAAGGGTGTCATAAAATTTCTTGGAGGCCGGCAGCGTTTTGGTAACATCTCTGGTGTTGCAAACTTCCATAGGCAACGGTAACTGCTTTCCACCACCACGTGAGCCGTCTACCTGTCTGTTGACCTCCCACAATAAAATAAAAGTATTGTTACATACCGATAAAGAACGCACACTTGCATATCGTAAAAAGCAGTTTATTGCCTTCTTTGATTTAGGAATTCTTTTAATTACTTTGTGTTTAGAATTTTTATACCAGAAAAACATGCTATTCTTATTGAACTTGTTTTATGACCGTCGAAGCTTGCCAGGTGTACGGGATTAACTCAGCGAACGCGATCCTTTGTTCTATTATACAGTTTAGTATAAAACAATGCCCGAACGAAGGGGTGGGCAGTCAAGCGAAGACTACGATACGAGTAAGACGTGTGTAGTACTTTCGATTAGCGATATAGTGACGGACTTTGCGCGTGTTGAGTTGCATTGAATTGTGCAGTTGAACTAGTTGCATCCAGTTTTATTTTATATTTGTTTTATACGTGTTTGTACAGTTCTAAAAAACTCTATATTAATTCCAACGGCATTTATTTTAATTCGAGTCCTTGAGCTCGTAACAGTATTTTACAATGCAGCAAGCATTTTCCATTCAAATACCAACCTTATAGAACTAATAGTTTAAAAAAATCACTTGATTACCATGCAAAAGTGGATGGATGCAGAAGTCGTGGAAGGCCACGACACACCTTGCATGATCAGATTGATCATGTATTAGCATAAGGTGATGTTAGGAGCCTTAAAAACAGACGAGCGTGCATGACAAAAGCTATGAATGTCAAAGAAGCAAGTGAGGTGTGTAAGAATGGGCCTGTGTGGCGCTCTGTTGTTCGTGCCTACCCCGCAAGGGACGTGGCGTGAAGTTATGTATGTATGCGTGTATTTGATTACCCTAAAATCAGAGCTGTTATCTAAATGCATGAAGTTCAAAACTTTCTTAAATTTTCACTTTTTGCTCAAAAGCCTGTTAACGATGCAATAATTTAAAAAGCTACCGAACATTATACATTCGTTCTACATCCATTCATGAACGAATAAATGTTTTTATTAGTAAATGTTTTAATGTATGCTTTTAAATTCATTTCACTTTCATTTTGAAAATGAAATTAAAATTGCTTCAACGAGAAAGGGTTATAAACGATATTTAGATCTCGACTTAGTTGAGATGAGAATTTTGAGATGGATGTGTGGTGTTAAAAGAATGTTTAAGATGAGAAATGAGTAGGAGATCTTTGTAACTTACACCCGTGACTGAGATATTGAGAAGAAGAAGACAAATATAGTATGGATATTTAATTAGGAGGGAAGGAAGTCACGTAAAAGAATGTTAAACTACAAGATTGATGGATGCACATGTAAAAGTAGACCAAGAAAGACTTGGAAGGATTGTGTGAAGGATGAAAAGGGAGAAAAGTTTCTTTCTCTCTCTTTTCTTTCACCTTCTCCCAGCTCTTTGGGGTCGGCACAATATTTCTTCTATTCCACACTCTTCTATTCTGGTATATGTCCTCTGTCACTGTTCAAATCATCAAGTCCTTCTTCACATAATCCATCAATCTCTTTTTGCTGTACCTTCGCAATTTGTACTTGTCAATCTTCCAATTTCTTCTTTTGTTGTATTGCTAGATACTATAATTGACAGATTCTGTTACATAAACATAAAAAATAACTTAATACAGAGAACAGTACAAGTGGCGTCCCAAAGGAAACTCTGTTTCCCGCGCTAGGTCTCCTTCTAAGGAGACCTAGGAGGAGACACAGGCTCTAGCCTGTGTGGGGGGCCACAGTAGGATTCGTTTCGGTCATAAAATTCCTTACAATTTTACAATATCACAAATTGATATTAAAGTAAATGTCCCATAATATGGGAAAAGCTTTGCGGTGTTAGATGCGCATGCGCAGCCGTGGCGTTAAATTACTATCACGCTTCGGCATCGGGGTTGTGGCTAGAAAAGATGAAAACCCATCAAGGAAATGTACGCCTTGTTACACCGACTAATAATGCGTTTAAAGAATTTACACATTTTTTTCTATATTTTCAGGGTACCGTAGACATTTTTGGCAGAAATTTAAAATCCTTTTCAAACTTTGTCACATCTTGTCTTAGTCATTTATAGTATATTCTTTAACTCTAGTAACTTTTATCAATCAAAATTAGTCAATTAGAGACTTTTTAAATGTAGGGCGTTCCATTAGTAGCTCACAACGCCCAAAATGCTCAGTTACCCGTTCCACAAGGCAACCGTGGTCGTCGTGGTCGTGACGAAAACGTCACTCGACCCATGTCAAGAGATTAATCGACAAAGTATATGCACACCTGATTTATTACCTTTCCGCATTTGGTCTTCTTTTGTTTACGTTGTGTTTAAAAATTGTAATTAATAAAAACATTTTATTGTTATTGTACTTGTTTCGGTTTCATAGAAACTTCAGTCCACGCGGTCGATTGTTGTATTGTATAATTTAGTGTAAAACGATGCCCGAACGGGGGGTGAGGTGAAGAAGTCAAGGAACGATTACGATACGAGCAAGACGTGTGTTTCGATAAGCGATATAGTGACGGACTTTGCACGTGTTATTGGATCGTGCAGTTTGTACTGGTTGTGTCCAGTTATATTTATTTGTACCTGTGTTATACGTGTTTGTACAGTTTTAATAAATTCTATAGTAATTCCAACGGCTTTTTGAAGTGAAACTTCTATATAGACGGGGGGGTCTTACGATTTTTCTCTCACGAAAAAGTGTCACAGTGACGTGGTCATACATTTTTAAACTCGTGATATCTTTCGAATGGAGTATCCGAATTGAATAATTCAAAAAGTTATATACAGGTATTGAAGCAGTCTTGAATATGAAATATGGTTTTCAAATTGGACAAGTACATTAACAATCTGCCCGTAACACTTCAAGTTGAAATTTTGTTGCGATTCATTTTGTCACTTATCAGTTGAAGATTTTCCACTTTTCCGTTGCCATTCGTTTTTCCACTTGTCGGTTGCGATTTGTTTTTTCCACTTGTACGTTGAAGTTTCACTTCTAATATGTGTCCCAGCACACATTTCGATTTTTAATTCAAGTCCTGTAATTCTTATACGGTGTTGTTTTATATGTATGTGGAACCCTTTGGTTATAGAGAATGGGTTAGAAGGAATAAAACATCAAACAAGTTAATACACAGTTTATTTAATTATCACAAATCCAATTTAGGACTTATTTTGTTTCTTTCTCTATTTATGTTAACTTTGTTTTATTGTTCTAAATAAAATATTTTCTTTCTTTCTTTTCTTTACAATACTGGTAACAAAGAACAATACTTAAAAATAGCCGCACCGCTAATATTCCACAATCGCATAAACACTCTGTTACTACAGAGTTTCCTTGTTACCCTACTAGAGGGTGGTTTGATGAATCTAACCCAATACTATCTCAGGCTAGCTATATTTCAGGGGGTGAGATCGGCTAAGAGCTTGCGCAATGTATAACGTTATTTGTGGGTATAACTTGGTCATATAGAGTGAGTTACTGAATTAAGAATATTATAAATAAAAATGGACGCCACCTGCTGAATTCCTTTAGGAAGATCTTGCAACAGGACAAGTAGACATGTTACAACGGTTCGAGAAATCACTAACGATCGATATCGTGACATTGTTACAAGTAACTCAACAAAAGTGAAAATAAGACAATACAAAAACGTTTCATTGTTCACAACGTTGTCACGATCATTTTTTATCTTGATAATGTTCTCATGTCTATAGTTTCTAATTTTGATTTATCTGATTATAGTTGCACTAATTATTAGGGGTCTGTCGTTATTATGATCAGAACGGAGTACGTCAACAATCTTCATATCAGTCCATTTAATGTCAAACTTGGTCAATTTTTTGAAGTGATAACTTCTTATGTGTGGGTGAACCGCTTCGTTACGTAACGCGTTACGGTGCCAGTATGTTTGACTTGCCTTTCTATCACGCATGCAGCAGCGGTAGGCAAGCTCCTGCTCTCTCACTCTAATCCACAGCGCTAGCCGTATTTCGGTAATTAGATTAAATAATGATACTAATGAACTTCTTATGGGAGGGTGAACCGCTTCGTTACGTAACGCGTTATGGCCTCAGTCTGTCTGGGTTCCCTTTCTCTCATGAAAGTTATCACTTCTGTCGGGCGTCCCGAGACGGACACTTTTGGTTTTTTTATATAGTAATATTTCTTTTTAAGGTTATTAAGTAATTCTGTAATGGATAAGATGAGAAATGGATACATAGGGGAATCTTTGAAAGTTGCACCCGTGACTGAAAAATTAAGAGAGAAGTATATTGAGAAGAGAGAATATTAAATCTAAACATAAAGACAATTATAAACAACTAGCTGTACCCGGCAGACCTTGTCTTGCCTTTAGAAATAAAAATCTAGAAGCCGATTGCAGCGATATTTATCAAGACCAATAGTTAATTTGAACCATTATCGAATCCACTTCAATAAGAACAAAAAATCATCAAAATAGGCCCAACCGATTAGGAAGACTTTAGCAGTGCCACATACCGGTAGATTTATAATCTTAACCTTCCCGAGACGCCCTTGAACACACACAAAAATAATTTCACCTAAATATTGGAACCTGATTACAGCTAAATTCATTATTTTACATGTATTTTATCAATAAAACTAGCGGCGCCTGCGACGTCGTCCGCGTGGAATTAGCTTTCAAAACGCCCCGCTTTTGAGACATTCTTCATTGCTGATCCGCTCCTATTGGTCTTAGCGTGATGATACATAGCCCATAGCCTTGCTCGATAAATATACTATCCATCACCGAAAGAATTTTTCAAATCGGACCAGCAGTTCCTGAGATTAGCGCGTTCAAACAAACAAACAAACTCTTCAGCTTTATAATATTAGAATAGATAACTCCGACCGAAGCATCTGTTTTAAACGATATTCAGTTTTTTTTTTACATTCTCTTTGACGATATTTGCAGCACGAATTCTGTCAATTATATGTCAAATGTCAAAAGGTTACATTAAAAAAAAAATATTGTCTAAAGCGCTTAAGTTAAATTATAATTAATTTTATATGGTGGTGATGGTATTCTTAAATTTCCTAATTTTCCGCCCAATACCAGAACAAAAAAAGAATTTGTGAAATCGGTCCAGCTGTTCACGCGTGATGTCGTGGCCAAGGGAAATAGGGATTCATTTTTACAGATTATTCAAATATTGTAATGTTATGAGTATATTTGATAAGGTTAAATTTTGATCACAAACTGAGGGAAACAAACCAGAACTATTAGTTAAAAAATTAGTTAAAAAAATAACTAGACCTAACTACATAAGATCGTGATCTGCAGCATGTAAAAATATTGTTACACGCCGGCAAAAATAAATACACACCTGCAGTTTATTACCTATCGTCATTTGAACTTCTTTTGTTTACTGTGTGTTTATAATTGGTAATTAGAAAAACATCCTATTGTATATTGTAATCGTTTACGATGTGATTTTTAGAAACTATTGTTTGCGGTCGAGCATTATGTCAAGACATATTGTATAATTTAGTATAAAACAATGTCCGAACGGAGGGGTGATACGAGCAAGACGTGTGTGTAAGTATTAGATAAGCGATATAATGACCGACTTTGCGCGTGTTATTGGACCATGCAGTTTGTACTGGTTGTGTCTAGTTTTATTTGTACCTGTCTTATACGTGTTTGTGTAGATCTAATAAATTCTATAGTAATTTCAACGGCATTTTAATTCGAGTCCTGTAGCTCGTAACAATATAAAGTATGAGTGTGCTGAAATTTCATAATCCTCCGCCTGCGTAATGATCGTAAAAAGTGGTACTAAGTTTTTCTAAGTCGCTATTTTTCTCAAATAAAGTTCTTTCATTCATTCTTTCATTCATTCATTCATTCATTCATTCATTCATTCATTCATTTTTGCCTCACGTATTAAATAGAAGCACTCGTGAAGAGATCATTTAACAAAAACAGATAATAAATCATAACTTGATAGCTCAATGTAACCTTCATTAACAATACTTACATAAAAGAATATTGGAAAGTTTTTTTCTTTTGTAACTATAAAATTTGTTTTGAAACCGGTATTTTATAATAAAATTCAAATTACATCGATGAAACAACTTGAAAGATTTCACAGAGAAAGTTAGGCAGGAATTCGATTCTCACAATCATAGTATACATATGCGAACGATTACACGCAATTTTATTGACATCAATTGTATTGACATCAATTTTATTGTCATTTTTTAACCGTCTTCAAAAATGGAGGAGGTTCTCCATTTATCGTTAATTTATTTTTTTGTTTGATATAATATGTTTAGTCATCAGTTTTTTTAAGTCGTGGTAGCGTAATGGTTAGCGCACGCTCCCCTAAGTCGAAGGGCGCGGGTTCGATCCTGACCGAAACGCATGCACCTCTTAGTCAGTTTTCTGATCTTATGTGCATATTGTTACAAATACCACGTGCTAATAACGGTGAAGGAAAACATCGTGATGCAACCTGCACATCGAGATAACCGATGTGTCAAACCTGCCAAGACGCCTTGGACAAGCGTGGCGGGTATACTGTCCGTTCCCCCTATAATGGGAGGCCCGAGCCCAGCAGTGGGACATTTATGGGCTGATATTATTATTATATTACAGTTTTTTTAATCGATTTTGATTAATCTTTTTGCGTCGAATTCGATACAGTTTAATGATAGGTTTATATAAATTTCATAGTAATTAGATGATATATCTATAATAATAATAAAATTGTAGAGGTCGAATTTCTGTCGTCAGGGGGATGTAAGAAGGAAAATAGAACTAATTTACATTTTTTTCAAAAATTTTTGTTTCTCTGCTTGTCTGTTTGTACCGGCTAATCTCCGAAACGACTGGACCGATTTAAATGAAATTTTGTATAGTGGTAGCTGATATCCCTGGTCACCATATAGGATATTTTGATGCCGAAAAATTAAATAGTTCCCGTGGGATAGTTAAAAAAGCGCACCACGCGGACGACGTCGCGGGCAGAATGTAATATTATTCAAACAAACAAACAATATGCCGCCAGTTATTGGATTTTGTAGCAATTATAGCGATTTTAGGTGTTTCTTTCTCTAGCTTAAGGTGTTAATATTTTTGATAGTTGCTAACACAACGCACGTCAAGTTATCGTGAACGGAGAATAGATTGTGTTAGTTAAGTATGTATTTTATTGACCAAATTCTAGCATAAAACTCAAAAGTGTTTATCCGTGAAGGAATGGTGAAAGAATACTATTTCCTGCGACCGGGTGGCCTGTCGTAAGAGGCGACAAAACAACCCACAGTCAAGAGGTAGGGTATTCGCCCTCCTGGATGGCTACCACCACTGGTTTAGAGTAGCTAGATATATAACACTTTATTATACACGAATATAATACAAAAATGACCTTAAAGACTAAAATTATATAGTCTGGCCAACGAAAGTTGACCCTGGAAAATGGCGGCAAATTTAAATAATATATGTATGGCAACATCAAAATTATTAGGATTAACCTATTTTGATACTTGGTAGTTACTTCATTATTTATGTTGTGTATTTTATGTGTGACAATAGATACACCATACTCGTTTCTAACGATAATATTATAAATACTAAAGTTTGTAAGATGTTTTTGTTACTAATTCACGCCAAAAGTACTGAACGGATTTTATGACATTTGGAATACTTGTTATTACTAACCCTTATATCTCGAATCTAGAATGACCTACAATAGAATATAGACTATCTACTTTTAATTCCGGTAGATAGCAGGAAATCAGTAGTCATTACATTTTTTGAAAAATAAACTGCAATATTCAGTAAAAACTTACTTTTATCAGCTATAATCAAAATCAGATTTCGTCACGGCCCCCTAGTCTTGACCCGAAAGCCACATACGTACCCACTACCAATGGACACATATTTGCAACATTTCAGGGCCTCCTGGTGTGGAGCAGCAGCTCCGGCTGTCAAGGCTGTGTCCGGAAGATGGGACTCAGCCAAAGTATCAACACAGGCAAATCCACTCACAACCAAACGAAAACCGCAATCTTGTTTGTCAAAATTGACGTTGACATTCATATTAGACTTGCCATGTAAAAAGTTTGCAAATAATTCCAGGTTCAACTTTCGATAGCCAGACTATATCTAGTTATGTACAAAGGGCGGTCTTATCGCTAAAACCTGATCTCTTCCAGACAACCCAAGAAACGAATTAAGATTATAATGGCGTTGGTGGCATACGTAACATATAGTACGAACTACTTACTTTTTGATAAGTATATATTAAATAGATAATAAGTCGTGGTAGCGTAATGGCTAGCGCACGCGTCCCAAACTCAAAGACGCGGGTTCGATCCTGGCCGGAACGCATGCACTACTTGTCAGTTTTCTGACCTAATGTGCATATTGTTACAATTACCACGTGCTAACAACGGTGAAGGAAAACATCGTGATGCAACCTTACAGATCGAGATAACCGATGAGTCTAACCTGCCAAGCCGCCTTGGACATATATATCGCTTCTTTGCTTCAATAACGTGGTATCTTGAAAAACCCAAATTTACAGTACGCCACTTTTAAAATTTCAAAAAAAGATTGTACCCAAACATATTTTACACTTTTTTTTGTATTTTTTTTTTGTAAATTTAGTGTCAATTTACTAAGCTTTTTGAAATATATGAGAAAGTTGTGATAATATGATACATTTAGCAAAATGTAGTGAGTGAGTGAAATAAGTGAGTATTGGGATATGTCACGTTATTGAAGCAAAGAAGCGATATATATGTATATTTCGCGACTTGTGTACACAATAAAACTATGTTTTAACGGTTAAACCCGGTTAAATTAGATTAGGCTCCCATAGAGTAAATAATAAACAAAATTAAAACTAAATAATTAAAATGAACAAGTTGGCGGTAGGCTAAGTAAAACTTTAACAAGATAAACCGAAATCAATTAAATTACCGCGGTTAAAACCGTTAAAACGTAGTTTTATTAGATATATACTTAATATACATACCATACAAATACATATCTACAAAATATATAAATGTTTATAGTCAAATTTAAATATCATAATTTTTGCTCAAAGTTTTAAATTTCGCTAGGGGATTTGCTTGTCTGATAGCTACAAGCAGTGCGTTCCAAAGCCGTACAGCCTTAACGAGAAAAGAAGTCTCCCTTTAGAGAGCAGCAGCTGCTTGGTGGCACCTTTAGTGTTGCAAATATTCATAAGCGATGGTAATCGTTTTCCAACAGGCCGTCTGTTTGTCTGATGAACTCAGCTAATAAAAAAAGAAAAGTGCAAGTTTGAACTATACCAATTTCTCAGTGAAAGTTCATGAGAGTATTTCATAAGTCACGTATTCGACTCTCGTGCTATGCAAATGTTATTCAGTGTTGGAATGTGAAAATGCTGACATTTCCGCCTCGTAGGTCCATGACTGGTTTTGTTACCTGTTTTCTGACCTGGATTTAAACCTGATTTCAATAGGCCCTATAATGTTTTGTTATATGCCTCTGTGATTAACTCTGGGTTTCTATAATAATAAACAATATACGTCCCTGACTTTCTAGATTTATGCTATCATAGGTAGGTTTTTTTATCTCATCTCTCCAAGCTAGCGAGATTGCTTGGGTTATTTGCTATTTTGGGGGTATATTTTTTATATCCTATATATCCTGCGGCCGGGCGGCCTTTTGTAAGAGGCGACAAAACAAAGAACAGCCAGGTGGTAGGGCATTTACCCGACTGGATGGCTACCACCCCTGGTCTAAAGTATGTCGCCATAGCAACCTTGTGTTGTGTGCCGGCATTAGTGACCAAGTTCCGGTCTCCCTTTAAGAGAGCAGTAGCGCATTTGAGGCACGTTTGATGTTGCAAATGGCCTTAAGCGATGGTAACCGCTTTCCATTAAATGGGCCGTCTGCCTGTCTGCTGAACTCCAGAAATAATAATAATAAAAAAACTTTTTTATTTGTTTTTTTTTGTTTCTTTTTTTCTTTTATTTGTCATTTTTGTTTCTTTCAAAAAATGGGTTTACAATAGGGCTTAATGCTATTACATCTTGTTATATCTAAATATTACAATTTTGCTTTCGTCGTCGTCGTCGTCAGCCATTCACAGTCCACTGCTGGACGTAGGCCTCCCCAAGGCGGCGCCACTCAATTTTGCTTTGAATTAGTCTAAATAATCTATAAAAACTGTCATTCTATTACATTTTTGTATATATATGTACTATTATTTCTAATACAGGCACTACATTCTGCTATCTCCTGTTACTCAGGTAGGTTTAGTGGGTAGTTTCTAAGGCCTCTTCCTGCGATGGAGGAGATCCCGACTGCCTTTTCGTGCACACGAAGCGCGCGGCTCTAGGCGGCTCTTTTGGTCTTCCCCTGCATCCAAGATATGTGCGTGTGTCACAAGAAAAGACATTCCCTAAAGTTTGTTTAGGGAATGTGTTATGTTATGTTATGTTAGTTTAACAAAAAAAAAATGGTTATGTCAAAACCGGAACGCCATATGTTATGAAAATTATAAATATATATATATATATATATATTTATATGTTTATCTTTTGTTTTTATTTTGACATTACAAACAGATACTTGAATTTTGTTTATCTGCATAGAATAAAAACATTCCCTTATATTTTCAGACGCTGCTGATGCTGAGGTGGTGACTTCGGGAAGGTCTTTTGAGGAGCTACCCTCAAAGCTCGGCAGAGAAGTAGAAGATTCAATAAACTCCATAGCAGAAGCCGTTCATCATGGAGTTGCAAGGTAAAAAATACTTTATCAAAACATGTGCGTACCATACAACACAGCTTGCGGTAAAATAGGTTCTTAGCTGAAAAAAACAAAAAGAACATTACGAGAATGAATAAACTGAATAATCGAATCTCCTTAGAAGCGCTTGGCCCGACCGGATGGCTACTACCCCTGGTCCAGAGTATGCTGCCATGACAACCTTGATTTGTGTTCCGGCATTAGTGACCAGGTTCCAGTCTCCCTTAAGAGAGCAGCAACGCATTTGTAGCACCTTTGGTGTTGCAAATGTCCATAGGCGATGGTAGCCGCTTTCCATCAAGTGGGCAGTCTGCCTGTCTGTTGAACTCCTGCAATGAAATAAAATTCTTGCAATAAAAGTAAGTCGGTAAACGTAGTGTCGGACGCCCTCCAGCCCGATGGACCTACAACCTACGCAAGGTCGCCGGTAGGCGCTGGATGAGAAAGGCAGCAGATAGGTATGAGTGGCGCCGTCTTGGGGAGGCCTACGTCCAGCAGTGGACTGTGAATGGCTGACGACGACGAATGAAAGTAAAAGTTGTGTAGTGAAATTGTTTGTAAAATAAATTTTGCGGTTACACTTGTAGTCTTAGTAGAAATGTGTTAATTGATTTAACAAATAACGTTTTACGTTTGTCTGTTTGCTTAAATAATGTTTGTATTATGTTAGTCACATCATCGTACTAGCATCAATTACAGATGTTGGATTTCTAAGACCTGTTCTTTTAACTTAAACAGAATTTATTACATTGAATAATTATAAAATTACATACTATTGAATACAATGTAAGAAAACTTAACTTATTTGTATTGTATTCTACCCATAATCCCTCAAGACTATAAGTAGAATACTGAGCCCAGAACACCGTCTTCTATGGGTAACGGTGCCCAGAAGGCTGGCTACGTTTCCCCGCTGGATCGCCATACTGATCCGTTGGCCGAGGTAAGCACCAGCCCTCTGATCACCTGAAGAGTCAATGAGTCGTTTCGATCAATTTTGGTAGAGGCTCATGGCCTCAGGACCCCACGGTCCAAGCGTCTCGACAGCAAACGGCACAAACATATAACTCTCACTGAGAGTTGAACCGGCCGATCTAGACGTGTTTGGTAAATGGGATGCGGCCAACGTGTCTACGCAAGTCACATCCCACACCAAAGGTTTGCCACGCTGCCAGGGAATTAGAGTCATTCCGTCAGGGCGCCTACCATCATCACGTGCAATATCGTTCGGCTCCAATAAAGCCGGCACGTTAGCGGTGGCAAGCGCCCTTCGCCCTCTTTTAACTTAACCGGTATTTTGGGGTCGCAAATGATACCTAGCATCTCTTACCAATCAGGTCAGTTACTTACTCGTCATCATATTAGCAGTAAATCCAGTGTCGTAAATAGTCTTTTATGCGCCCTATGCGAGCTTCTATAACTGCGCCCTTGTTGTTTTAGATATTATAAGTATCCTAGCTAGAGCAATGTATATAGGCCTATTTTATTTAATTCAGGGTGATAAGATAACGCACAAGGACCTTAGTGTTGGTGGACTAATACTAATATATTAATAATATATAATATAAGTATAAGTCTTGTGGAAACGGAGGTGCCTTATTACCAGTACTCGCCGGAGCCAGTTCTTGAAAACAGTCGTGCCACGCTCTACTGGGATCGATCAATTATTACGGACAGGACTATTGTAGCCAATAAGCCTGATATCGTGATAATAGAATCGATATGCGCGACGAGCAATACTCGTTGACATCAGTATCCCAAATGACGATAATCTCGTGAAGAAAGAAAAAGAAAAACTAAGTAAATACTTAGATCTTGCTCACGAGGCTACCGCTATGTTATGTATGCTATGGTATTTTGGCCATGTTTCAGTAGCCGTGATCACGGAAAATTAAGATGATATGACCACAAACTAATAATAAAGTGTCACGCCATATTTACACTAAATTTATGGAAGGGACCTCTAAGTGTTGGCCGTCCAATGGCCCCACGCAATTACTGCATAAGTCTGGGCATTCTTATGACCCGTGGTCTTTAAAGACATATATTTTGTCTTACTAAGCATGCACTGTTTGCTACAACTCCATTAATTCTTCGAAAAGTAATTCGGTAATACACTTCTGTATACAACCTAAAAAAAAACTTTATATATAAATATAATAAGAAATATAAAGAATAATAATTTTTAGCTAGACGTGTTGCTGAGCAGTTTCTTGCCGCTTCTTAACAGCAATAACACGTTACGAAGCAGTATACATAGAATAGGAAGTAAAAGTAAATTTTAACTTATATGTATGACCTTCAAAAAGTATTCTCCAGTAGAAATTATTTTTAATAAAAACTTTTGAATATATGAAGTAAGCATATTTTGCTGGGGAGAAATAAACCAGTATTTTTATGGCCAGTTCCTATGTCTTACCGACCGTTTACTTGCCTTACTATCCGTTGGAATTTAATATAAGCTCAGCTGTTTGGTATTATTTGAACATGACCGAGCATCGAACCCACTTACCGCGTTAATTTCACTTTCACACCTGACCCGGATATGAAGCACACATGCTATACCTGTTTACTCACGTGGTCCTACCTGTTTCTTATTTCTTTATGCAAATCCGAGAAATATTTGAGACTGGCAGTGCAAGAGATAATTCGTTCGGGTTGCTATGGCAAGGTGTTGGTTTTAACCTGCAACACCAGTATCCCATACTCGCATACGACCTAGATGCATTTAGTATTTCGCATATTAACATTCAACAGTGTATTATTGTTACAACCTGGGCTCCTACAAACATAAATTCCACGTATAGATCTGTAGAAGCACATTTTATTACCTGTCGGCATTTGAACTAATTGTAATCTTTTTATGATCGTCTTCTTTTGATTGTCAGAAGATGGAATAAGGTACAGCGCTCAATGTAACCTTGGCGCAGTATTTTAAATTTATAATTGATAAATCTTGTCTTTTTTTTAATAAGCTCTAATGTATCTAAATGAACTTCGAAGCAAAGAGGACAAAGGCACAATGTAGGACTTTACAGGTTTTCATCTTGTTGAAAGAGCATTAAGAATTAGAAAGCCTAATGCAGACGAAGCCTTTATCACAACGAGATCTGAGAGTTTAGTGTCTACTACAAACCTAGGTCCCGTATGACGTTGACTCTCGCTAATGGTAATGTTAGGTATTTAACTAGGGTTGCCAGACGTCCCGTATTTCCCGGGACGTCCCGTATTTTAGGCTTAGTTTAAAATGTCCCGACGGGATTGACTCTGTCCCGTTTTCTAACCGTGCTTCGTTTTTTATTATTAAATCGATCGATCTACGCTACACAAAAATACTCACGCACTTAACGTTCGCAACTTCACATATACATCATCGGATTAAGCGATTGTGTGCTGTGTTATGAAGTTCGAGAGAATTTATGGTTTAATTTTACACTTTAACTGTCAAAATTTTTACACTACTTTCCAATTGTAGTAATGAACATTTTATCAAAAAAAATGAAGAATGTCACTATGTATGTTTCCTATCCGTGCAGGAACGGAGAAAGAATACAATTTCCTGCGGCCTGGCGGCCTGTCGTAAGAGGCGACAAAACAACCCACAGCCAGGTGGTAGGGCATTTGCCCGACTGGATGGCTACCACCCCTGGTCTAGAGTATGTCGCCATAACAACCTTGAGTTGTGTTCCGGCATTAGTGACCAGGTTCCAGTCTCCCTTAAGAGAGCAGCAGCGCATTCGTAGCACCTTTGGTGTTGCAAATGTCCATAGGCGATGGTAACCGCTGTCCATCAAGTGGGCCGTCTGCCTGTCTGCTGATCTCCTGCAATAAAAAAAAAAAAATGTAATTTTTTTTATTTGTCCCGGGGAAAAAACTAAATTACCGTATTTTTTTGCCTATTTAAGCATTTGCCCTTTATAAGCTGAAAATAGCTGAAACTGGCAACCCTATATTTAACATACATTTAAGTACCTACTATTAACATGTATAAAACTTTGCCTATTTAGAGAAACACATCATTTTTAATCCATAAATTCCTAAAGTAATAGAGAGTGGTCTTATATATGTACTAGGTTATGCCCGCGTCTTGATCCACGCTTTGCCGAAGTAGGTTAATCGAATGGCAATTTAAGCTTTCACAATAATCTAGTACATTCGATTAGAAAAACTAATCATTTTCTATAATGTGCCACGATGAAGGAAAATCTTTCTTCGATCTGTCATTATCCGCTTAGAACGGAACAGCTGCGTCATTGAATGACACTCATATGCAAACACGGAGAAACTGCGATAAAATTACATAGAAAGATGTCGATGTACGTCGTTATATGTGGCCGTGTGCGAGTCGGATTTTTTTACAAGCTTTTATGTAACTTGTAATGGATGTATGTAAGTAAGTTTGGGTTGCAAGTTAAATTTGACCAACTTCCCGGTTTCCGATTAATCTGAAATTTTGCACGCATATGTGTATCGCGTGCCAATGCAATAATATGGTATCATGGAGTCGGAAGGTGGTCATAGGAACTCTTGCACTAAACAAGATAGACCCGTCGTGTTTGGGCTCGTTTTACTTCTCTTGGCTAGCACTCTGCTGCTACATGATATCCAGCATCTCAAAAGCTTGTATTTAAAAACATTTAAAAAAGCTTATTGTTGCTGTAGTAGAAGCTTTCATAAAATTTAAAAAGAAGAAAAAAAAGAAACATTCCACTTTTTATGATGATTAATAGGTTACTATACTAGTTTTTGGGCTGTTGTTGTCAATAGCAGTCGTGGCCGAGTGGTTAAGGCGTCTGACTCGAAATCAGATTCCCTCTGGGAGCGTAGGTTCGAATCCTACCGGCTGCGTAATGTTTTGTATAAAGGTAATTAACTTTTGATGAATGATCCAAATATACTATATAATATATTCACAGAACAATTATAATTACATTACATACAATCGAATACAATGCAAGAAAACTTAACTTATTTGTATTGTATTCTACCCATAGTCCCTGAAGACTATAAGTAGAATACTGAGCCCAGATCACCGTCTTCTATGGGTAAGGTGCCCAGAAGGCTGGCAACGTTTCCTCACTGCATCGCCATAATACAATTTTTTTTCATTGGTGAAGAGGATATTTCTGTGCCTTTCACCTGCGTATCGCGACAGAAGGCGTTTTGATCGAGCCACTCTTTTGCATTGTAAAGATCGATTTAGGGCATGACCTGGATATCGACGATGCGCACCAACCTTAAGGTCTTGTTTTATAATATGCGACAGTGTCCTAGCGGGAATCTTCATTTCTCGCGATAAGATTTTTTACTTCCTAATGGGGTTTCGACGAATTCTGGCTTTAACAGCATTAACAGCCTTTGTAGTTCTAACAGCACGCGGCCGCCCCGATCTTCTCTGGTCTTCGACAGACAAATGAATGAATGAATGAATGAATATGCTTTATTGTGTTTTAAAGATACAGTTAACAGAAGCAAAATTTTACAATACAATAGGCGGTCTTATCGCTGTTAGCGATTTCTTCCAGACAACCTTTGGATGGACAAAAAATTTGATAAGAACAGGGGTATGTTGCATTAATCTCACTATCTAATCAGTATCTTATAAATATACATGTCTTATAAATACATACATGATATAATATACATACATTAATAAAAATATAAATATTATACTAACACGATATATGTAGATAAAATATTAAAAAATACACTTACATAAATAAATATAAGACAAGAAAAATATGTCAATGACTGCTGCATCTTTAATTTGAGCTATTTGAGCTATAATAATCCTTCACAAGTTTATTGAAAATGGGCAGTGATTTGGCTAGCTTTATATTAACAGGCAGCGCGTTCCAAAGACAAATTGCTTGGACTGTGAAGGATTTCCCATAAGAGCTTTTGAGAGAGAGAGTTTTTGTCTGTGCAGGAACGGAGAAAGAATACAATTTCCTGCGGCCCGGCGGCCTGTCGTAAGAGGCGACAAAACAACCTACAGCCAGGTGGTAGGGCATTTGCCCGACTGGATGGCTACCACCCCTGGTCTAGAGTATGTCGCCATAACAACCTTGTGTTGTGTTCCGGCATTAGTGACCAGGTTCCAGGCTCCCTAAAGAGAGCAGCAGCACATTCGTAGCACCTTTGGTGTTGCAAATGTCCATAGGCGATGGTAACCGCTGTCCATCAAGTGGGCCGTCTGCCTGTCTGCTGATCTCCCGCAATAAAAAAAAATAAAAAAAGAGCTAGTTGTATGCAGAGGAGTTTTAAGTAACAAGTTTTCCGAGGATCTGAGAGACTTTAAGTTACCGGAATAAAGGTAATGAAACTGTTCCTTAAAGTATGCAGGGGTCTGAGGATTAAATAATGTATTGTACAGAAGAGACAATATATGAGCATTCCGGCGAAAACGTATTGGAAGCCACTTGAGTTTGGCGCGGAATTCTGAAACGTGATCATACACGTGACATATGACAAAGTGTTGTTGTATCTATTGATAGTACGATATACGAACATACGGCTGATACCAAGCTTTTGAAGTGTCTGGAATATGACCGACGGCTCCATACCCACTTTGTGCAAGGCGATCAGTGCAATCCTATTTTCAATAACACCCCATTCCATATTGTAATTTGATAATGAACACGAAAAAATATGTGAAATGGCGCAAAATCGAATGAAGTTTTTAAAATAATATACGTGTTCTAAATTCAAAATAATTAAAAAGTTCAGAGACGGTGGATTTCCATCTGCTATGATCCTGACATCTCTTCTACGTGATCGAACCAGTGCAGACGGGTATCTTTATCTAGTGAATTATGTTAGGCTTGGCTATTAGGTTAATTGTTTAGGTGTTTTAAATAGATTTCTATTAACTCTGGCTTCTTTTTCTCTTCAGAGCACTGGCGAAGAAGCATCACGAAGGCGGCATCGACACAATCACCATATCAACAGGAAATGACAAAAAGAAGATGAAAAAGAAGAAGCCTAAACCTCCTAAAATCCACCTTCTGCACCCAATGGTTATGCCATTGAGAAAGATACACAAGGAGAAAGGTCGGGAGTTCCCCATCGGAGTACAATCCTGGGTTATCGGGACAGAGACTGACCAACCTGATGATATTGACCAAGTAGACACAGTTAACGTTAGTGACAATGACAGTTCTGACAATGACAGTTCTTACAGTAACAGTTCTGACAATGACATTAATGACGATAATCTGACAGATGAGACAAGTGTCAAAGAGTTGGCTGACGAGAATTTCAGACAAGGCAGAGGTGTAATTCAAGATTTGTGGAAAATAGGAGAGCAGGCTGTTGATGCGGTTGCTGAGCATGCCATAGAGACTGAGAATGCCGAGAATGGAATATCTGATAAGAGTAGCATTGCAGGTAATGGGTGTGGTGGTGGTGGTTATGTTCTTAAATCATGTTCAAGTCAGCTGTGTAATTTTAAAACTTAGCATGGCATTTTTAATCGAATGTTTGTGCAGTCGTTGACTTGCTAGGCATTTGACGATGTATTGTGTTTGCACCAGCAAAGGCGCAGACAACGCATTGCCAGCCTTAAAAATGGGATAGAGAACATAGGTTAGAAGGGATACGATATGAGAGATGGGTTAGGAGGGGTGTGATAGGACGGATAAGATAGGACGGATGAGGTAGGATGGATGGATTAGGCGGGATGAGATAGGAGGTACAGTACAGGAGGAATGGGATAAAGAGCGTGGCATGGGGGGTTAGAATAAGAGACGTGATACAGAAAGGGAATAAGATAGTTAGGGATAAGTTAAGAGTAATGGGATATGAAGAGGAAGAAGTGGACTGTCACCAACATTACAGGGGGATGATATTAAAGGGGTGATACAGAAGAATGGGAGAAAGGGAATAAAATAGAGGGATAAGATTGGTATATGAGTAATAGGATTTGAAGAGGAAAAGCTGTCACCAACAGTGAAAATTGTTTCAAAATATGAAATTGATCCTAATAAGCTGTTTTTAAAGTTCATAATATTTTTTTCGTGCTGTATTATTTTTTTTGATAACCACTTGGTAAGTTTTAGAACTGCATAGCTGAGGTGATGTTATTGTGATTAAGGCCACTTTTGAAACTATACGTATTACAAATGAAAATAAAATTTAGATTTTTTTATAAATTTTTGATGAACAACCATGTGTTATCTATCAAATTTTTACATGTCCGTTTATTTAACACCGCAAACGGAATCGGACCACAATATGGCGGCATTCTCGTAAATTAATGGGGGGGGGGGAACAGAGATAAATAACATACATGTCAAAATAGAACAAAATATGCATTGAAACCATTGAGCAGCATGAAATTATAAACAATGCTGGTATAGAGTAAGACATATTTTGAAGTTCTTCGTTAATAGTTAAAATTTCCTGTTTTAAAGCTTAAATATATTCATTTTCAAATGTGAGCTCCTCCCACCCCTTCTCACACAATGTCACACTTCGTCAACTCCCCTCCCCCCTTGACCTGTGACGGAGTTCATAGCCTCTTAGGTGTTAGACATTTTCAGTGGCTTAAAAACTCAATTTTAATAACAGAAAAATATCTAAACCATACAAACAACGTTTAATTACTTAATGATATTTCGAAATAGGTCAAAAACGTGAAATTTTTCGTGACGAAAATTTTCGAAAATTATTTGTTTTCAGTCTGCTTCTGACGAGACTACACGGATTACATCTGGTAGAATTATTTTATCTACATATTTGATCAAGGCTTGGAAGCTGTTTATAATTAACCGATTTTAATCGCTTATAACCGGTTTAATATCCGGTTTTAGCCAATTAATTCGTTCGGAGTGTAACCTTAAAAAGAGTTATGTAAAACCGGATGCCGGTTTATTCCGCAAGAATTACATTCTCTATATGACAACTGTTTCTAATATAAACATGTGTTTGCTACTGAAACTTGCTGTACACCACATGAATGTGTGGTTTGAAGGTGCGCAGCAAAAACTCTCTATCTATTTGATGAACTTATGTTACCAAAAAACCGGTTGATTGTGGTTAAGTAAGAACAAAAGAAAAGTTCCTAAGCTTTATAACCGGTTCGACTTTTTAACCGGTTTCCAAGCCTGTTGTTGATTGCATGTCTTAAGACCGCCATATTAGGTGTGTTGTTCTATTTCATAAGTTCTGTGACTTTTTAGTTTCATTACGTATTTAGGGTAAACTGCACCATTGTTGACCCTCCAATGATTGACACCATATCTGTTCAAGATATTAAAGAATCTTAATATGTATTTTAGAGTTTACTCCTTCATAATCAATTTTCATATAGAAAAAAAAATTATTTCTAAAAATGAAATAACCATAACAAAGAAAATGTGTGCCGTAACTTGCGAAATGAGGTTAGCACTTAATTTTTACCCCCCTTCTTAATCGCAAAAGTCACACCAGGTATGGAAATTGTATTAGGAGTTGAATAATACAAACGTAACCTATGTTTTAAAACATCTTTTATTAAAGGGAATAAACCAAAACCATAAATTCAAATCGATCAGGCCATATTAATTAAAGTAATTCAAGTGCTAATCTGTATGTTAATGTTTACCTCTTCTTTACTAATAAAACTACGCTTTAACGGTTTTAAACGCGGTATTTTATTTGGTTTTTATTCCGACGTTTCGGCCACTTTACAGTGGGCTTGATCACGGAAAACAAAAATGTCAAGTGTCAATGAGTATTGTTAACTTTTATATTTATTTTGTCTCCAAGACTAAACTTGTTTAATGTTTAAGGAGTAAACTACAGTCGTGCGTCCGAGCTGACACATTAAATTTTTCTTACACATACAATAATATTATCATTATCTTTGTATGGCTGTGTAACAAGAAAATATTAAGAGTTCTTAGGCTGGTGTGCATAGGCATTTAAGCGACAGTTAAAATAAAGTAATCGCTGTTTAGCCATAAATTTTTAGCGGTTATGTTATTTTAACCATTGGTGAAATGTCTATGTTAAATCCATAGGTCGCTGGTTCATATCCGGCTCGAAGGACCAATATTTGGAGAGCACGTAGACTGTATTATATTATATATAACTAGACGTGAATTAATACGATAATTTTGATGTAATATTAATATTTATTACACAACGATACGGTACAATGCAAGAATGAATGTAGAATGAAGAAAAACAAAATGAGTGCGACAAATGTCAAAATATACAAATAAATTATCTAAGGAGGTTGATGCCAACAATGCACACAAAACTTATTGTTTTGAAAAAATTAATACGATGATGTCAATTATTGAGAGTGGCGCCCACAATTGTGTAATTTACCCTATTTAGTTTTGGATCGCATGATCAAGTATTGTATATTTTATTGAAGGAAACTTGATTGCAGATGTGAAGCTCTTTGAATTGTCAGATTATGTTAGCATGCATATGAATGTTGCATAAACACAGGTAGTATATTGTGCACACTTCGCAAGTCTGCATGCAGCCCTCTAGGCTATATATAGGCTAGCTCCTGCACTATGATATGGACAGGGCCACAGCTGATGCACTTTTTGGACAAACAATTATTACATAAGAAAATTAAATATTCCGCAATATTTTATTTTACATGGATACAAGTCTTCTAGGCAGAGCTTTTTATATTGAAAAGCTGATTAACAGCGGACTTATTAAGCTCTATGTTACATCACAAATTACTATGTTATCCTTTATACTGTTACGACCGAGGTGCCGGCAAAGGCAAATTCACACCTGCAGCCCTGTAGAAACACATTTTATTGCCATTTCTACATTGGACTTCTTTTGTTTACTTTGTGTTTAAAATTTGTGATTTGACAAACAGCCCATTTTGTATTGTAATCTTTTATAGCAGTCATTAGCCAGGTGTGATTCTAGGAAATTCGGTCACGAAGCAATGCCTCGATTGATGGACGAGGCAGTCGAGCGATAACCACAAGCGGAGCAAGACTTGTGTACATTCGATAATCTTTTTAGTGACGGACTTTGCGCGGGTTACGGGTACATTACGTTTGGACTGGTTGTGTTCAGTTATATTTGTACCTGTGTTATACGTTTTTGTTTAGTTCTAATAAACTTTAAAATATTTGCAACGTCATTTTAATTCGAGTCCTGCAACTCGTAACAATACAATTCATCCGTCTCATTTTGGTCTGCTTTTACTACCTTTTATTAAATTCAAAATCAACACATTTGTTGTATACGCTTGGACTTAGTTGCTCTATTATTTACAGTTTCTTTAAATTTTCTAGAACAAAGAGGCAAGAAGAAGAAGAAAAAGAAGGCGATCCTCAAACTTCTGATCCTGGGAGCAGTCCTTAAAGCCAAGATTGGCACTTTACTTCAGATCCTTTCATTCAAATTACAGGTTAGTTCAGTCACTTATACCTCTTGTAAAACTAGCTACCTATATGTTAGACCGCAGAAAAAGAAGGGTTCCGTAGAAACATAGAAGAAGAATACATACTCTACAATCAGTTTTATTTTCAAATTACATGTGAACCACCTGATGGAAAGTGGTTATTGTCTCTTATAGACGTTTACAACAACAGAGACCAACGCGTTGCCAGGCTTTACGATAGCATAAAGAATGGATAGGAGGATAGGAGCAGAGGAATCGGAGAGGTAGAATGCGATGTAGAGGATAGGCTAGAAAATAATTAAAGGAAATAAATAGCAAATAGAGAAGATGGATTAGGATTGAGAGTTCCGACCACGATCTACCATGCTATCCTATGAGATATTCATTTCCCCCTATTTCATCCATCTATCATGTCTAAAAATACAGAGACATAGAGATACAGACGTATCTAATCCTTTTTGTCCCTTCACTCCTATTCCTCAACATTTCTCCTTTTTTTGATAAGGGTGAGGAAATGCGTTTGCGCATCTCGTCGGGTCTTTATGTGGGGCTCCCGGCAGCCGGCTTCGAACACACATTCCCTGGGGAAGGAGTTGCAATGCCGGTCGCACTAACCACTAAGCCTGTTACCGTCCCGTCTCGTCTTCTTAAGGCACCAAGGGATATACTGAAGGCATGATCCCATGACACCTTCACGCATGCCCTTGATATGTAACCCCCGAACTTGATAACTCGACTCGGCCCCACTACTAGGGTTGCCACCTTTGAGCAAAATATAGTATTTTTGTTACTAAGCAGTAAAAATATAGTACTTTATGAAAATTTAAATGAAAAAAGTACACATTTATTTTTCATTGTTTGTAAAAAAAAACTACATTTTAACGGTTTTAAGCGCGGTAATTTATTTGATTTTATTTATTCCGACGTTTCGGCCCCTTTTCAGTGACCGTGGTCACGACGACATTAAAACCTTACAGACACAAAAACAGCTTTCATTATTTATTTTATTTTTTTCATGACTGCATTTGTCACGTCTATTTATTACTACATTTTGCTTTAGTCAGCCAAGATCTATAATTTCTATCAAAAATCTCTTTCTCTATGAAAAAACGCGATAGTTAAATTAGCGATGAAACTATAGTACATTTCATTCTATACGATTTTTCTATCATAGTACATTTGACTCAAATATAGTACTATACTATATATCACAGTACGGTTGGCAACCCTACCCACTACGCTTGAGGAGGAGGTGAGCATACCAACGTCGAAATTCTTCCTCTTACTCGTTGAAACCGTTTATAAGAGACGGTGGTTTTTATTAGATAGACTCTCTACATGCTTGCCAACATCCCAATAAAAATATAAAGAATGGAAGAAGTAAACCATCGCAACGCTCAAACTTCTCAAAACCTTCTTGATTGTCATCCATATCCAGTAGTAATTGATGGTGTTATTTTCAGGTGAAATTCTTCATAATAGCGCTTCTTGGTCTCGGCATTAATCTAGCCAGACTCTGGATTGACATCAAAAACAAGCATAAAGAGCAACCACAGAAGGTAAGCAAATTTTACTATTTGTAAAAATTATTCCAATAATATTACACTCCCAAGAAAATTCACTGTAGTCTTAAATAAGTGGCTGATCAAGGAGTGTTTCTATACTATAGATGATTTTTTTTAAAATAAGTTCTTGTTGTTATTATCAATGCGGAAAATCTTAGTGATCTATTTGTTATTATTTCTCTTGACATTAATTGCTTATGTTACGAGCTGCAGGACTGGAATTATAATTCCGTTGGAATTACTATAGAATTTGTTAGAACTATACAAACACGTATAACATAGGTACAAATATGATTGGACGCAATAAGTCCCAATGCACAATTCAATAACACGCGCAAAGTCCGTCACGTCGTGCCTCGCTTGTGTTATCGTTTTGACTGCCGCACCCCTCCGTTCGGACATTACTGTATAATAGAACAAAAGACCGCGTTCACCGAATTAATCCGCACACCTGGCAAGCTTCGACGCAATCCAATAACAACAAGGATTAGTTCGACACTAATGACGGCCATAAAACAAGTTCAATAACAATAGCATGTTTTTTTTTCTGAATTACAAATTCTAAACACAAAGTAAACAAAAGAATTCCTAAATCAAAGAAGGCAATAAACTGCGTTTTACGACGAGCAGGTGTGCGCATTTCTTTGTCGGTATGCTATATCATTAATATAGCAAGACAATGACTCATGACTAGCAACCAGTTCCTCTATATCTTCGTAGTGTTAAGATGTCCGGCAACTGGATGTCTATAAGGAGAGCTTGCCAGTTAGGTTTAGTGGGGAGTTCAGAAAATGTGCCTCTGCGAAGCAACAGTGCAGGACGGGTCGCTGAGACCCCCACACACGTTTGGGCTATCACCCGTAATGCCTCGGTATGATGTCCCAAGAAAAGACATTCATTCCCATTACAAAATAAGGCAAATGAACGGTTCGTAAGATATAAGAACCGATCATGAATGTATAGTATGAAAATTGTTTTTCTAAAAGGTTTTTAAATACAAGCTTTGGAGATCCTGGATATCATGTAGCAGCAGAGTGCTAGCCAAGACGAGTAAAACGAGCCCAAACACGACGGGTCTATCTTGTTTAGTACAGGAGTTCCTATGGTCACCTTCTGACTCCATCATCAGATCAGCTCCATGGTACCATATTATTGTCACGCAATATACATATTATGTGTGCAAAATTTCAGCTCATTCCGAAGCCGGGAAGTTGGTCAAATTTAACTTGCAAGATTCCACCCGAACTTACATACATACATAAGTACATCCATTGCAAGTCAAATAAAAGCTTGTAATATAGGAACGGATCATTAGTGAATAGTGCGATATAAGAACCGGACATCACTTGTCTTACTGTCGGTTGAGTTATAGCATTGCTTGTATGGAGCTAATGTCAAATTTAAACCGATATCAAGGCAAATAAATGGCCGTTAAGATATAGGCACCGGCCATAATAGAATAGAATTGAATAGTAAATACTTTATTGTTCACCACATACATATAGAATAAACAATTTACAGTAATATTAAACAGTAAAAGTAGGAGCAATGAGCGGCCTTATCGATTTACAGCGATCTCTTCCCGGCCGACATCCCGGGCTATGGACTATATGAACAGGAAATTCGTAATTGTATGACGGTGGTGTGCTAATTAAATACACATATAATAGGATATATAAATATTAGGGTGGTCGTTAGAAATTAAATTTCTTGCGACGCCCCCTAAAAAACTTCCTTTTAATGAAAAAACACTGGGATTTTTTTTTTATAATTTTTTCAAGTCAAGACATCACGTGCCTCAAGACGATTCAAGTTAAAACTAAAAATATAAGCTTGAACCACGAAGAATTTTAAACTTTTTCTGAAACTATAATTTCAAATTCATCACTGAGAATGATAATACGGAAGGTATTTCATTGTTAAAACTTTTCCAATCTTAAAATAATTATTACTTCTAAGTATGAAGAAGTTTCCTGAAAAAACATGATATTACCCAAAAATTAACTTGAATCGTCTTGAGGCACGTGTTGTCTTCACTTGAAAAAATTATAAAAAAAATCCCAGTGTTTTTTTCATTAAAAGGAAGCTTTTTAGGGGGCGTCGCAAGAAATTTAATTTTTAACGACCACCCTAATAAATATCACACAATACATATACCTAAAATTGATAACAAAAAGAATAGACAGTAACGGTGCCTATACATATTAATATTGTATATATACTAATATATACATCATTAATATGTGTATAGCATCGACAATAGCTATACAATATTAATAATGGCATTAATACATAATATAATATTAATATTATATATAAGTGAGATGTGAAAATACTGCATAAGACGTTAAGATGTTGCTGCGATATAAAAATGGACGAACGAAAGAATTCGCGTGTAAAATGTGAATATACAATGATATCAAGGTTAATAACCCAACTGGTTGCAGTGAAAGTGGAATAATTAATCTCGTATAAATCATATGTTAGAAGATATCGCGTATTAATGCCCGGTTTCCATTCATTAACTTGGCATACCTACACACCACGGTCGATGCTTAACATTGTAGTAGCAAAGGTAGTGATTAAATCTAACTTGAGATTGCAGAGAGTATTCACTGATGTGAACTGATTAAGTAACGATAACCTTAAGTACAAATATTAACAAGTCGTAGGCCTAGGCCGCACTACGGTGAAACCGCAGCGGTTATTAACCGTGTGTTTATGAAACACGAAAACGAATATAAGCGGCCGGACTTGCGGTTTTTACCCGCGACTGATTTTAAAACCGTGAAATGTTACAAAAATGTCGCGGTAAGAAACCGAAGCAAAATTTGTAATCCATAGAACTTAGTGGGCGCACACGCACTGTGCGTTAACCGCGGGCCGTTTTTGGCTAGTATTCAGCCGACCGCCGCGAAGAATAGTTGTGTTGTCGTTCCGTTATAATTAAATTAAAATTTTACTGAAGCTGGCTACTGACATTCGAAAGTAAATGGAAAATTTCTCTGGATGTTCTCTTAAAATGTTATATTTTTTCTGAAAGAAACCTTTCTCAAATCTACGGGTGAGTGGATGGACCCAATATTTGCGAAATTTTCGTTGACGTCTTTTTTTTCTATTTCTTAGTGCCAGAGCACCAAAACACATTCTACTCTTTTGAAATCCCATCTTCAAACTGTGAAAAAATCACGGGCAGTTTCGCGGTTTATAATCGTAGTGCGTACGTCTCGAGCGATTTCACGGTTATAGCGGCTAAGCGCTCCCGGGAAAAAACCGTGGTGCGGCCTAGGCCGTACTGCTAGTACAATATATAGTACAGTGTGTGAGCAGGATGATGTGCGAGCGAGATAGAGTAATTATTAATACGAGCGCTTCCGCGCTGCGGCAGTGTTGCCAACTGCATCATAATTTCGGTAAAAACACCGTAATCAGCATAGATCTACCACCTACCGTAGATTTATTATTACGATAGAAAAGTACACCGTAATACCCATTGAAGATCGTATTTTTTTAATCTTGTAGTATATAACTAAAATAATTTTAGCGAATTTGAATATTTATTGTTCGTTTGATTGTACCAACAACACTGTTTTACGCGTCAGGAATTCTCCCAATAGGGAGGTACCAGCTTGGAAATATTACGCGAACGAATTCGGTGGCGCTTTATATATTATATGAATTATCTTGAATATGTTGATTTTAATCCCACCGACGCTATGATTAAAAAAATCAATGTAGATATGTATAAAAATATTGATACAATTATACTGTCTGATTCTGATTTAAAATATCTTTTTTTTTAATTATTCTGATCCTTAACATGCTACTAAATAAACAAGGTAATTCTATCATATTCAAAATATAAATTACAACATATTTTGGAAAATCTACCGTATTTTAAAAATAATTCTACCATCCTCTAGAATTCACAGTTGGCAACAGGCGCTGCGCTAGTCAGTAGTTCGTTGTCCGCTGCGATGACTAGACGTATCTTTTAGCGATTAGAATATTTAAATGATAAAACTGTGGGCTCGCTCGCGCATTCACCTCCTCACTCCACTATTTGTTAGCCGGAGATCTGGATCTCTCTGGCTACCTCCGGTTTTTGTGTGCGGGCGGATCCGGTTTCCCCGCCGGTCATCAGCACGGCCGTAGACTAGGGCGGCTGGAGGTCGTCGTGGAAGAACTTTTGTCGGTCTGCTCCTTCTCCCGCTCCGCCGCCTCCTTCGCGGATATTACAGTCTCGCAGAAGGAGGCGACTGCGTGCTACGCGTCGACGCTCCCGATCATAAACCACGCGCAGAAAGAACAAATCCGCCCCAATAGCCGCGAGAAGATCACTTCACTCATTGAATAAAACTTTAACAATACACGTTGGACAAATATCATCTTTGTCGTCCGTAACCACGGCCACTGAAAAGCGGCCGAAACGTGGATAAACCAAAATCAAACAAATTACCGCACTTAAAACCGTTAAAACCTAGTGTTATTAAATACATAAGTATTATAATACATTTATTTTTTGGTGAGCTGTGTAATATAGTCTGGGTGTCAGGGACTGCGTTGTATATTACCCATAACTCACGGGTAAGTTACTTAATTTGGAGACATGGAATATGTGTGTATGTCTGTCGATTATTATTGTTATTATATTATATCACACTAGCTTCCGCCCGCGACTTCGTCCGAGCGGAATTTTTTTCAACTATTCCACGGGAATTCTTTATTTTTCCGGGATCAAAGTATTCTATATGTTGACCAGGGATATAAGCTACCATCACACAAAATTTCATTTAAATCGGTCCAGTCGTTTCGGAGATTAGCCGGTACAAACACAGAAACCAAACATTTGAAAAAAAAATTCACTTCTTACATCCATTTAACTCGGTTTTTAGCACTTTTTCATTGTACAGAAATTTCACCTCTACAAATTTATTATATACATACATACATAACTTCATGCCAGGTCCCTTGCGAGGTAGGCACGAACAATAGAGCGCCATTCAGGCTTATTTTTACACACCTCACTTGCTTTTTTGACATTCTTAGCTCTCGTCATGCACGCTCGTCTGTTCTTAAGACTCCTGACATCACCTTCTGCTAGTACAGGATCAATTTGATCATGAAAGGTATGTCGTGGCCTTCCGCGACTTCTGAATTTTATTATATGTATAGATAATATCTGTTATATACTTTTATTAATGCAAAAAGCCATACTAGCATTAATCCCGGTTGCACATCACCTGTAAATATTTGTAAATAATAATCGGTGTTGCTTTGCAGGTGATATATTACGAGCACGCCCAGCACCAGCACCATTACGAGCATGAGGAGGAGCCCGAGCACGGCTGGGGTCCATGGTCGAGGAGCTTGTACCCTGAGGTACTCACGCTTCATGCTTAAACCCATCACAATTATTATTGTATCTCATAACACATCGCACGCTTAATAAAACAAAGAAATAACTCAAAAATCATATTGTTAGGGCGCGTTCCCACTTTGTCGTGACGACAGATAATCGTGTAGTTTTAAGTGTCGTGGCTTAATATGTTTAAATGGAGGTGTTCACATATAGAACGACACGATTTACTGTCGTCTATGACATTTTTTGCAGTGACGACAGTTTGTCATGACAGTGGGAACGACTAGCACGGCAAATCTATCGTAACCACGATTGCTTGCTTCATCTTCCTTCTTTTCAAAAAGTAATAAATTATTCAAATTTCGTCTTCGTCCATTGAACTCAGGAGCAGAAACCCACTACTGATCTCCAAGAGAACGTAGAGGCGACTGTACATTTGTAATTTGCTAATGATGTCTAAAGGATAAAGCGACTGCTGTGAAACGATATAATGTCGTCGCGATCCAATGGGAACTGCCAGATACGTCTAGATAGTCGCTAAACGATAAAAAAATTTGATGACAAAACAATCGTTATAATGGGAACAGCTAGAGACGAAAGTCGTCCAACGATAAATGAATCGTTACGATATGTGGGAACGCGCCCTTACAAGTTTAGTGGAACTCGGATTAAAATACCGTTAGAATTACTGTAGAGTTTATTAGAACTGTACAAACACGTATAACACAGGTATAAATATAACCGAACACAACAAGTCCAAACGTAATGCAGAAGGTCGTAATTCAATAAAACGCGCAAAGTCGGTCACTATTAGATTACCGAATGTACACACGTCACGCCCGTATCGTAATCATCGCTGATATATATATAAATGAATGAATGTCTGTATATCCTTTATAGAATCGTAAACTATACATTTGATCATGTGACGATCTTTAGCAAAGTTGTTGTGCACGAGCCAGAGAAGGTTTCTGAGTTGGTTCACTATTGGATTCGGTAGGTGGCGCTACTGTCGGCATATCGATTGAAGCTTTTCCGGGCAGGACGACGTCTGCCGGGACAGCTAGTAGGTCATAGATTCATTTATTCGTAACTATGTAACACGTCAGGGTTGTGTATATGTATTATTTGTAAATATTCAATTATTTACGTTTACATTAATTATCTATAATTAATTATCTATTATATTCAAGAATTATCAGGTCATTAATCTGATAATTCTTGAATTCTTTCAAGGTAAAGAAGGTGTACACGATTAGCCACTTCTTAAGCCCGCAAGTAAACGCATTTAAACAGCCGAAAAGTTTACTTTTGTTCAGTAGTTTATTATAATATAACACGACGACTGTATATTATACAGTCGTCGTGTTATTTTTTCCAATCACTTCGACTAAGCTGCAATCCTCACTCTTTGCTTCCTATTAAGCCAGGTGAAGTAAGTATTTGTAATGTTTTAAAATGGGGTCTGGCCGATTCCCTATTAAGTACTTTTGTATGTATATAATATAATATGTGTATTTATTTTAGTATATATATCATCATATATATTACTATTTATTTTTTTATTAATAAATGAAATTATTGTACGAGTGCTAGTTTAGCAACTACCGACTTTTGTTGTCCTTCCTATACTCCATCCAAAGGTTGTCTGGAAGAAATCGCCATGGGCGATAAGACCGCCGATTGTACTTTTATTTAATGTTCTTGAATTTATGTAGCATCTTTGTACAATAAAGTATATTCTATTCTATTCTATTAAGTAACCTCAGAGTAGCCAGCACGCCTCTTTTCTGCATGCGAAATGCCCTGGTTCCTCTGCTGGCCCACGCGCTGCCTACTATATTGCAGCAATATGAATGCAGAGGACGGTAGTCATGAGTCATGAGTACTACACATGTGGGACTGTACATATGTCAGTGTCAGACAGTGAATTTTTGGCGACTCCAAGTCTTCAAGTTCGATTTGCAGAAGTTTTACCAATAGTTAAAGAATTACCTACCTGTTGCGATCGGTGGGGATAACTATACTGGTTTTAATAAATAAATATTCTGGTTTTGTTTTAATTTACTCTTATTTAAACTTAATTAACACAATTATATTTTCATGTATTTCCGTCAATATTTTTAACCGACTTCAAAAAAAAGGAGGAGGTTCTCAATTCGTCGGAATACTTTTTTTATTATGATCGGATTTATGATCCGATTTACGTGATTCTTTTTTAGTTCGACGCGGAACAGTTGCCGTTTGGTCCCCTAAAAATTTAACATACTTTGACCCAGTAGTATTCATTTTATGAACTTTTTATGTTCCCGTTTCTTGGGACCTATATTTTTTAAGGCGCGCGGCACCTTTCGTAGGCGTACCCATAGCTAGACACTAAAATGTAACAAATAAATAAAAAAACCGACTTCAAAAATTATAAAATAATTTGTTTCTAAACGTATTATTAATTATAATATCTTATTTTTAATAAATATTATCTAAAACATTTAAGATGTTCGACAAAGAACAAACCAAAACTTTGACACTATGAGCAAAATAGGTTTCTATTAGCACGAGACTGCAACACTACCTTGTCTCGGTTTTTAAATACACTTTTAAGACTTCGAGTTAATGGTTATTATTCTTTCTCAGGAGCATGGCCACGAGGAATCCTGGGACAAATCACAAGTGCAGCCGCAGTCGCCGTACCACGCTCAAGAAAGAGTGCAATACCCAAATCCGTTCTTTAGTAAAGTCTAGCAATAACGTCTAATAATAATAATAGTGTAATTAATATTCAGTCAAAGATTAATTAAGATTTATACGGATGATTATCTTAGCGCATCATTGTCAGAAACTGCGTTTCTTTTAAACTCTAGTGGTTAATCATTCACATCACTGAATAATTCTCATTGTACTCAACCATATCAAAAAAAATCTTGGATGATATATCAGCAAGAGTAAACTTGAGACCTGAGCGGAATACGTGCCCCCCTCCCAACCCCAACCTTCTTAGCGCTCTCAACATCGACGCGTCAGTACCTCGCGTTTACGTCAACCGAGCAGTCTCAAGTTAACTCTTGCGGGCTGTAAGATTAAAATCTATTTGGGGCCAATGATGCGGGAGGAAGATTCATCCTTCTTGTTTAAAGCTTGATTTACGTTTATTAAGTAGTTAGTTAAGTCCTTATTATAGTTTGGATAGCAATTTTCCACTTAAGTTATAAGTTGTCGCTCAAGTAGGTGATACTTAAAGACTTATTTGTGTGGGATGGAGGCTGGCAAGAAAACCAACACTACGAATTTACGGCTTATCGTCGATGCGTTTGTTTTAGTAAACTTTAGTATCAACACCGTGAGTACAATATCTAAACTAATATATAAAGCTGAAGTTTGTTTGTTTGCTTGAACGAGCTAATCTCTCAGCAACTACTGGTCTGATTTTAAAAAATATTTCAGTGTTATATAGCCCATTTATCAAGGAAGGCTATAAACTATATATTATCACGCTGGGACCAATAGGAGCGGATCACCAATCGGGTTTTTTTTCTCCTTCTACATAAACATATTCGCGGGTTGGAGTTAGCGTAAGCCCAAAGTAACTATTCTACACGGACGAAGTCGCGGGCAGAAGCTAGACTCAAATAAAACTCAGAGTCTTTCACGCATCATCTCTTTCACACTATGGGCTCGTTCAGAAATATCCTCTTACATTCATCACATGCGTTCAAGATACATCATTCCCACATTTATATGTTAACTAATGGAATGTAAATCAAGCTTTATTAGGTACAAGCAAAATTTAAATGCGCTTGGAGATAATTATTTAGCTCTGTGAATTTGCAGTTTCAATCGAATGTAACGTTGGTAACACCTTGCGAAAGAGATGGTGTTAATTATTGTTATATAGTGTATTTATTATCTATGATGGTAATGGTCGATATCGACTACCTATTATGCGACGTCGCATCCCTAGAGAATTGACATCTCGACCTATCGAACTGGAATTTTGGCGGGAACTGAAAGGAAATGTTGTGCTGTGCAATTTTATTTCCAAAAATGTGTAAAATTACTCTAAAATGAACAATAGTTGTAGGATATTGATAGTTTCTGTGTAGTAATTATGTGTTTTGTGAGAAATGTGAACTTTATAGTCAAATGTCTTTTGAGTTGTCACAAGAACTGCGTTGAATGGCACCAGCTGGTAACCTACAGTTCAGCTGTGCTTAACACAGGCTTCAGAAAATGAAGAAACTATATTGTAAACTAAGATCTGGCTTAAAGGCCTAGTTGCCGAGTCATAAACCTAAATAAATAAAATATTTTCATTTTGTTGCTTACTAAAAAAAAATGTCCATATCGACTACCTGGTATGCGATGTCGCATCACTAGAAAATTGACATCTCGACCTGTCGAATTGTACGAACTTCAGGGACGCATTAAAATTCAAGTTTTGTTCGTACTATATTTTTTTTTTTTTTTTTTTTTTTTTTTTACATGGGGAAATGCGTTGCCGCACCGTCAGCCGCGCGGGGGATCATGCGCGGCCGGTGTGTGGGGCTCCCCGACGCCGGTTCAATACGACCGGCTGCCGGTATACCCACTAAAACCCCATGGGAGCCTTCCTTCCGCCTAGCGCCGGGGTCGCGGTACATGCGTGAGCTTAACCCGCAACCCCGGCAGCGGCCGGCCGCCTCGTAAACAGAGGCGGCCTCTCCTGTGTGCGGGCCGGGGGAGATGGTGGTCCCCGGCCCTGAGAGGGACGCGCGGCTACCTCTCGCGCCCTCTCGCGGCATTAGTGCGGGCGGAGGTCTATGTTGATCCCCCAGACCTCGACGCCCGCTGCCGCCGGGAGGGGGAGGCTGCAAGGAATACTCCTGCGCCATCACCCCTCCCTCTCCTTCCTCCTCCCCCCGCCACCTCGCGCACTCAGCAGCGTCAGCGGCGGGGGGGAGTGTCTTCGCGATGGGGGGGAGGGGGAGGCTGCGGAGGATTTCTCCTGCGCCATCACCCCTCCCTCTCCTTTCTCCCCCTCCGCCGCCTCGCGCTCGTAGCAGCGTCAGCGGCGGGGGGGGGCTTCGCGGTGGGGGGAGGGGGAGGCTGCGAAGGATTGCTCCTGCGCCAACACCCCTTCCCCCTCTTCTTCCACCCCGCCCCCCCCACCGCCTCGCGCAATCGGCAGCGTCAGCGGCGGGGGAGGCCTCGCGATAGGAGGGAGGGGGAGGCCGCGAAGGATTTCTCCTGCGCCATCACCCCTCCCTCTCCTTTCTCCCCCTCCGCCGCCTCGCGCTCTAAGCAGCGTCAGCGGCGGGGGGGGGCTTCGCGATGGGGGGAGGGGGAGGCTGCGAAGGATTGCTCCTGCGCCAACACCCCTCCCCCCTCTCCTTCCTCCCCTTTTCCCGTCGCCTCGCGCACACAGCAGCGTTGGCAGACGGGGTCGGGGAGGATAGGTCGCCTGTCAGGAGGGCGGTGGTGGGGTGGACATCACCACCGCCGTCCTTGACCATCGGAAAGGAGGGGCGTTTGGGGAGGAGGTTTGGTAAGGAAGGGCAGGCATTGGGATTTGGAGGCGGAAAGGTGGGACACCACTGTCACGGAGCGAAGGGGGGAATGTGACAGTGGCCGCTCGGGGCCCCGGGGACGCATCCCCTTGTACCGCTACCTGGTCGGAGAAGAGACCAGGGCGGCACCCCCTGGGGGTTCGTACTATATTTACTGTATTTAGTGTTAAGTTGTGGCCATAGTGCGTGTGTGTTTTAATTTATTGTGTTCATGTGGAAATGTAATATTAAAATGGCATTATTTATTTCTAATTTTAATAAATTATTATAACAAATATAATATATTTTATTTACTATACTTTATTTTGTCTTTTGTAATATTTCTATCACAAAGCATGAAGAATAAAAACCTAAATCTTTTTTATGTTATTTACAATAATGTTAGTATCGATATTGTGTAGAGAAAAATGGGAAAAGTAGGCTTTTTTCATAAAAATCGATATATTCCTAAAACACTGCTTTAAAGTATTTGAATATATACTATTATCATTTGTGAAAACTAAAAGTAATATGGCTTTGCACGATTTTCATATCTCGCTAGTGTCAAATATTATTTATATAAGTTTTCGAGCAATGAAATACTCGAAAACTTATATAATATTAAAACAACTGTAAATTAAAAAAACCAAAAATATATTCATCTTATTTCACGTAACACAAATCATATACAGGCACAGAGCATATGTATCGAGCCGTAAACCATCATTAAATATTATCGGGGCGAATATTTAGGGTTCTCCGGGGCGTATGTGAAACTCCTCAACTCATACGGAACCCCATTCTGTTCTTCATAACCGATCTCCCTCCTGAAATCGCTGTCAGCGTCGCCGCAACCACCAAAAAATCTGTTCGGAGCGCGTTCGGGCGCTTTCGTAACCACTTCGGGCAACTTCGTCATCACTTCGGGTGTTTTCGTCACGCATTCGGGTAACCTCGGGGATCCGTCTACGATCTGATTGGTCAATTCAAATTTCTCTCTATTCTGATTGGTTAGTTCAAATTTCTCTCCGTTCTGATTGTCCGATTTGTCATTGCGTATCGGTTTCTTGCTCTTATTGGTCGGTATGGGTCGGAATATGGCGGAATGTGCTGTAGCTGTGTCCAAATCAGCTTTTCTTGATACTATTATACGTATATCGGTGTGAAGGTACAGTTTACCGGATTTTGAGGTCATAAATCTGTAAAGATGGAGAAAATTGTTTCAGTAACTAGAATTTATATTAAATAAGAGATATATGGGATATTTAGATATTAATATTATACAAAGGCTGTCTTGTTAAGCACAATAAGGTAGTGGACACACGTTACAATAATTTCTCATATTATGTGTTTTCCTAAAACACAGCATTGTTATGAAGAAAGCATGTCAAGTTTGCTCTTAAATTACTCTCTATGGTTTAAACACTTACAAATTTACCCCTAGTTTTAACCATTCTCTTTCACTCACCAGCATGCATCTCTTTTCTTAACGTGCTACCGTAGCTGTCAATTCAAATTTTGTCGTTAAAATATTTCAAACTTTGTAAATTAATTCAAAAGTGTTAAAATTATTCAATTTTCACAGAATTTT
The DNA here is from genome assembly GCA_012273795.1 of Dendrolimus punctatus. Lineage (NCBI taxonomy): Eukaryota > Metazoa > Arthropoda > Insecta > Lepidoptera > Lasiocampidae > Dendrolimus > Dendrolimus punctatus. Next base: position 10,168,602 of record CM022554.1, on the reverse strand, counting down.
GAAGTGTTGAATAGCGCAGTGTCAATAGTTACAACATTTAACTCTTATCTATGACTAACAAATCAGTAGAGGGTAGGAGTTTGTACAACGCTGTTAAAAATTTGAAAAACACCAAGGAGACTAATTGGGATTGTTCACTTTTTTTCAAATTAGCTATTTGAAAAACCATTTCGACGAATAGTGTCCCTAATCATTCCTGTCTAGTTAAAATTCCAAAAAACGTACGATCTTCTTGTATTTTGTAATAAATGCGTTTGACCTTTATATGACCTTACTAAATCCAATCAGGTGGGCTGTATGGCTGTTTGCCTGCTTCAGGTGTAAAAAAAAATGTAGCTGTACATTATTTGATTTAAGTTCTGTAACATGGATTTTTACGTTAAGATCACTTTAAAAAATTTAACGATAACTATAGAAAATAACAATGGTTGACACGAAAATGTGAACACGGTGTGATGGTGAACACGAAAAATTATAAACCTAGCGACAAAAAACACTAAAATGATCACGATACGTAATGAATAATGACAGTGACATTTAAATAGTAGCAAAGATTACTATGATCACATATAGATAAAACTTACTTTCATTATTTTTGTTTTCCAAGCAAAGAAATCAATGTAAACTTGTGCCTTATGACGTCATCGGAGAAATAACGTTAAAATCGAATTATAACAAACTAACGCTTAGAATACAAAAATATTCAAATTAGTATCTTAAAATACCCTATTTTACGTAATAAAAATATAAAATCAGAGGGTAATTTTTTGTGAACAATCCCCATTCGGACCAGCACATTCTGCGTTTTTTTTTTAATTTTTGACTGATTGTCTAATAGAGTATCACGTGAAAACGAATGAACGGATTTAAATAAAACTACACAGAGCTAGATTGTATCCACACTTGCACGATTTCGGTAAACAAGTAGACGGCACACCTGATGGAAATCGGTTACCATCGCCTATTGACATTTGAAACAACAAAGGTGCTAGCAACTTGCTGCGAAAGGGAGACTGGAACCTGGCCTCTAATGCCGGAATGCAACTCAAGGTTATTACGGCGGCAAACTCTAGACCAGGGGTGGTAGCCATTCAGACTGACAAAGACCCTACCACTTGATTATGGGTTATTTCGTCGCTCCTTACACAGCCAGGTGGTAGGGTATTTACTAGACTGGATGGCTACCACCCCTGGTCTAGATTATGCCGCCATAACAACCTTGAGTTGTGTTCCGGTATTAGTGAACAGGTTCCAGTCCTTAAGAGACCAGCAGCGCATTTGCACCATTGGTGTTGCAAATGTCCATAAGCGATGGTAACCACTTTCCATCAAGTGGGCCGTCTGCCTGTCTGCTGAACTACTGCAATAAAAAAAATGGATGGATCGGGATGTGTTAGAGGAAGGTGACACAATTGGTGGTATTCTTCACTTGGCTATATAACTCACCTTAAATGTATCAAATATCGAAGCCACTTGTGTAGATGCTGGTGAGGAGGGGGATCAGCTCCAGCCGGCATATACAGGGTCCTCTGCCTCAGGAAGGTCTTGGCCATCGGCGGCATGCAGGTCAGGTCGTACAGCACTACGAACATCTTCACCAAGGTGCCGTGGGGATTGAAGAGCGAAACCTGGATAGTACCAGACTTGGAGACTCTGTAGCCACCTGGACCCAGGTTTATGTGACCCTGGAAAAAGTTTAAGCACTCGTAAAAATATTTCACTAAGCGGCTTCCCTCGCGTAGAATGAAATAATCCTCTTTTTAACCCCCTACAAGTTGAATTTCCAAAAGCACCCGCTGAAATGTATTGTGTTATTTTTAGCCAGGAACAGGTAAATACAATTTCATGATTCTTACTTTACCCTCTTTCACCCCATTAGGGGTTGAATTTTCAAAAATCCTTTCTTAATGCGTACCTACCTAGAAGGAACCCGAACTCAAATGTTTAATGGGTCTTGCTCCAGTAGTTTGGATGTACATTGATGGGTCAATCAATCAGTCAGTCAGTGAGGCCAAGTAATATAAACACGTATAATATTTTTTTATTGTCGTATAGGTTCGCGTTTGACCACAACCTTGCCCTATGTGGAGCAAATATGTCGTCTAGGATGCAGCAGGCTTACCTAGAAGGTACCTATTCACACGGGACTTAAAGACACTTGAAGACAGGTAATAAGTATCGGGAAAGACAGACTCCGGCAATGAGTTCCATTCCTTCGTGGTGCGTATGATGAAGCTGGATGCGAAGCGCTTCGTTCTTATAGGTGGAATATCCACCATATATCGATGCCGCATGCCGGTGCGTCTGGTTGTCCGATGATGGAAGGGAGATGGCGGGATCAGATCGAAGAGCTCAGCTGCACACGAAGAGTAAATCCGATAGAATACCGAAAAGCTGGCAACCCTGCGTCGATGTTCGAGACTGCGTTTTGTCATCGAAAAGCTGGTCGTTGCCAACCAGCCTTTGGGCTCTCCGCTCAATCGACTCTAAGTGCCTCGAGTTGATATTTGATATTTATTATTTTAATATACATACATTGCGAATCTGGCATACCGACGCAGACAGCTCAGCTGATGGAAAGAAGTTATCGTCGCCTATAGACGTTTGCAACACCAATGGCGAAGCAAAAATGTTCCCGGCCATTAGGATGGGATAGGGAACCTGACTCTACGGAGCCGGAAAACGCAGAGACCCATCTCTCCGACTAGCAAAAGACCACCCCTACAGGGTCCGGTCGTCGTCCGGCCAGCTCTGGCCAGCCCGGACAAAGGACATTCGAGGATCGGACAGGGGTTTTAGAGGGCATCCCCAACTACGGCGTGGTAACAGCACCGAACAAAACACTATTAACCGGTGGCTAACCGTTTCTCGCCAATATTCCGTGTTCGATCGGCTCTAAGAGCTGTAATCACCACAGTGATTCCAGCATGGCTCTACCATTTCAAACTTAAACGGAAGAAAACTAATAGAACTGACAATCATCCAATAAATCATAAAAGAATACTCTAGAATTCATGTCCTTCATGACTCGTCGACTATCCCGCAATGCCTGAAGACGAATGTCTTCGAGCAGTGCGTCCTCCCCGTCCTGACCTACGAGGCCGAGACGTGGATACTAACAGCAGGACTGATCTACAAATACCAAGTCGAAAAACGGGCTATGGAGCGAGCGGTGCTAGGTGTTATGGACATAATTAAAAATGAGGATATCCGTACGAGAACCAAGTTAACCCACATTTCTCGCTAAATTAGCAAGTCGAAGTGGCAGTGGGCCGGTCACGTCTGCCACGGGTCCAATGGCCGATGGAGCAGACGAGTCCTGGACTGGATACCGCGTCTCGACAAACGTAACCTAGAACGCCCTCGATGTACTGATGACCTGTGCAAGGTCGCTAGTAAGCACTGAATGGCGCCGACTTGGGGAGGCCTTTGTCCAACAGATTTCTTAGGCACCAGATTTTTTACCATCCACATCATCCTGCACACTACCCGCAGCATACTATCGAATCCTATCCTAAGAAGAAGAGTGAAAGACTCAGTAACTCACCATATAAGGCGCGTTGGTTCCTCCCGGTGCATAGAAGAATACAGTAACAGGCAATCGTTTGTGCGGGGGACAGAAGGCACCAGAAGCTCCCAACTCCGCTGTGAACCCGTGTACAGTAGCCACCGGCTCCAAACGACCTTTCAGGGCCGATTCTTCGAAACTACCTACAATTGAGAATTAGAAAATCTTTAATTCGTGGAAAATGTCAAAAAAAATTGTTGCCAGATAAGATTAGGTATCTTCGAAACGATATTTCACGGAAAGTCGACATGGCAATCGGGTTACGAGGTAAGCCAACGTCTTCCTATCAATCGGACACTAAATATGACTGTGTTCGATAATATAACATGAAATAAAAGGTAATAATAATTTACTCTCATTTAGTTGTGTACCAAAAAAATATCGATATCGACTGGTTGATATGAGATGGCACATCACTAGAGAAATGCCATATCGACATGTTGGGAACTACACCTACAAGTGACAATCTTTAATTGCTGCTTAAAGTGGGAATAATTTATTTTCTGATAACTGTCACTAAATGAAAGCAATATTTCAATTCTTGTATATTACCTGCAATTTTAAAATCCTATCTTTCATCGCTGGTATAACTGACTTGTTTCCTCGTAATCGTAGAGTATCTATTTATTATATAAAAAAAGTAAAATTTAATTTAATAATATTCGGTAAATTATGTTTGGTTATTAGTAATACAACAGATCACTCTGGTACGAACCCCAGACACACAGACCAAAGTAAATAACGGAATTGTGCAAGTAAACCCTTCCCTAGCTTTTGCGTCATATTTCTGTTTCCAACCCAAGGTTTATCTGGAAGAGATCGCTACCGGCAACAAGACCGCCATTTGTACATAATTAATTCTAAGCAGGTTTTTTTCTCTATTTACGTTAATTTGATTTTAAAATAAAATACATGCTACCACAGATTGTTTATGTCTTTGAAGTCTATTATAAAAACAATATAAACTTACCCAACAAACAAGTGCTAGGTCCGATCCTCAACTTGGGGGTGTCTTCTTTCTTCTGCTGGGGAGTGGGGGAAGTGTGCCTGGGGACAGGGGCGGGGGAGGCTGGGGACGCCGGCGAGGCCGAAGGCGCGGGGGACGGGGGTGATATTGGATGGAATAGAGCGCTGTAATAAGAAACAAAATTCTTATTAATATTAAATACGGAGTACTTTACAGACAGACCGATAGATATTAAGAAATATCTATTGACTTTCTTACCAGAAATGGTCAGCGCCACCTTGATTTTGTATGGAAGTACAACGCTATGGACAAGAGGTCGGAATTTGCGACACGGGGAGGGAAGCGCCAAAATACCTTCGATTGCTTCTTTGCCACATTTTAAAATAAAAATACCAAGAATCACTCAAGCACGAGAATCAGCTGAAGAAATATGAGAAAGTTATATAAGTGAACGGAAAAATGTACCCCTTTTTACGAAAATTGCGAGGATGGAGGAGTATGAAATTTCGCACATTTATAGTTTATACAGAGAAGAAGTGCAGAATACATTTTTTTTTAAATTATGCATAAAAAGTACATTAAATTAATAAAAAAAACATTACATACACTACCATGTATTTGACACACACACACACACACACACACACACACACGCGCGCGCGCGCGCGCATGCACGCACGCACGCACGCACGCACGCACACACACATACGTATACTCTTTTGTTTATTGATAAAAGTCAAACAACAATGTAGCTTTGGCGAAATCTCTGATTACAGAAGTATATAGTCTTTGACAACAAAGGCTTAATAAAGTTCTAACATATAATTTAAATTAATTATTATGGTCGAATTTCGACCACGGGTGTCCACTAGTTGTTATAAATATTCTACCAATCAGATAGCGGATTTTGCTATGGTTGAAAATATTACATCAAGTAAAAGTGTAGTAATTTTACTCTGAGTTTGTTGTGTACCCATAAAATTATCGACATCGACTTCCAGGCATGTAACGTCACATCACTATCAAATTGCCATCTCGACCTTTTGCAAACTACATGTGCCCAGTTCCCTTTTATGTCCGTACGTTTTGTTTTCTCCACCCTAATATTTTGAAAAAGAAGCATCTTGCAATTGAATCCCTTACTCTTCTTCTCTTCCACCTTCTCAATATGTCTTTCTCTTCCATACTCCTCTATTCTAACATATGTCCTCTATCACAGCATAAATCATCATATCATCCTTCTCACAAGCCATCCATCTCTTTTTGGTCCATCTTTATGTTTGCACTGATGGGTTCTTGCAGTTTGGCATTCTTTTTGCCACGTGCTTTCCATCCCTCCCTATCACATAACCATACCAACTTAATCATCTGCCTCTCACTTTTTCAGTCACGGGTGCTTTCAAAGGTCCCCTTATGTACTCACTCCTAACCTTATCCATTGTTGTCATACCACACATCCATCTGAGCATTCTCATATCAGCTGAGTGGAGACACTCGATCTTGAAATTGAATTTACCTCTTTATACCAGATATTCCGTTAATGGAGTCATCGTAATCGAAACAGTTGTTCCCCCTTCTCAATGGCGCTGGACTGGAGGTGAGTGGGAGTCCGGTCGAAGTGTGAAACACCATAGAGGCTGCCGAATCGAATCTCCATCTGAATCTGTCCATTTCTGATGGGGACGGTATGGTGTCCGGTTTACGGGGGTCCGGGAATCTAGAAAGTTATGAATATGTAAACCAGGTTAGGCTAGGTCATGTATCCCTGGCATAAGGCGAAGGACGGAACACCAAGGGGTTTTGGTGGGTACCCCTAACCGGGGGTGGGAACAGCATGGCACCAGTTCTGACTTGGCATGCTAGTGCCACCCCCGATCTGAAGAATCCCATACACGGGTCGCAAATTAGTCCCCCAAGCTTCTGCCCTTGTCGCGGCTTATAGTCATCAAGCGGATATCCCCTGGCTAAAAAAAGGGAAGATGGGACGCCTCTTAATACCTTCCCATCTTCCAAACACAGCCATCACTATCAGAGGAGCTGCCACACATCAAGACCTCCTGAAACGCCGCAAATATGCATCTATCAGTGATGGATACATATTTGTGGTTTTCGGAGTTGAGACCTTGGGGCCATGGGGACCTAAAGTTTATCAACGTCATCGAGAAATTTTCAAGGGGACTGAAATAAGTCTCGCGTGACCTAAGGGCTGGCCTGTATTCAGGGCGATCAGAGTTGCGAAGCTCCGGGGAAATAGGTGTTTTTTTAATAGTATTAATAAAGAATTAAAATTAACAGAAAAATCCCATTCTATTAACTAAAATTTATTAAATTTTCAAGTCTCTATTAGATACAGAATGGGTAAGGTGAGAAATGAATACATAAGAGGATCTTTGTAAGTTACACCCGTGGCTGAAAAGCTGAGATGAAGAAGACTAAAGTGGTATGGGCAGGTATTGAAGAGGGATGAAAGTCACCTGAGAAAAAGAATTTTAAACTTGAAGATTGATTCCAAATGAAACGGTAGACCAAAAAAGAGATGGATATATGGTGTGAAGAACAACATGATTATTTATGCTGTGACAGAGGATATAATTATGCTAGTATAGAGGAGTATAGAAGGAGACGCGTAATATATTGTTTACACCAAATGCTTGGTAGAAGTATATATAATCCTTTATATAATTGTGCTTAATTTCTTATTTCTAGCCATTAACGGTTCTTGTAGCACATCAATTATCATAAACAAATAAACAGATACAAGCAGACTTTGTCCAAAATCCTTAATTAGTATTGGACTCTCTATATTATAAAAGGGTGTCCTGATAGATTTTTGAATATTTTCCGAATTTGATGCACATATTATGCCAGGAGAGTAACATGAAATCCAGACATTCATCATTATTAGAAACGTTTTAGTGCTTGCTTTGAACTTTAATATCCCACAGACAAAACTTTATACGTTCCCAAAATTGTTTGACCTCAGAAATTTTTTTGAGGAAACATGCACGTATATAAATGATGAAGGATTCTAAATTACATCAGGCAACGAATTTCTGAAAATTGACCAAAAATGGCAAGAGAAAATAATTCAAAACTTACTTAAATCCCGATTGGTCAACATGCTCAATCTGTTCCTCAAATCTATCAATGGTCCCATAATCGCATTTCTCATAAACGACACAATCTTCCTCACCAACCGAATAAGTTTTCTGACGTTTTCGCTCTTCGGGCACACAGAAAACCGTATCGTTAGTATCTAGATGCAACTCCTCTATATCCTTCTTTTTTCTATCCGACATGACCTGATTGATCCTCTCCGTTATAGGAAAGAATCTTCCCAACTTCGGACGTTTGATCAAATCCGTTACATTATCACTATTATCACATTTTAGTTTTTTAAACCCTTTCTCCTCAACCTCGCATTTGCGTCTAGTCCCAACATCCTGATCTATAGATGCTAAATTATAGTTAGCTTCTGATCTAACCATCTTTCTATCACAGTTCTGACATTTCAACTGATACTTCTGACCACAGTTGCACAGGAGATCGTCAGTTTGGGTTCCTATCGTGTTAGTTCTTCTAAATTCAGTCGGAGGGACAGTCTCGGTGTCTATGAATGGTGATTTTGTTTCTATACGGCTAGCTGGTAAAGTGAGATACGTCTGGTTTCTATAACAACCTATTGCTCTGAATCTATCGAATCTCGATGCCTGCAGGATAGGTATCGACGTATGAGTTTCTTTGTTCTTCTCTCCCTCTGAGGACGTGCTATCACAGATTTTTCGGTATTTACATTCCTTGCGTACACGACGTTTATATTTTGCAATCTCTTTGATCCTTCTGTCGTCAAGCTTCTTCGGAGTCAACTCTTTACAGTCGGACTCGTCGTCGTAGCTACATCTATGCTTTCCATTCTCGCTGCAAGGAGTCAGCATTCTATCATCCAAAACTTTTTCATAGTTTGGACTTAATTTATTAACCTTAGTACCTAATGTGAGATCATTTAACTTCCCTATTAATTCATCGTGGATATTTTTTGGGAATTCTTTGCTGTTCCGACGTTGGCATGTGCAGGGGACTGATGGTATCTCATCGGTCCGTGGCAAACTCTGCAAGACCACCTTCAAATATGTGTTGTTACCCAAATCTGTTATAGGGAAGTTGTGGTCTACTGGTGTTCTACTAAACTCTACGGTATTATCACCCGGTCTTTTAATGGAGTAGACGATGTTTAGTTTCCGTTGCTGTTCGTTGTCTGTATCGCAGTTCGCCTCTAGCTTCTTGTAATTGCATGTCTCCCGGCTAAGTTTGCGTCTGAAATTCAAAATATAAATATATCATTTTATTATCTATAGTAATTATTAACAATTACAAAATTCTACTTAGTCTTGAGGGACTATGGATAGAATACAATAAAAATAAGTTCAGTTTTCTTGCATTGTATTCGATTATATGTAATTTTATAATTGTTCTGTGATGCAATATAAAAAGAGACAATATTTTCTAAGTTTTCGCGACTTGTATACATAATAAAAGTACGTTGCGCGGTAACTTATTTGACTTTGGTTATTCCGCCATTTCGGCCGCTTTTCAGTAGCCGTTATCACGGAAGACAAAGAAGTCAAGTGTCAATGAGTATTGTTAAAGTTTTATTTAGCCTACCGCCAACTTGTTCATTTTCATTATTTAGTTTTAATTTTGTTTATGGTTTTTATTTAGACTATGGGAGCCTAATCTAATTTACCACCGCTTCACAACCTGGTTGTGGCTTGAAGAGAAGAAGTGGCGCAAGAAACTCTTCAACAAACATGCCTAGTTCTAAAAATTTATTATAATATTAAAATGGGTCGTAGGAAAAAGAAATTATCAGTCAAGTTGGTTTGTGTTCCGTTGCACGCAGAAAGAGCTCACAGTATCCTGAGGTCTGGCAGTTGGTTTTTGCTGGGTTTGGGCCTTAATAGTTTAAAACTATTGAGAACCAAAAAAACAAAACAATTACAAAAGTACATAATTTATTATATTTTCCTGGTATATCAATAGACAGCCTTATCGCTTCCGCTTCAAGAAATCACTGCCAAACACAGGTAACCTAAAGAACATTCTTGGCTAGTCATCTAATAATAGAGTTTGTCATTTTTGTACCCCACTTTGTAAGAGACTGGGATTTTAAGAGCAGTTTGCAGGTTAAGGATCAAACAATTAATGTCCCATTGTCTACTATCCACTAACCTACATATTTCATTGCCTAGGACCCTAGGTTATATGGATTCAAAAACAGTCCACGAGTGCTGGGTTAATTTGTGTTGAAGTGTACGTATCCTACGAGTGATTTACTATAATAATTTATTCTAATTTTAATACTAAACTTAAACTAGTGCATGTATTTAAAAACCTTTAAAAAAAAACAAGTAATTTCGTTTTTATGTTTCTGAGACCGACCTGCGCTGGTTGTGGTCTTTGTGGCGGTGCAGCGTGGCCCTCCACGCGCACAGCTGCGAGAAGTGAAGTTGCGAGCGCACCGCGTTCAGCACCCACTGCGAGCTCAGCCCCGAAGCCCCCGAACATCTGTTCACAAACATACATACATAACTATTATTCTTACACACCTTACTTGCCTCTGACATTCATAGCTCTTGTCATGCACGTGAGACGAGCTCTCACGCACAAATATTTACTCTATTCATTACTAGCTGCACTCTGCAGTAGTTGTCTTGCCCTAAAAAAATAAAAATCTAGAAACCGATTGCAACGCTATCAACCGGGACCGATTAACAGAAATAAACCATTTTCGAATCTACTTGAAAAAACACAAGTGAAGAACACCAACAGTTTTTTTTTGCATTTAATCAGTTACTAGACTTGTGACTTATGACTAAGGTTCTGAAAGAGAGTGTCGGGGTGAAAGTAAGGAAAGGAATGCTCCGGTGGTTCGGGCATGTGGTACGAATGTATGATGGAAGAATGACTAAACAGATATACAATGCAAAAGTGGATGGATGCAGAAGTCGCGGAAGGCCACGACACACCTTCCATGATCTAATTGATCGTGTGCTAGCAGAAGATGATGTCAGGAGCCTCAAGAACAGACGAGCGTGCATGACAAGAGCTATGAATGTCAACGAGGCAAGTAAGGTGTGTAAGAATAAGCCTGAATGGCGCTCTGTTATTCGTGACTATCCCGCAAGGGACCTGGCGTGTGTATGTATGTATTAAGGATCACAATGCAATGTAAAAACTAATTACATGTGAACACAACTTGCAGTATAATTTCTTCACTGTTATTTACTTAGATTCTAATAATGAATGTAACAAAAATATGTAGGATATTGAAATTAGTCTGTCCGTCAGTCTGTCTAATGAGCGTCCTGTTGGGCTAAACGCATCTTGTTATAAAACGAATTTATGGAGTCAAGTGAATGTCAGTAACATCACTGCTGCTGTTGAGAATTCTACACATTCTAGAGATAGAGGAGTTAGCACCTAGTACTGTTGTTCTTAATGGGGGAAAGCGGGGGGTTATAGGTTGCCGAGGGGGTTTCGAAGGGACTCTTAAGCGTAATTGGCTTAACAATTGAGGGCAATCAATGTTATTATGAAATAACTTATAAGCAAACATGGCATCTAAAATAATTCTATGTGTCTCTAGGGAATCAATTTTGAAATACATCAGTCTTTTCTGGTATGATGTTTCCTTTTTTACCCTGTGCTCAGCAAAGTAAAGATGCCACAGAAAACTCTTTCGTATATATTTGTATTATGAATAAACTGTTGCTATTTGAGAGCAGAGAGAATAGAGAGCACGAAAGTAGAGTAAACGCGGTCGAGATGCGAGCACTGCGCAAAATCTGCGGAGTGACGATCGCGGACCGCGATCGTAATACCGAAGTAAGAAAGAGAGTTGGTCTGAAAGAGAATGTCGGGGAGAAGGTAAGGAAAGGAATGCTCCCGTGGTTTGGGCATGTGGAAAGAATGTATGATGAAAGAATGACTATGCAGAAGTGGATGGATGCAGAAGTCGCGGAAGGCTACGACACACCTTCCATGATCAAATTGATCGTGTACTAGCAGAAGGTGATGTCAGGAGCCTTAAGAACAGACGAGCCTGCATGACAAGAACTATGAATGTCAAAGAAGCACACTTGCTTCTTGGTGTATAAGAATAAGCCTAAATGGCGCTCTGTTGTTCGTGCCTACCCCGCAAGGGACCTGGCGTGAAGTTATGTATGTATGTATTGCTATTTCTTTCTCATACAAGAAACAACAAAGGACTCTAGCGACACCGACTATGATAGAGGAAGGATACATTTCAGGGAGTGTTCCTGAGAATTGCACGAGCCGATTCCTCCATCCCCATTTTACCATCGAACAACCAGACGTAACGGTCTGCGCCAACGTTACATGGTGGTAACACCACCAGTCAGAACCAAGCGTTTCGTTTCATCTTCTGTTACGCACTGCCGAAGATTGGAATAATTTCTAGTCTGCTTTTCCTTACAAATACAATCTTGAAATCTTCAAGTAACGAGTGAATAGGTGTCTTCTAGGTAAGCGTGCTCCATCCTAGACTGTGTCATCACTCAACATCAGGTGAGACAGTGGTCAGATGCAAACCTATACTTCCGTAAAAAAAAATTTGTTACGAGCTACAGGACTCGAATTAAAATACCGTTGGAATTACTATAGTATAACATAGGTACAAATATAACTAGACGCAATAAGTCCCAATGTAATGCACAATTCAATAACACGCGCAAAGTCCGTCTCTAAAATGTACACAATTGCCTGGCTTGTGTTAACGCTTTGACTGCCCCACCCCTCCGTTCGGGCATTGTTTTATACTAAACTGTATAATACCGACAAAGCGGTCGCGTTCACTGAGTTAATCCGCACACCTGGCAAGCTTCGACACAATGCAATAACAACAAGGATTAATTAGTTCGACACTAATGACGGCCATAAAATAAGTACGATAACAATAACTCCGAATGCAGGAAAGTGCGCGTTCCTTGTCGGTATGTGACAATATATTTCACTGTGCATTGTCGTTTCTTCTTTAGCATTTTTTTTCCATGGTACGGGTGGTATAGGATGTGCACTTACTTGGTATCAAGCGCCCTCATGGTCCATCGTTCGAGCAGCAAGCCCCTGTGCTGGTGGTGAGGCTTGTCGTAGCCGCCTTCTTCGGCGCGAGACATCCTCGCGTGGCATTCAACACAATCCGGGGCAAGCAGTACCTGAAACGAAATAAGTGTTCAATGTGAATTTTCATAAGCAGGCACTCTCTCTTTTCTTTCAACTTCTCCCAATTATTTGGGGTCCCTTAAATAAAGAGTTGGGAAGGACATGATTTTAAAATGAGTTTGTATGAGTAAAATGACATTTTGTACTGAACGAGTACAATGTACCACTTCAAATGAGGCGAGGAGATTTGTATGGTTTGTACCGCGGCAGTAAATTTGAAGCGATAAGGCCGGAGAAGCGATGAGCGTCATTCCCTCATTTGTCCCGTACAAAACTTCTATAGGTTGAAAATATTCGTTATGAAACAGATGTTTTTAACCGTGCAGGAACGGAGAAACCAATTTCCTGCGGCCGGGTGGCCTGTCGTAAGAGGCGACAAAATAACCCACAGCCAGGTGGTAGAGCATTTGACCGACTGGATGGCTACCACTCCTGGTCTAAAGCATGTCGCCATAACAACCTTGAGTTGTGCTGTGGCATTAGTGACTAGGTTCCAGTCTCTTTCGAGAGATAACCAGTGCATTTGTAGCCATCTTTGGTGTTGCAAATAAATGTCGATAGGTGACGGTAACCGCTTTCTATCAAGTGGGCTGTCTGCCTATCGGCTGAACTCCTGCAATAAAAAAAAGAAAAAAAGAGCATGTGATCGGCCTCGATTACCTCATTTTATTAGTAATCGCACATCTCATGTTATTCCTCTTTGTCATGTGAAAATTTTTATAATATTATATATAATAATAATATTAATAATAATTGAGTGGCGGCACCTCGTACCTGACTCCGGGGGCCAAGACAAGGCCCCCACCTCTGTGCTTGCCTTAACCAGCCGGCACGGAGTGGAGATCGCTAGAGCTAAGACTCAAGCTCCAGGTGTGGAAGTGATAAATGGCCTAATGTCGGAAGTAGCTTCGGTGAACCTGCAGCCCACCTCTCTACACCCCTTAGCCACTCACACCCATGTTGCCCCTGCCTTTTATGGCATTTTTAGGGGCCCATGCAGGGAGTGGCGAGTCACCGTCTGCCCATTTTTCCATGTTCCCTGAACATTGCGACGGGCAGACGTCATAGTCCCCATATTCCCAGACCGCTAGTACCACTAACAGTTCACCCCAATAGCCCGGTACTTTTTGTCCTCATTTCCTACAATAGTCCTACACTGGCCGGGGCTTGTCCTTGGGTGCATTATTATATGGTGTAGACAGGGATAATCGCCGGTCAGTGTCACGCCACATATTTACATTAAATTTGTCAAGGGGCCTCTACGTGTTGGCCTCCCCATGGCCCGACGCAAGCCCTCCAAAAGTCCGGGCCATTTTCATGGCCCGTGGTCTTGAAAGACATACAAATATTAATAATATCAAGACTACTGTTTACCGTTTCGGCTATTGTCATGCTTTCCTACTCGTTCTATTATATTCGTCTTCAACTTCTTGGTTAGTTTGGGAGCTGCATAGGTCTAGTCATCGCAGTGGACAACGAACTACTGGCTAGCGCAACGCGGGAGCGCACATAATAATAGTTGCTCTATCTCGCTCGCACATCATCCGTCCCGCTCACGCATTGTGCTATATATTGTACTAGCTATACGACTTGCTAGTTCCCTTCAGTTCGTATCAGCACTGGACTAGTAACTCCTCTCTGCCATCTGAAGTATAATTTTAACCTATACCTCTCGCTGCTATATTAGCAATAGATCAACATTCTCACATATTCAGTATTGCTTTTTTAATTTTTTTTATTGTTGAATCGCTGGAGGCCTTTGAGGTCTTTGAGCATTGGCCCCGGGGAAGTCATCGAGGGGTATATGGGACTTTCGACGACCGACGCTACACACAAGCTTCTGATTATAAGAGTTGCAAGCACCGACCGACAGACTGGGTAGTTTGGCAGTAGTTTGGGTCGGAGCTTGCAACTACCAAGCCTAAGGGCTCTCGCAGCAAGGCAATTAAGGGAAATGATGAAAATTTTCGGATTACCTCAATGCAGACAGGGATCTGCTCGTTCCATAGAGCGTGGACATGATTGCTCAAATGAGCTTGCAGTCCTGGCTTGGGCTCGTCTGTATCCGATTTTGGCTGTGTCTGGACCTGGAATTTAGCAAACAAACTTTATACTTAATACTAGGATAGTTGCACGCGTGGATTCGAATCCCGCCTTCGTAGCCGCTTGTAAAGAAAACAACGTAACAAATTAATACGGATTTATTCCTTTTTAACGTGTAACACTGATTACAAATGGCTGAAACAAGTGAGAGACGCACATAAAAGTGTGAGCGAGTGAGGCATAAATTCACGTTCCACGGACGTCGCGTTCCATATACCACATGTCGACGCGTGACTTCGAATTCCCGGGATATCCGGGATAAAAAATATCACAATTTTATAATATTAAATTTACTATCGATGAGTAACAAAAATTACATTGGATTTAAATAAATGTGACTATATTATTACGAGTTACGGGACTCGAATTAAAATGTCGTTGGAGTTACTATAGAATTTATTAGAACTATACGACATGAATAACACAGGTACAAATATAAGTGGACGCAAGCAGTACAAACGTGGTGCACGATTCAATAACACGCGCAAAGTCCTATATAGATTATCGAATGTACCCCGTCTTTCTCGTATTGTAATCGTCGCTTGACTGCCTCACCCCTCCATTCGGGCATTCCTTAATACTAAACTATACAACAATATGTCTCGACACAATACTCCACCGCATAACAATAATTTCCTAGAATCACATCCGGTTAATGCCTACCATAACAGACTACAAAACACAATAGGCTATTTTTCTAATTACAAATTTTAAACACAAAGTAAACAAAGGAAGTCAAAATGTGCGGGAAGGTAATAAAATGTATTCCTAAAGACGCAGGTGTGTTTTTTTTTCCTTTGTCGGCATTTGATCGCAACTATAAAGATTATAATTGTTATTAAATGTAATTGTCTGTTAAACTATGAGTGTAAACAGTAATGTTTTGAATAAAGAACTAATCAGCACAGGGTTATACGTGTTTTTGCGCGATATTTATTAATTAAACTGCGCAACAAACTTATGTAACGCGCAGAAAATGTACCAGGCTCACAAAATGACGGTGGAGTTTAAATATTAATTCAAGACCTTAAAAATGGAATTCGCCGTCTCACTCATGCATTAAGAGATAAATGAAACAGAGCAGGTTAAAGGACGCACCTGTTGGCTGGTGGATGGCTTCGCAGCCAACACCTTGGCATGCAGCAGCCGGTCGCGGGCGGGCGTGGCCGATGGCTTCGAGGGGCTGGCGCTCCTCGCGCGGATGATCAGCCGACCCAACTCCAGCAGCAGGCTGGTGCCCGACGCCGGCTGAGGCGGAAGCGTCTCGCAACTGTGCATCTGAAATTTTCATTAAAAGCTCATGTATATTACTGCGAGGCTATCCTAACTAGACTATCTCGACGGAAGCAAAGTAAATAAAGTTATTTACAAAATGATGATTTTTAGTTTATTGTACAATTGTTTTTGACAAGAGCTATGAATGTCAAAGAAGCAAGTGAGGTGTGTAAGAATGGGCCTGTGTGGCGCTCTGTTGTTCGTGCCTACCCCGCAAGGGACCTGGCGTGAAGTTATGTATGTATGTATGTATGTTTTAATAAAACAATTCTTTACAATATGACATTATTTGTTTTGCATATATCAGATTATTTCAATAAATTTTCGTACGTAAAAAAGCCAGCTACGTATGTTCTTTCAAATCTTTCAGATTCTTTCAGATCTTTTCGCTCTCCTGTAAAGTAGCTATTTTGCAGATATCTCTTTTTACTTTGCACCCGTCGATCTATTCTAATAAAACTACGTTTTAACGGTTTAAAGCGAGGTAATTTGATTTTGGTTTATCCGACGTTTCGGCCGCTTTTTAGTGGCCGTGGTCACGGACGACTATCTATTCTATCTCTAGATGACTATCTATCTATAATCTACGTTAAATTGAATATGATGATACTTAAACGTGTATATATCTATACTTAATATTATATAGAGGGTAAAGTTTGTGACGTTATAGGGCTTAATCTTTGGACTAAGCCGATTTTGACGAAATTCACCAATGGAAAGCTACATTATTCCTGAATTGATTTTTTAAAAATTCTGATGCCCAGCGAAGTGGGTTTGGGTCAGCTAGTATATATGTTCATTGTTCGTCTATAAATATTTAAATACTTTGTATAAATCTGTTTGTATAGTAATAGTAATTATTGCGGTTGAAATTCGACCGTAATAATTAATTTAAATTATAAGTTTAAACATTAATAAGGTTCTGTTGTCAAAGACTTTTATAATCACAGATTTCACCAAGCCTGCACTGTTAATTTGACTTTAATAATAAACAAAAGAGTGTATAACCGTGTGTGTGTCAAATAAATGGTAGTGTGTGTAATGTTTATTTTTTAACATTTAATTTATTTTTTATGCATAATTTAAAAAAATATGTGCATTCTGCTCTCCTTCTCTATATAAACTATAAGTGTGGAAAAATTCATACTCTGTCGTCCGCGCGCGCAATTTTCGTAAAAACGGGTACAAAGTTTTTGCTTCACGTATAATGATATATATTGTTACATACCGACAAGGAAATGCGCTCACCTGCCCGTCGTAAGACGCAGTTTATTGCCTTCTTTGATTTAGGAATACGTTTGTTTACTTTGTGTTATTGAACTTGTTTTATGGCCGTCATTAGTGTCGAACTAATCCTTGCTTGTCAGGTGTGCGGATTAACTCGGCGAACGCGGTCCTGTTCTATAATACATACTATAAACCAATGACCGAACAGAGGGGTGGGGTAGTCAAGCGATGATTACGATACTAGCAAGACGTGTGTAGTACTTTCGATTAGCGATATAGTGACGGACTTTGCGCGTGTTATTGAATCGTGCAGTTTATACAGTGTCTATTTATAGTTGTACCTATTTTATATGTGTTTGTACAGTTCTAATAAACTCTATAGTAATTCCAAGAGCATTCATTTTAATTCGAGCCCTGTAGCTCGTAACAATATATACAGCCAACAACGAATTAATATTTAAAGAAGTGTTAAACAATTAATTATAGCATCAGTCAAAATATTCTAGATCCTTAGTTCCTTCTTTCTTAAACCATGAGAGGTTAAAAGAGAAAAAAATCATAAATGCTTAAAACGCGTTGACTTCGCCCCTTGTATTGCAATAATCTATAGGCGACCACTTTCCACGAGCTGGGCCATACCTCTGTTTACCAGATTCGCAATAAAAAATTAAAATTGTACAAGTTTCGCCATCAGTACTAGTATTCAATATACGCGCCTTGCTCCCCACTCAAAACAACCTCTATGTAAATTACTCTGACATATATGGGTAAATGGGTAACTCGACCCAGTTTCCCCGATGCACTGTAAGCGGTGCGACCCAGAAAGCCTTCGTTGTACCCAATCCGGGAATTGGGCCACGAAGGCCAGTGCATTCTCACAATTGGGTCAAGGATAGACCCACTCTGATGCTGCGAGGTAGAAGCAAGCTTTGTTTAATGTAAAATGATGCAATGAAAAATAGTTCTTAGGTTTTTGTATTGATGAAGTACATCAGATCACCTGATGGAAAGTGGTTATTGTCGCCTAACACCAAAGCCTTTAACAATGTGTTAACGGTTTCGAAGGGGGAGCTGACCACGAAAGCTTAAATTTGAAGATTTCTATGTCCATATGGAATGCAAGGGGCTGAGGAAACTCGTGAGTTTACTCTCCCGCTCTGCTTCCTCCATACCGAGCAATACCCGCTCGCAAACGCATTATTGTACTAGCACAACCTAATATTAGTCCCCACATAGGTTAATATTGAACATATGTAGGGTAAGCCTATAGATGTAAGAAAAACAAGAAATGACAGAAGAGACGCATATAAATCAAATTAAAGAACGTATTGGTAAATAGGAACTGTAAATATAGATATGACAATGCGGAAAAACACGCTCGTGAAAAGAGTATCGTAATACAGTTCGGTATAAAACGCCCGAATCAAAAGTGTAGAAACCCATATAACAAGACGCTGACTACGTTAGGGAGACGCCAGGCTTAAAAGGCCTTTAAAAATATTTATATATTAGAGCCCACATAGGTTAATATTAGACCTCACATAGGTCAATATTAGACTCCTCGTAGGTTAATATTAGAGCCCATAGATGTAAGCAAAACAATATTTGACAGAAGAGACGCATATAGATAAAATTAAAGAAAGAACGTATTGGTAAATAGGGACTGTAAAATGACAATGCGGAAAAGGACTCTCGCGAAAAGAGTATCGTAAAACAGTTCGGTATAAACCGTACAAGCCTAAAGAGCACCCATATAGCCAGACACTGACTACGTTAGGGAGGCGTCAGGCCTACAAGGCCTTTAAAAATATTTATATATAAGAGCCCACATAGGTTAATATTAAAGCTCATAGATGTAAGAAAAGCAAGAATAGACAGAAGAGACGCATATATGTAAAATTAAAGCAAGAACGTATTGGTAAATATGGCAGCGCGTTGGTGAGATCTCTGATCTTACAAACGTCCGTAGGCGACGGTAACCGCTTTCCACCAGGTGGGCCGTCAGCCTATGTGCTGTACTCCAGTTATAAAAAAAAATGGAATTGTAAATATTATGACAATGCGGAAAAGAACAATAGTGAAAAGAGTATCGTAATACAGTTCGGTATAGAACGCCCGAATCAAAAGGGTAGAAACCCATATAACAAGACGCTGACTACGTTAGGGAGGCGCCAGGCTTAAAAGGCCTTTAAAAATATTTATATATTAGAGCCCACATAGGTTAATATTAGACCTCAAATAGGTTAATATTAGACTCCAGATAGGTTAATAATAGACCTCACATAGATTAAAAATATAACCCACATAGGCTAATATTGGGCAACGAGGTTATATACCCGACCGGAAATTTTATAAATAAACAACCCCACATGTTTATTATTTTAATAGGACTCGGGAGTTATCTCAAACACGTTTCTGGAATCACGCCAAATAGTACGCGAAATGCTGATATTAAGACGCGTAGTTTTATTAGCGGCCAACGAGGTCTTGGGTTCGATTTCCGGGTTATATTTTACAAATACATGATGTTTCTCTCATGTCCCTGCTCTATCTGCGTTAATATTTAGTCTTAATGACTGTTGAATAAACATTATTAGACCACTGTAAGCAAATAATAAAACTATGTTTTAACGGTTTTAAGCGCGGTAATTTATTTTATCCGACGTTTCGGCCGCTTTTCAGTTGCCGTGGTCACGGAAGACAAAGATGACATTTGTCAAACGTGTATTGTCAAAGTTTTTATTCAGCCTACCGCCAACTTGTTCATTTTAATTATTTAGTTTTAATTTTGTTTATGGATATTATTTACTCTATGGGAGCCTAATCTAATTTACCACCGCTTCACAACATTTTGTGACTGAAGAGAAGAAGCGGCGCAAGAAACTCTTCAGCAAACATGCCTAGTTCTAAATTTTTTTTTTTATATAATATTAAAATGAGTGGAAGGAAAAAATAAAAGAAATTATCAGTCAAGTTGGTACCAACTTTGACAATACACGTTTGACAAATGTCATCTTTGTCTTCCGTGACCACGGCAACTGAAAAGCGGCCGAAACGTCGGATAAACCTAAATAAAATAAATTACCGCGCTTAAAACCGTTTAAACGTAGTTTTATTATGTGTACAAGTCGCGAAAACTTAAGAAAATATTACTGTAAGCAAAATTTGATTAAATCCGTACAGTAGTTTTCCCATGAAAGTGTAAGAAACACCCATCAATCCTCACATGTTTTCTATTTTACAAGCTTATATTTAACTTGCAATGGATGTATCTATATATGTATGTAAAATTCGGGTGGAATATTGCAAGTTAAATTTGACCAACTTCCCGGTTTCCGATTGAGCTGAAATTTTGCACGCATATGTATATTGCGTGACATTACAATTATATGGTACCATGGAGCTGATCTGATTATGGAGTCGGAAGGTGGCCGTAGGAACTCCTGCACTAAAAAAGATAGACCCGTTGTGTTTGGGCTCGTGTTACTCGTCTCGGCTAGCACTCAGCTGCTACATGATATTCAAGATCTCAAAAGCTTGTATTTAAAAACCTCTTTAAAAAACGAATCGCAACGGACAAGTGGAAAAACGAATCGCAACGGACAAGTGGAAAAACGAATCGCAACGGACAAGTGGAAAATCTTCAACTGACAAGTAAAACTTGAAGTGTTACGGGCAGATTGTTAATGTACTTGTCCAATTTGAAAACCTGCAGATTTTCCACTTGTCCGTTGCGATTCGTTTTTCCACTTGTCCGTTGCGATTCATTTTTCCACTTGACCGTTGAAGTTTCACTTCTAATATGTGACCCAGCACCCATTTCGATTTTTCGCAGGTTTACTGCAAATTATGATTGAATGCAGTTTTAATTTAAACATATTTCATTTTATCAAAAAAAAAAACTAAATTTGATCCGGAACCAAAAATAATTTGCGCATCTTTCATCAACAATCTTCATTCGAACCTCAAATTATCAAATATTTCCAAAAAAATAATTCAAAAATATTTCGCTTGCTCAGTTTTGATGAAGAGGCTCCGAAACTACTAAACCGATTTGAAAAATTCTTTCACTGTTGGCAAGCTACGCTATTCCCGGGTAGAATAAGCTATATTATATTTACAAATAAATTAGGGGTCCTTCCTAAAACTCTAATAATGTTACCGAAGGTGTAAAAAAGTACTTTAAATCGCGTGCGCTGCAAAAACTATTGACGATAGAATAAAATAATGTACTACAACTTTGTAGAACACATCATTATCTACAAAAAGTGTCGCGACAACATATGTCTAACTATTATAGTTATACCAATATAAGTGTTCTTTTCTTTTAAAAATTTAATTAAAATGCCGCCGCTAGAAAAGGCTCTTTATTTGTATCTTGGTATTAATCCTTATCAAAATAAATTACTTCATATTCAAGACTGCTTCAATACCTTTATATAACTTTTTGAATTATTCAATTCCGACATTCCATTCGAAAGATATCACGAGTTTAAAAATGTAAGAATTAGTGACGGTGATCACGTGACTGTGACACCTTTTCGTGAGCCAAAAATCCGTAAGACCCCCTCTATATGGAAGTTTCACTTCAAAAATCTTAGTATTACATAGCTAGCTGTTACTTGCGGCTTATAGTATACTTTGAGTAGTCAAAAAAAGTTTCCTTTGAATGAGTCAGGTTGCCTGGACGAGATTGCTTTTAGCGAGAAGGCCACCTTTTACCAAGTATGTAACTATTGTCTGCTTGTGCATTTTTGTAATTCGTATGTTAGTGAACATAAAAGTGCTATATGTATCTATCTATCTATCACTCCTTGTCACAGAACGTCACACTTCTTCAAAAATGCTATCTCAGCGCGCACCACAGTATAGAAAGAGCCCGCATGTAAAATTTCAAAGTCCAGCTCCAGCAGTTCGGGCTGTGCGTCGACATATGACAAATACATGTAAAGACTAGACTTTGCGCGCGTCTTCGCCGGCGTTAATGCAACATTTGCAAACAGATCGAGAGTGACTTGGTTATTAGTTAAGTGAATAGGAAAACAGGATCGATTTTCAAAAACATTATCAATTCAACAAATAAGAAACGTATGCGAATTTTCGCTTCAAACACCAGCCCCGATAAAAGAGTGATAAGTAACGATAAGTTAGTGATAAGTTATCGCGTAACATATGTTATCCAAGGCCGGCTACGCCCGATAATGGTTGACGGCGTTTTTCTTATCGAATTAGGCTACGGAGCGAATTTCCTAAATCGAGATTATCAACTGCTTTATACATATACTTGCGGACCTGGCAGACATTGTCCTGCGCTGGGAAAATGAAATCTAGAAACCATAGATGTATTTGGTAGAAACTGATTCCAGCTGTCAATCACCGAACAGCGCATCGAAATCGGCCCAGTAGTTTTTATGTGAGCCTCGAACAAACAGACAAGCCGACAAGATATCTAAAAAAAATGCATCGTGTTGTCCATCGTTTACATAGTCTTTTCCCGTTTTTTAATAGCTTCAATCTAAATACACGACATATTTAGAACTTTATAATATTATAGATTTATATATGATATAATAAAATACATAATAAAGAAATACCTATACAAAATGCACGTTTTGAAAATGTGTACCTCGCATTTATACAATGGAGACGATATTAATATCATTAAGGAAGGATGTACAGACAAGTTCACATCACGACACAATAATATTATCATAGATATGACAAACACTTAATAATTAAATTACACAACATTATACAACGTTCTGCTATCTCGATTTCTGCAAAAACAAACTAAAAATTATTCAAACTACTAAGGAAGTTATCTAATTAAACACAAAACTAAGACGAAGAAAGTCTACCTTTCTATGTTTAATGGATACGACTCTGTGTGCGGAAATAGGAGATGATACTTTATTGCATGAGTTCAGCAAACAGGAAGACGGCCTACCTGATGGAAAGCGGGTAGCATCGCCAATGACATTTGCAATACCAAAGGTGCTACAAATGTGCTGCTGCTCTCTTAAGGGAGGGAGACTGGAACCTGGCCACTAACGCCCGAACACAACTCAAGGTTGTTATGGCGGCATTAGCGATGCGCAAACTAAATCACCAATGAGATCAGTGATTTATAAATCTTTTTCCATAAAAGATGCAAATCACTCCTTTAAATCTTTAACTCTTTTAAATCTTTGGTTTCGAATGATATAATTTATTCAGTTGACCAGTTTTAAGCTTTACAATAACGCCACAGGGTTTAATTTACTGAGTATCATCATTGTATTTCTTAGAGTGCGCATGTTATCTCTTTTCAATTCACAATATCCTGTATCTATTGTCTCATACTACATCTAAGTATCTGATTTGTTAGTTTTCATCATTCCATGTGACTAAAATCAATCTTAACGTAGTGAGTTAAAGATGTATTTTCCAAACCAAAGATTTAAAGAGTGATTTCGAATTTTGAAAGATTATATATCTTTTAAATCAATCACTCCTGAGTTACACATCTTTAGGCGGCATACTCTAGACCAGGGGTGGTCGCCATCCAGTCGAGTCGCCTCATACGACAGGCCGCCCCAACGCAAGAAATTGTATTCTACACGTGAATATTATCACGCCTTTATCTCCACTCGTTAATTAAACTTCAAAAATAAACTTAATTAATTAAGCTACCCATAAAAAAACAATTACATTTTAAATATAAGTTTAAAACAGATTAAAAACACCTACACCATAATGGACAACGCTGCAGAAACATCAATACAATAATATTATAATTCACACGAATAAAACCCATTAGACGGGACATGCCGCTGTATCGCGGCGGCCATCTTGTGTTCGACAGGGACGGATGTATAACTTGTACGAGTGAGCGAGATAGACCTATTGTTTGTCAACAGTGCGCTGGAGCATCGTAAAATTAGACACGTATCTTCCGCGTACAGTTTATGCGATAAATTGCAACGGTATATCTCTTATCTCAGTTGTCTTATATTATTTAACAAACATTACTTTTTGACGTGAGAAGAAAGTGACATTGCTGAGACGGAGCTTTAAAATAATAACATATTTTGAGAAATTGTACGCCCCATTTTCGGCAAAGTTTGCACTGGAGTTATTATTGCTGGGCCGACATAACAATATCCGATACATAGCCGATTTCCAGTGCGAACCTTCCTTTTGGCGTAATACTTAAAAATTGTAGAACCATGCTGGATTCATTCTCTTGATTACAGTACAAGTAAAAGTTCCTCTCTTCTATTCTATCCCCTCAATTTCATTCTAAAGGCTAGCAACCGGTAAACTTCGTCACTGATGTTGCAAACCTATAAGCGGTGGTAACCACATTCCATCAGGTTGGCTGTCATATAGAAAGTACTGAACGGATTTAAATAAAACTCGAGATCCTATACCTAGTTTATATTCCGGGTCCAAAACCTAGGATAGACGAATATAGCCAGAAGTCGTGCTGTGACAACTACGTCGTCCTCATAGCAACGCAAATGAAGTTTCGCGGGCATATACTTTAGTTTGAAATACTAGTATTATTTATATAATAAATCAGACTACTATATATATAAATAAAGTCCATACATTTATTTATGCATGGAATAAATAAATAAATTAATTGATTGATTGACACGTCATTTTAACATTCAATATGCGCGACAAAACTTACGTAATGCGCAGCAAATGTACTAGGCGAACACAATATACGAGGAGATCTTATCGACGTTCGTAATATGAATGTATCATTAAACATTAACGCAGATCATGGAAAGCTTATCCGGAGCACTCAGAGACTTAATCACGATTAATTTGAAGTATAATTTTTGGCAATTTTGGCAATCATGAAACAAACACTTCTAAAATCATCAAGAAGTAGCCGTTTCCCGCAGTTTCACTTACGTAGATTAAAAATAGTATTATATAGTTTTATTAGTCACAACACTCACAACATTTTTACCATCTTAGGAGATGAATTTTCAAAAATCGATTTGTGCACACCTACAGCATAGAAAGAACCCACATGGGAACTTTCACGGTCCTAGCCCCAGTAGTTTGGACTGTGCGTTGTGACGTCAGTCAGTCAGTTAGTGAGGACAAGATCTTGAATGAATAACATAATACACCATACTACCGCCTTTAACAAAATACCAATTGGTCTATACTCCACTACCATTGTGTGAGCCTAGTACATTTTCTGCGGGTTACGTAAGTTTAGTTGCGCAGTTTTAATTAATACATATCGCACAGAAAGAAGTATTTATTATTCATAAACCAGTTAGTGCTGACTATTCTTTGTTCAAAAGACTAGCGGCCCCACTCGGAGTTTAAGAGACAATTAAATTTAATAACAATTAAAATCCTAACTAATATTACCAATGCCAAAGTTTATCTATGAGTGGTTTTTATGGCTCAACTACGCAACAGATCTTCACGAAATTTTGCATACACGTTCTCAGGGGTATAGAACAGGACATAAGATACTTGTCATCGAGATATAGATGAAAAAGATGGCGCTCCGAAAGCATTTTATCCATACCACCGTTACAAAACACTAATAAACAACATCGTCATGGCAACAACAATGACAGCCACAATTATAAATCGTTGGTCTAACAGTTAGTTAGTTCCACCTTCGCTAGATGGCGTTACGAGTATGTATAATAATTATAGGTACTTTGAACGAAAAAGTTCGACATTTCTAATCCTCACATGCTCTCTTCATGAAACCCTTTTTTAACACGAGCGCGCAGGCGGGCAAAACCTAACCTATAATATTATGAAATTGTAAAAATGACGTCACGGGCGAACCCCAGTTTATTATAAAACTAACGTTTTATAAATAAAAAAAATATTGTTATTTTACACCGTTTATGGGCTAATAAAATAATGTTTTGTACGACGAGTCCAGAACTCCGATGAACCACATCCCACCTTCTCTTCTTTCTTCTTAGTCTAATCTATCCTAGCCCATATTCCATCTTCTTTATCTTCCTATGCGACGGTAACCACTTTCCATGAGCTGGTTTATTATAATCATCATCAACTAAATTCGCAAATAAAAAAAACAATCCAAACGAAATAGCTTAAGACGAAAGTTTAAACTCGGTACTAGGAAAACAAAAACAGTATACGAGTTATCAACACATATCGGTCAGTGTGCTGCTGCTTGTTTAGTCGTTTGCCTATCTCACTGTGATAAATTAACGATAAATGCTCAAAGTGATTCTCATTAACAGAGTTCAAAGTTCAGCGGATTAGTTAGAAAGGTTAATAGGTCCATTTTTAGTTTTGTTCCAAAAATTGCCGATATTCTGAAGAAAAAGCAGTTTAGACTATCAATCAACACCAAACACCAGGGCGGCATAGACGCCGGATTGCAAGCGGGTGGACTTGTACACCCTGCAGTGATAGATAATATGTACTACTACTGTTTGCATAAAACCTAAGCGCTTATGTAGACGGCACCACCATCACGCCGTCGCTGCGCCGCCGCTGTACTTTCGTTCGCAAACAACGGTCTCTGTGGTTGAGCCTCATAATCTACCTCACTGCAGCACAGAGGGCTCCGGGTGCGATTCCTGGCATGTTAAATTACGTAAACGAAAGTTTGTTTACTATGGTCTGGATGTCTGGGACGGCTCTAGAGTGTAACGTTGTGTATTACCCGTAACACAAGTGTAAACTTACTTAGCTTAATTGATTAAAATTAAATAGTTATTTAAAATTAATTATTCAATTAAATTAATTTTAGTTAAGTATCTTATATTATTATTGATAAATTAAAATATTAACAGAACAGCAACGCAGTGGTGGCGTGTCGTCCGTGCCGTCTACACAAGCGCTAATAATTCTGCTTCATTAATCAAACACCCACTGTCGTCAACGAAAACGACATGCCCAAAAGTGGGCAAGTTAAATAAAACTACGCAGTTATTCTAGTAATGTATTCTATCCGAGTACCAGGAGTTCATAACGTTATAAGAATTCTTGTTAATTAGCAATCTTCAGATGTTTGCCAATTCCTAATTGACTAGTGTTGTTTATGTTTAACACGACATGAATTGATATTTCGAGACCGATTTGAACTTGACCTGTATTGACGATGATTAAGAATCGATTACAATAGGTAACCAATTCGTGTTATTCGGACACGGTAGTTTAGTCTACATAACAGTAAACTAAATATTTCAATAGTATTGTAGATCAATTTGTGCTGTTTTAAAAATACATAGAAACAACACTAAAACTAATAGACACTATCTTTCAAAAAGCAAGCACTATTTTTTCGACACATATAATCAAAGTTTTTAAAACTGTAGAGAAACTATTAAAAAAAATTTACGTATCTAATTCTTTTATTTGAAATCAGACAAAGACCTACAATATACACGTGATTGTAATGTAGCTTTATAATTATAATATCGACCTAGTATCTGCCTCTGGGTATTTTATTCAATGGAAAATTATTTCAATACTTCAACGTCAGTAATCCCTTACATTAGCTAAATACAAAAGCCGTGCAAGGGCTTAAAAAGTAAAGTATCCAACTAGGGGTCATTGAGCATTTAAAGAACTCTAGATTTAAAAATCGAATACTTACACAACACTTACAAAAGCAGTTTAAACCAAATCAAGATTTATATTCTATGCGTTAAAATTCAAATTAAATCGATAATACTTGTGACCTTTTACCGTTAATAAATCACAAGGTAATCCACTGTTGAAAATACTTTAATGAATTTTAACTCTATTAACCAACGTACAAGGTTTAAATTTATTTACAGCAAATTTGCATATACTCCGTTCCGTGATTGGTGGAATATTCGAATGCATTGTGACGTCACGACCTCCCCGAGCCCTTCTGACCTAGAATCAGCTGTCGTCAAGCGGAATATAAACAGAGAACATAAAGCGCTTTAAACCAACGTGACACACTAAAATAGAAACGATCGTCGAGCGCTTCAGCGTCATATATGGATCAGACACATACGCTTAGCAACACAAAAGCGCTTTACTTCGATAGCCGTTTAGAAATAGACCAAGTTAAATACTGCTTGAAGCGCATTTTCTACGAAAATAATAGTATGACCACAAATGTGACCTTTTAAGGACGGACAAAGGGTATTTTTTGTTCAATCTTTTTAAGTAACACAGCGAAACGTACTGGTTTTTAAACCGCACAATAATACTGACTCACCTATTTAGATATAATGTAATAAAATAAATTATCTGCTGATGGGCTGAATATAGCGATATAAAAATTGTATACGTTCAATAACAGATTAAACATTATTTACGTATTTCATACCACAGAACATTTAAAACTAGTAAGTGAAAGTCATGCTGGCCTTTTTGGCAGGTAATTGGTAGATTTAGCTTTTCACTGTTAGTATTTGACAACGGAACTCAAAAAATAGATAAAGTGCGTTCGGATCAGCCACAATGAAGGATTCCGTAAAGATGATTAATGGTCACTATTTTTATATTTTTTAGTCGCGGAATTCTAAAAAAAGTATTTTAATTAAAATACCTCATATCTCAAAGACTCCACAAGGGACATTGTTCAGACCACTTTTCTTCAAAGTATTTTTGATGGTTTAAATGTGAGCTTGATTTTTCTGAATTTTCCACCTAATACTTTAAAAGTCAGAGGTAGGTGACTAAGTAAAAGGGCAATAAACGGTTTTCTAGAATATTTGTTCCGCATACAACAATGATCTGGAGGCAACTTACCAACGAGATTTTCCGTCTGCGCTACGGGATTGTTTAAAAAGGCTCTGGGCTTTTTAAACGGGGTTTAAAACGGCCGGCATAGAGTTGGCAACGTCCCTAGTGTTGCAAACATCCATAGGCGACGATAACTACTTTCTAGATGGGCCGGTTACTACTGTCTGTGCTTGTACTTCAGCAATACAAAAATCTACTGAAATTTCCCCTCGAGGTACTAGGGCACCAAAAATCACGAAGAAATGTGTGGACGCAAACCCGCACTGTACGCGTTATTGTTGGGAACTGAAAAGGGGACCTTTTGCAGTGCAGTTTTATTTTCTAAAAAAGTTTAAAATTATTTTAAAATGAACAAGCTTTGTTAACAAGGATATTAATAGTATGTATTATTGTGAGAAATGTGAACTGTATTGTCAAATGTAGCCTTTCGAGTATTTACAAGTACAATAATTCAACTGCGCTACCCATACCAAGACATCAGAATTGGCTGTATGGACTAAGATTCCTTTGCCTGCCTTTGCGGCGAATTCTACTACTAGCACTACACGCACTGTACACGACGCACAATTGTGCCAAGGTGCGTGTGTTGTTGCGTAAATAGACAAAACCTGTCTAGACCTCATGACGCCCGCCATTTTGTTCCATTCTAACTATTTTAAACGCACCGGCGATGCGCTTCACCGTTCGTCATATTTTATCATGCTTGTTGCTTAAATATCAGATCTTAATCGAAGCTAGTTTCTGACGTGACAGAGCCATGTTGGAATCATTAACATTTTTACAGCCGTTAAGGTGCCTTTCCACCAGAGATGTACTATGCTGCGAGCATGTAAAAGCTAAGCTACGAGACTATGTGACCGTTTCCACTGATGGTAAGCTATGTAGCGGAGCGAGTAAGATGTTCCGTGAAAAAGTACCGACGCATTGATAGTGATACTGACAAACAGACGTCTACTATACGTATACTGCTCTGCACATAGCTACACCACGCCCACGCGCAATCATCCATAGCACGCGTCTTTCCATATGTTATAGTCAAAGGTCGATATGCAGTCTCTTCCCGGAATAACTGTTTTTTTTTTGAGGCGAGGGAAAATGCCTAACCGATTTACGCACTCTCTGGGCCGTCACTAGGAAACGGCACGCATCCATCGGGGGCGATAACGCTAGCAATAGTATGCTTTGTTTGCGCTACGTCCGCAATGGATGACACAGGGGAGTGTGGAGACTCCGAGTGATGCCGCACGGGCGAGCAACCTCAATACCCACTAAAAACCCCCTCCTCCCTGTCGACCCTGCGCTTTTGTTTGTGGTGGAAAGACTGAGACATAGAACATAGTTACGCAACAGTCGATCCAGCGCCATAAAGTGCCTGAGGTGTGCCCTGGGAGAACACACCCCACTTCCGAGACGGGGGCAGATGAATCCCTTGCTTTACCTAGTAGCTAAGGGCCCCCTCGTTCCAGAACCTAACTCAGGGAGGAAAGTAATGCGCGTACCTGCCTCTCCGAGTGCCAGTTGAAGGCAGGCGACCTCGAGTAGAGACCGTAGTACACGCCGAAGGACTTCGCTCCCTATCCCTTTCTGCGGCCTCTTTGAGAGACATTACTGCATCGCAAAAAGTAACCGCAGCATCCCAGCGGTCGTCGCTCTGCAACATGGCCGTTACCAAGTCGCCGAGCGATCCGACGGCTCCAAGGATTAACTGGTTTATCCTAGGTTTGACCAAGGTCTTTTGACAAAACCCGAAATATATTCCAATTTTGGCCTTTCCCTAAAGTATTTTTAAGTCAAACCTAGAAGTACCTAACTTTTTAGTCAAACTTCGAACATAAAATTATCTGTTACGGGCTTTGCCTAGTCGATCCTAGAAGATATCAATTTTAATATCAGTAGTACCATGACGATTAGTATTCAAAGAATGAGATAACCTAAAAACTTATTCAAAACACTCTTTTACTTCGTCGTAAACAAGTAAAAAAATAATATTCCGCGCAATTCCAAATGGGAACAGGAAATAAAGAACAATGACATTGTGTTCGAAATTTAAATTAACAATGAAGTTTTACTTTTTCGTATGCGATGTTCATAACTCGAACAAGAAATAAATTTATAGAAACCGTATTAAAGTAGCTGCACAATATATCCAAAATATTTACTCTTATGATGTTTATAACGTGTCGGAACGGGATGCGTATATAATAAGCACATTCCTTATTTGTTTTCATTAGTTGATAGAAAAATATAAAGAAGATAAAGATGCGAAATGTACAGCCAGTGTATCGAATGCCTATACTCGTATGAGTGTATTCAAAATAAAGGCTTTCCTGTCGCCGGGTGGACTGTCGCAAGAGGCGATAAAACATCCTGCAGCCAGATGGTAGGATATTTGCTTGCCTAAATTGTTACCACCCCAGCTGTAGAGAATGCCGCCATAAAAACTTTGATTTGTGCCCCGGCATCAGTGGCCAGGTTCCAGTCTCCCTTTATCGAGCGAGCACATTTGGTGTAACAAATATCTATAGACGATGGTAACCGCTTTGCATCAGGTAAGTCATCTGCCTGTCTGCTGAACTCATGCAATAAAAAGAAGCCCAAAGCGTGGTTCAAGACATACACAAACCAGTGGAGCAGTAACGAGCGCGACGTCACGCGAATCTAGCCCGCAAAAACACACTTTCACTGACAGTACCAGTTTGCGGGCTGTACCACTTAAATCCATTCCGCAAATTTTCATGCCGCCATGCATATTATTATGAACTAGTTAAGGCCGCGACTTCGCTCGCAGCGAATTCGTTGCAAGTATTTGTTTATTCATTTTTTCTATCATCAAACCAACAACCAAACGCACCGGTTTGCGCCATCGTTACATGGTGTCCACATAGTATACGATCCCGCTATACAACGACCTTCACCGAGTGCTTATTTGATGAAACCTATTTTATATTAAATTTAAAATGCCAATAAATATATTGCATATGGGTTGCCTAAAAAATTTCAGTCCAGTATATTATGATTAATTAATAATTTAAAAAAAATTAACATTTCACTGGTTTGTTTATTAAACAAATTTTATACCAATCGAAAGTATGAAGCCCATAGAATATGAAAATGTTAGGTTGCCTATTCTTTTCCCGTCACAATTCTCGGGTAGCCAGGTATAAACTGGTAAATCGATACTAGTATATCGAAACCGCGGTATGGTGAATATCATCAGATTCATCCCCCTCTCATGGTAACAGTCCAGCCGAGGTAAAACTCCCTAGGGAGCTCCCTCGAGCAAGTTGCAACGGGCTCGGGCTTCGCCTTGCGAAGGCGCTCGCCCCGAAAACCCCGGTAAAGTTGTGAGGTCTTCGGACCAACAACATACATACATACATAACTTCACGCCAGGTCCCTTGCGGGGTAGGCACGAACAACAGAGCGCCATACAGGCTTATTCCTACACACCTCACGTGCTTCTTTGACATTCATAGTTCTTGTCATGCACGCTCGTCTGTTCTTAAGGCTCCTGACATCACCTTCTGTTAATACATGATCAATTTGATCATGAAAGGTGTGTCGTGGCCTTCCGCGACTTCTGCATCCATCCACTTTTGCATTGTATATCTGTTTAGGCATTCTTTCATCATACATTCTTTCCACATGCCTGAACCACCGGAGCATTCCTTTCCTTACCTTCACCCCGACACTCTCTTTCAGACCAGCTCTCTTTCTTACTTCGGTATTACGAACGCAGTCCGCGACCAACAACATAAAGTCAAATAAAAAAATATCCATAGGCCAGAAAACTGTCAACTGGTGCATGCGTTCTAGCCAGGTTTCAAACCCGCGCGCTCTTTGAGTCTGGGACACGTACGCTAGGCCACTACGCTGTTACGACAGTAAAAATATATACTAATCAAAAATTTAATTTCTACCAATTGTGTTAGCGCAATTGAAAGTAGTTGACGAATTGGTTTTCCTAATTAAAATAACGGCCTATGCCTAGCTAGTGGATCGAGTATGACATAACTAAAACTTACTTCTTTGGGATTTTCTTGTTTATCACATATTTCTAGAGTATCAAGACACTGACCTGTAACAAAAAGAAATATATATTAGGTATATATAGCACATGTATACACTTACAGATATATCGTATTAAAAAATTACAACAAAATCAACAGATTTCAAAAATACAATTTCTGTTAATTGTCTTTAAGAAAACTTAAAAAGACTTAGAGAAAACTATCGTAAGTGCTGATTCGGGATATAAGCTAGCTTAAAGAAGCTTTCAATTATCAATGCAATTATCGCTAAAAAGCGATGTAACATAATACGACTTACATTTTAATAATAAACGCATTTTATATATATACATATATCTCTTTCTTCTCCCTGTATGTGTGTGTATATGTGGGTGTGTGTATTAGATTTTTAGTCTAAGAATTTGCCGTCCATTATAGCAAAGACCGCATCAAAATTAACCCCGTAGTTTTTACGTGAACCAAACAAAAAAAAAACAAGTATCCTAAAAAAGTTGCATCGTGTTCTATGTCGTTTATCGCGTCGCTTTAATGTACAGACACGGTATGTTTAGAATTGTATAATTTTTTAAATTAATTAAAAAAAAATTTAGCCAGAAACGTCTATAGTATAACTAAAAGCTAATATTTTGAACATTTTGAAACTATAGTCGGTGCGAAGCAAAACATAAAAAAATACTATATTTAGCAAATATGTTGTTGTATTCTTTTTTTGTTTTATTGGACACCTACCACCCTTGATTGATTGATTTTTAATTACTTTTGAAATCGTGTTATATTTTGCCACAACTTTTTTCTTTTCACTTTTTAAAAACCAACCAACGTAAAATAAATGATCGAAATCAATTCAGAAACAAAAAATGTATGATTGAACATACATCAAAAGATTACAGGACAAATTGAACACCTCCTATTTTTAAGTCGGTTAAATATATAAGACCAACCCCGACTCGACGTGTATTTATTATATTATTTTTCATAAAATATTAACATTCCAACCCTTTGTCGTCTGAACATTGACCTAGGGCTGGGGTCCGTCTGGTTAGAGTCTAGACTTGCACCACCCCATTTAAGGAAGGGGTGGTAAAATACCAATGCATTGTGAAGAATCTTATGTTTTAGGGTCCCGTAACGATTTTTAAAAAACCATTTCTGTTTCAACAAAATTATTATAATATACAAACAATTAACTAAAGTATAGTTGTAAGGGGATATGATAAGAGATTAAAAAGACAAATGCATGCAATGTATATTATAAAAAATTCCTACCAAAAAAGAAACAAACTTCAAGAGTACTTCACGCTTCATCCTTTTATGGTAACTCTTACACTGCAGACTATCAAACTCTGGAATGGGTTGAGTCTTACTGTCAGAGGCTAAAACATTACCTACATTTTGGAAGTCACTTAGAAAAAAACCCGTCCTTAAACAAATATGTCTAATATATTAAACATTTACTTATTTATCTACTGTAATATAGGCTAATATAAACTGTATGTCATATACAATTTTAATAAATAAATATATTTATTTAGACTATTGGTCGCCTGTGGTCGAAATTCGACCATAATAATTTATTGTCAAAGACTTTACTTTTATAATCACAGATTTCGCCAAGGCTACAATGAATGACTTTAACAATAAACAAAAAGTACAGAAGGCAGTACTCTTGGACACAGCACGAATTGTGATGAGGTTCCTATCTCTGGAGCCCTAACCACCGATAGTTTGGACTTGAGACCCCGCTGGCGTTGATCCGCAAGATTTCATTTTTTTTTTATTGAATATGTATTTTATTTCTGATGTTTTTTTTTATAAAATAATAATGTTATTTATTTTTTATAAAAAAAATCTTTAAATATTAAAAAAAATACAATAAAAGAGTATATATACGTGTGAATGTCAAATAGATGGTAGTGTGTGTAATGGTTTTTTTAATTAATGTATTTTTTATGCATGATTTTTAAAAGATATTAGCATTTGTCGCTTCTTCTCTATATGAACTACAAGTGTGCGAAGTTTAATACTCCTCCGTCCACGCAATTTTTGTAAAAAGGGGTGGGCACAAAGATTTTGCTTCACGTATTAATTTATATGTAGATATTTCGTATATGTAAATGTGTGTGGATTTATCTATGTATTAAATTTATAAATTAGTGTATAGTATGTATATTTAAATTGTACAGTCTTTTTCTGCTCCACCTACATCGCCAGATGAGTTAAGAATTTCTCTTAAGTTAGGTTGCCTGGAAGAGATCGCTTTTAGGGATAAGGCCGCCTGTTGTTTTGCCAACAAGTATTGTAATTATTAGAGATGCCAATTATGACTGGCCTACTAGCCGATTAGTCGGTTGTAAAGAGGCCGATTAGTCGGCCTAGCCGATCACGGTTTCGGGGATTTCCGTGACGCTTCGTTTATAGCTGATACGCGCGCAAGTCGCAACCATCGCATAGACTTCATGATTTTTGCTTTTTTATAGGCCAGAGCGGTGTTTTTGTGTAGAAATAAAAAATATTTTAATGATAATACTGTTATTGTTCATTAAAATGAAAGAGCTCAGTTAAAATTTAATAATGTCAAAAAGAAAGTCCCCGCATATGGATTAGGATTACAAAGTATTAGTAAAGTATAGATTACAAATTAAAAAGCCGGATAGTCAAATCAAATCAAATCAAATAATTTATTTTCTTAAAAACATGGTTAGTATTATATAAATATTAGATGACAATATATTGTGTAATGTTTCACATGTTTTTGCCTTTTCAGGCATGCAAATAGCTATTAAATTGAAAATTAACTAATTAACAAAAACAGTGTAGTCCACTCAATCTACGGACATTAATTTTACTTATTTTTCTAAAATTATCGGTATTAGTCGGCGCTCTTTGCCGAATAGTGCCGACTAGTCGCCGACTACGATAGTGGCCGAATAGTCGGCGTTACCGACTAGTCGCCGACTAATCGGCACATCTTTAGCAATTATGCATATTGTTTTTGTATTTGTTTATTTTGGTGAGCAAGCAAGTGTTATCTATCTACGTAAAAAGCAAAATATAATCATTTTTGACATCATCATCAAAAACTATTATCTGTACAGGAACGGAGAAGAAATATAATTGCCAGTGGCCTGTCGCAAGAAGCGACTAAACAACACACAACACAACAAAAAAACACATTTTCGAGTGCACTGTACAAACAAGAACCATATACAGGTTTAATCGTATTGTATTACAGATAGATAGAAATGCATTTGACTGCGTTTTAGGGGTCTAACTGAATGGTGTCTAGAGGGGGATTTTGAGGGTGTGCCCGAGTCTAGACTCGGTCTAGACCGGTCCCTAACCTAGGTCAACGATCAGACGACATAGGTAGAACTCTGTTTATTTACATTGGTTTATAGGAATTGATTTATTATTTTGAGCTAGACGTGTTGCTGGGGAGTCTCTTGCCGCTTCTTCTCCTTAACAGCAATAACACATTGCGAAGCGGTGTACATAGACTAGGAAGTAAAATTAAATTTTAACCCATATGACCTTCAAAAATTATTCTGCAATAGAACTTATTTTGAATAAAAACTTGAATTTGTGCAAAACGTCGTGGTAGCGTAATGGCTAGCGCACGCGTCCCAAACTCAAAGGACGCGGGTTCGATCCTGGCCGGAACGCATGCACTACTTAGTCAGTTTTTTGACCTAACGTGCATATTGTTACAATTACCACGTGCTAACAACGGTGAAAGAAAACATCGTGATGCAACCTGCACATCGAGATAACCGATGTGTCAAAGCTGCCAAGCCGCCTTGGACAACCGTGGCGGGTATACTATCCGTTCCCCTGTGATGGGATACCCGAGCCCAGCAGTGGGACAGTTACGGGCTGTTATTGTAGAATTTACATAGATTGTGCATGTACAATGAAATAGGGAATATTTAACACTAAAGTTCTGGTATATTTGTGTTCGCAAAACTCGAAAACAACACGAATTGAAATCAAATTTTTACAATATATTTCTTTGCTTCAATATTTTTTTAGCTTGGTATATAAATAGAATAAACATCCTATTATTACACAGCATTAAAGTTCAAAATCATTTTTTTTATTGCAGGGGTTCAACAGACAGGCAGACGGCCCACTTGATAGAAAGCGGTTACCATCGCCTATGGACATTTGCAACACCAAAGGTACTACAAATGCACTGCTGCTCTGTTTAGGGAGACTGGAACCTGGTCACTAATGCCGGAATACAATACAAGGTTGTTACGGCGACATACTTTAGACCGGGGTGGTAGCCATCCAGTCGGACAAATGCCCTACCACCTGGCTGTGGGTTGTTTTATCGCCTCTTACGACAGGCCGCCCGGCCGCAGGAAATTGTATTTCTCCCTTCCTGCACCGATAGAATAAAGTAACCTTCCAGCCCTATTATTATAAAATTTCGAATGTCTTGTAATTACAAGACCTAATTTCAAAACACCATATCTTACGTATTTAAGGAGTAAATTCGAAAATAAAAATGCTGAAACAATACAGTGAATCGTGTAACGAAAAACTGGAGCATGAAATAATAAATTACATATAACCTTAATATTGTATTATTCAAAATTATTTACTTAATTTTGAAGGTTTTCATTCATTTCATTCAGAACAAATGCGGTCATGTATTGTAATTATTTTATTTGTAACATTTATTCAGAACAATAATTTCTTACATTATTTTACAATACTATTGTTCTTCGGTTCTTGTTCGGTTCAAGCGGAAGATCAGCGGTGATCTAATAGATCGACATTATCGCTGAGTTCGATCCAATTTTTAGGACTTAATAAGTATATCTCCTGATACTCTGTGGTTGTGTTCTCTTTTTTTTATTATGCTTTGTTTATTACTTTTAATGTGTTTAGTTTACTTGTGTATATCCTCAAAATAAACCTGTTTTATTTCTTCTTTCTTATTTTAATGTTATTTCTAGCTTTTGCCCGCGACATCATCCGCTTGGAATAGTTAAAAAAATGTTTGGTCAGCGTGTTGATATATAAGCCTTCCTCGATAAATGGGCAGGAACCACTGGTCTGATTTGAAAAATT
Source organism: Dendrolimus punctatus (assembly GCA_012273795.1). NCBI lineage: Eukaryota > Metazoa > Arthropoda > Insecta > Lepidoptera > Lasiocampidae > Dendrolimus > Dendrolimus punctatus. The sequence goes on along the minus strand of CM022554.1, from coordinate 10,130,375 downwards.
ATTTCCGTGTTAGATAGCCCATTTATCGAGGAAGGCTATATATTGTCACGCTAACACCAATAGGAGCGGAGCACCAATGAAGAATGTTTCAAAATCGGGGGTTAGTTAAATAAGTTACTTTTTTTTAACTATTCCACGCGGACGAAGTCGCAGGCAGAAGCTAGTGTTAAGTAAAGCTACTGCCTAATACTACTAACACTTAAAATATAGTCCAGATCGCTGTCGTTGGGGAGCATTCCCAAAATGCTGGTCGCATTCCCATGTTGCAACGCTAATCCGGTGCCCTAAATATAGGCCAGCCCTTTGCTCACACGAGAGTTCTTTCAATCGCCTTGAAAGGTTTCGATAAAATAGATAAGCGTCACGTCCCCATAGCCCTAGATAATTATATCCTTGGAATGGATACAGGCTACCATTTTATCAAAAAAAATTTCTTGAAGAAGGTTAAATAGGGGATGAAAATTTGTATGATCGGAGAAAAATCGGAGAAAAGGGTACAGAAATTCACATTTAGATTTCTGCTAGGATATAAAGAAAATACGTGTTTTAGAGTTTTTGCAAAAACACTTCTGGATTTTAAAATTAGTTTTTTTTATCGCATGAGTTCAGTAGACAGGCAGATGGCCCACCTGATGGCAAGCGGTTACCATCGCCTATAAACATTTGTTACAATCCCGGAACGGAACAAATTTTAATTATTAATCAATGAGATCTTATACTAATATATAAACCGGAAGAAATTGTTTGTTTGATTGAACGCGGTAATCTGAAGAACTTCTGGTCTGATTTGAAAATTCTTTCAGTGTTAAATAGCCCATTTATCTAGGAAGGCTATAGGATATATATCATCACGCTAAGACCAATAGGAGTGGAGCACCAATGAAGAATGTTTCAAAATCGGAGCGTTTCGAAAACAAACTGCACGCGAAAGACGTCGCTGGCACAGCTAGTTAAGGGATAAAGAAGTAAATTAAAATAATGATTTGTAAAAATACACTAATTACGTACAAAGTCGAAACAAATGCAGACAATTTGCGTATAAAACCTAGTAATTTTATAAAAGTATACTCACTTCCTTGCATTAAACAAAACATTTTTCTCATGTAAAAAAACCACAGTACAAAATACAAAAAATATCACAGTATTACGTATACAAACACGACCGTATCACATTATCTTATACCAATCACAGCACACGTGTGCATCGCACGGCGTCTGAAGACAGACTGAGCTCTCGAGCTTTGTTATGACGCCGAGAGCGTGACTACCCTCAGGTTCATCCGAATTAGTCTAGACAGGTCATTCTCTTTTGAACCCACTGCTTTAAACCGGAGTGAAGGTGGAGTGTTAGGCCGATGGCTTCGACATGCAGACGACTGCAATTTTCAACCGACTTCCAAAAGGAGGAGGTTCTCAATTCGACTGGATGTTGTTTTTTATGCTTCTTACGAGATTTCTCCGTCAGTTTTGAATCGATTTTATTTATTTTTATTCGAAAGAGTATACTCCCGAGGTGGCGCTATTGTCACCAAGTCAGGGTCTGATAACTGGATACCAGGGAATTCAACAGCAATCCTTGTTGAAGAGCGCCTATACTCATAGAGATGGAAAACTTGTATACGCGCCAATAGCACAATTTCTACAGGCTACTAAGTAAAAATATTTTTTAAAGCACATTAAAATCAAATCCGATACAATAAAAGGGAAAAATAATTTAAAAAAAACACTTGGCACCGACTTCCAGATGTAAAAATTATTTATATACTTTACTTTTTAGTTTGAAATTGGTTTTATTTTTGTCGAAAAAAAATACATTACTGACTTTATTGAATCTATTGGGTGTTTAAATTCTTACCAAAGGTAACTGTGTGCGGTTGAACTGTTCGACCTGATTCCCAAGTACGTACTAAACATTTTACCCCCACGTTCCTTCTACGTAAGGCTGAGTTATAAATGCACTACTAGAGTACTGGTCTGGATATAGAATGGAATTATTCAAAATGGCCAGATTAAAAAACAATCAAATGTGGTTTTTCACTGATGGATAGATTTTTTTTATCTCATGGGCATTTTCCAGGAGCGGTTTGTCGTTGTTCGGGTGCATAAAAATTCGCTTATTCCAATACAGTTTTGACTAAATCGGCAACTGACATTGTTCAAATCAAATCAAATCAAATTTATTTGTACAAAACATGGTTAAACAGTTGGTATATATATGTTATAATGCACACATGTTTTGCTCACATAGGAGCATACAAATATCAATGATAAATGTTATTAAATTATATAATGTTAAATGACATATGAAAAAAATCTGATAAATGTCAAAAAAGTAATAGTAATAATAAATAAATAAAATGGAAAGTCAGGGGGGGTATTTATTTACAATTGAGGAATTCATCCACCGAGTAAAACATTCTGTTTAAGAGCCATTCCTTTAACTGAATTTTTAATTTATATATACTAAACTATTTTTTAAATGCTGCGGTACTTTGTGCCCCGGGAATCCCACGGGAATTTCAAGACAAGCGTGGACGAAGTCACCGGCATATTATAAAGAAATGTTCTACATTATCCCTCTTCCATTACTGTACCAAGCCTTTGGACTTGAAATCGCAATAATGACCTTGATAGATGATTGAATGAACTCGAGTACCAAACAAAGAGAGGTCAAAAACCTCGTCCTGTGATTCAACGTGTGAACAATCTTATTAAAGTTATAAACGTCAAATTTATAGTATTGTTACGAGTTGCAGGACTCGAATTAAAATGCCGTTAGAATTACTATGGAGTTTATTAGAACCATACAAGCACGTATAACACAGATAAAAATATGACTTAACACAACCAGTCCCAAACGTAATACAAGATTCAATAACACGCGCAAAGTGCGTCACTAAATAGATCACCGAATGTACACAAGTCTTGCTCCGCTTGTGGTTAGCGCTCAACTGTTCCCTCTCCCTTGGGGCATTGCTTTAGACCGAATTTCTTAGAATCACACCTGGCTAATGACTGCCATAAAAGATAACAATACACATTGGGCTGTTTTTTTAATCACAAACTTTGAACACAAAGTAAACAAAAGAAGTCCAAATGCCGAAAACGTCATAAAATGTCTACAGGTATGCAGATGTGAATTTGTCTTTTGTCGGCGTTGCGGTCGTAACAGTATCAAATGTGATCTTATAATGATAACAGGCCAAGCCAAGTCGTACTGTGTGATTCCTTTGGGATGCTGTTTTATCGATAAATCGTCTCCAAATTATATTACTCTACTGTCTCTTCGATTTCAGTAAACTGAAGAGCAATGTTTTTCAATATGTGGGTCGCGACCCCTGGGGGGGGGGGGTCCGCAGAGCCTTTTTCGGGGGGTCGCCGGCAAAAGGGAATTCTAAACTCAGCAGCTTTTTGCAGAGGATAAGCCGTAATAATGAATATAGGTGACAAAATAAAGACATAAACGTAGTCATTTAAATTACTTACTTTTTGTTTGTCTATATCCCAAGGGGTTCGCCAAAATAGTATATTATTATAGTTAATAATAAACATATAACTATACTATATATACAAATATACACATGAGTTATATACATATACAAGACTAGCCGACCAGCGTGGTTTCACCCGCGCTCTGGCCCGCTCCCGTGGTATATAGCGTCATGTCATAGATGTGCACTCCCTGTGATCGTAGCTTTCGAACAGTAAATGAATTTTTAACATCGGTCTAGTAGATCCAGAGATAACCCTTTACAACGTCACAAACTCACAAACTTTACCCCTTTATAATATTAGTATAGATATAGTGATAAGAGGTAAGTATTTAAACATTAAACATAATAATATAATGTAATATATGCAATGTAATACAGAAAATTGAAGTGAGATACGATTGCTTTAGCTACTAAGCCACTAATGTATAAAACTGACAAGTCAAAACTTGTGCCAAATACATGATTATGAACAACGGCCAAAGACGAAGCAAAAAAAATTAACTTTTACGCATTTCGCGACCTTGAAGGTACAAGAAACTCTGAAGTTATAATTAGATCAGCTCTTTAATATTGTTAAGCATTGACCGAAATTTACAAAGCAAAGTATTAATTAATGTTCCGGGACAAAAATTAACATTGTATATACTAAGGTATTCCTCGTGACTATAGTAGAATTATTTTCTCCATGCAGTTTGGGTCATAAATGGAGCAGTGAAGCGAGTATTTCCCTCTCTCTTCCACTAACGGGCCTTAAGGGCAGGCATAGTGATACGCATTATTGTTGTGGATAAGCGTTATCGATAGTGTATTTCGTTTTGTCATTTTGTGGGTTAGTGAAATAAATGAAAGAAAAAAATAGATAAAACAACGTATTTATTAAAATAAGAATAATAATGATTTAAAATAAATTATTAATTAGGTATCTATGTATTAAAAAACTATAAGTACAAAAGTTTAGAATGTAACAAGTTATATTAAAAATAGATATAAATACTTATATCTAAGTTTAAAGTTAACAGCAAAATAGATAATAATGATTTTTATAAAAATGATAATCTTTCTTTGATAAGAATGAGTTGTTATCGATAATGGCGTTGCGCCCGCGCAACATGCTCACCGCCCTAGCCGGGCTGAGGCCGAGTTTGATTTATGACCCAAACTGCACGGAGAAAATAATTCCACTATCTATAGTGGAATTATTTGCGCGGTCTACCGCGCACCAAGCCCTGATAAATTTAAAAAATAAAAATAAGTATTGTTACATACCGAGAAAGACCCCACAGCTACATGTTGTAAAAACGAATTCTTTTATTACTTCGTGTTTAAACTTTAAAAATATCAATTGTTATCGTACTTATTTTATGGCTGTAATTAGTGTCGAACGAATTAATCCTTGTTTTAATGCCGTCGAAGCATGCCAGGTGTGCGGGATTAACTCGGCGAACTGATCCTTTGTTCTATTATACAGTTTAGTCCAAAATAATGCCCGATCGGAGGGGTGAGGCAGTTATTCGACGACTACTATACGAGTAACACTTGTGTAGTATTTGCGATTAGCGATATAGTGACGGACTTTGCGCGTGTTGAATTACATTGAATCGTGCAGTGTGAACTGGTTGCATCCAGTTTTGTTTTGTACTTGTTTGTTTTTCGTGTTTGTACAGTTCTAATAAACTCTATAGTAATTCTAATGGCATTTATTTTAATTCGAGTCCTGTAGCTCGTAACAATATATAGATTATCTACAACATAAAAAAGTTATCATTTATTTATACTGCTACTCCTCTAATAAACAAACTCACACACACATATACACTAACACATACAGACATCCATACACACGCACATTTATAAATAATTAAATAACACCGGCCCACAAAAACAAGTGGTCTATACGCTTTACCATACTCATCTATTGTTATATATCTCGATGCGCTGAATCCGAATCTGGGGTCACTTTGGTCCATACATCCTCAAAACTTTCAGGTTGCAGGGACCAAACTGACCCCAGATAGTCAGACTGACTACAAATAGATGGGTCTGGTCAAACTTACACACCATTTTTTGGTGGCCGTGAATTAGTGTTAAAAATTAATTTCAAGAACACAATTGAACCAATTAGGAAGGAGGTCTCCAAGATACAAGTCGACCTAGTTTGGAGACGAATGTACTTAAAAAATGTGAATTATGTTTTACGCAACAAGCCACAACAATTTCGTCTATTCCGATAAATAAGCTTTTCCATTTTCCGTGTTAAAAAAATATCCTATGTCTTTCCATGGGCTGTTGCTTAAACTGCCAATGAGACCATTTATTCCTGTTTTGGACTCCCATTATGGTTTTCAGTTTCAAGGCGTGGTCAAAACCAGGTGACCCAGAGCTTCAATTCTATTTATAATTCATACAAAAGAGTTACGCCAAAAATAATTACATACTCTTTACTCGTCCGTTTGAGACTGGCAAGTTATAAATTGTCGATAAAACAGTTTCTTCACTAAGAAATTTGAAAATGGAACAGCGTTCAAATCAATATGTAACTTTCAGGGATAAAAATATCCTTTGTCCATTATATACAAATAAATATCCGTCAGACAAACACACATCTCGTATATCCCCAAATTAAGCAAGTCACGTTGGTGTTACGGGAAATTACCCATACCACGAATCGAACACTGCACGCGCGAATCGGACTCCCACACGGCTGTTTCATTACAAGTTTGTCAACCCTTCCCACTGAGTATATCCTGGGAAACCCAAATAAGCAACTGAAACCCGGAAACGGGCGCACGGCAGCGCGATGAGACATTTATAGACATAAGAATATTTTTTCGACGGAAACAATGAGTCATGTTGGCTTCTTCTAACTAAAGTGCATTGGGCTGCGGTCCATTTGAAAGCGGGCAGAACGCTTGAAGCGTTTATGCTAAATTCCGCTTTTCTATACAGTACTGTTAATTAATATGAGTTAATGCGTAATTTGCGACATTGACCGTTTTATATCCGTGCAGGAACGGAGAAAGAATACAATTTCCTGCGGCGGGGCGGACTGTCCTAAGAGGCGACAAAACAACCCACAGCCAGGTGGTAGGGTATGTGCCCGACTGGATGGCTACCACCCCTGATCTAGAGTATGCCGGCATAACAACCTTGAGCTGTATCCCGGCATTAGTGACCCTGTTCCACTCACCCTTAAGAGAGCAGCAGCGCATTTGCAGCACCTTTGGTGTTGCAAAAGTCTATAGGCAATGGTAACCGCTTTCCATCAAGTGGGCCGTGTGCCTGTCTGCTGAACTTATGCAATAAATAAAATAAAATAAATGTCCCTAATTGCGAAAGATTTAAATATTCAGATAACGTATGTACATATCGAGGGCTTCATAACAAATGGGCGTACAGACAAAAGTGCAGTTTTACACAAGGAACAAAATTGTGAATAAGACAAAACTAGTTGATTATATAGGGTCGAAATTTGGAATAACCGTCTATTTAGGTACACTTGCACACTGGTAAGACTTTCTAAATTGTAACATGCATAGATTATAGTAAACAACAACAAAATGGCACTTTTTCCTATACGCCCATTTGTTATGAAGCCCTTGATATATACATATGTAGCTATTCGTTAACGGCGTCATTTTTAACGCTACAAACAAGACTCTTCTAGCCACAGTCAGGAACTATAACATTTGTCCACATGAATCCCCAGTTTGAAACTTATAAAATTCCCACTTTGTTGATGTACACAGCCTTTTTTTCTTATAAAGCTAAGCTATTATCGGTGGGCGTGTGGGATGCGAGCGTAGCCACGGGAAAACGCTAGAATATCCTATAATTGGACCTACTTATGTAAAATGGAACTAACTCACATACTGACAGTTTTGAGAAAAAGCCGTTTTAATTAAAACTATGCATACAAAAAAGTGTCTATATTTTGGATATTTTTTTTGTTGAATATTGTATATTATATTTGGTCCTATAATAATGTCCTTGAATATATATTGAAGTAAACATTTTACGTTTTTGGATTACCATAGGTCATGGATTTTGTTAGTTTATTATACTCTTGGTGTTTTGTGGGTTAGCTACTTTGTGATAAAAATGCTTTATTGTGTAAATGTTGTCAGATCGTTATGATTCTTATTGAGTCGATAGAAGGTGCATTTTGAAAGCCTTCGGCATCCTTAACCAAATTTTGGCATGTTTGTGGATCGGTTCTGTTTTGCAAAGTAGGTCCAAATGCAAGTTCAACCAAAACATATTCCACGCTTCAATGTATCACGCTTATCGCTATCAATGTGACCGCACGTGCACCACAAAGATAATACTACTAATTGTTTACTCTATCGGTGCATTGCTCTTGTTATTATTATAATCCAACAACGAAAACATATAAACAACATAATTATGTATACACTGCTTCAAAGTAACTGTTAATTCAATTAATATGTTTCGGTTAACTGTTGTTTCTACCGCTAAGTTAGAAATAAGTACGGTAACTTTATCAATATTACTTTGGCTACTTTCTTATGTATAAACCCTGAGAACTCTTAATTTGCACGTTACATTACGGATACGTTAAAATACTCAAATTTACTTTTTTATACAACCAAAGAAAGAAAGAAAGAAAAATATTTTATTTAGGACAAAACTAAGTTAATATAAATAGAAAAAAAATAACTCCTAAATTGGACGCAGTCTCGGCATAATCATAGCCACTAGCGCTGTTCTTCTGGGACCATAAAGTAAACCACGGTGGACAATACAACACACAAAACAAAATATACAGAATAACGCAGTTTGATAAAGGTAAATGAATTTCAGATTAAAAACAATATAATAAAGCAATAATTTAAATAACACATATATAAAATAATTGTTGCAACGCACACAACGAAACAAATCAAAATCGATCCCACCGTTAAAGAGGTGTTCAGCGGCGTCACCTATCAGGTAGAAATGCGACTATAATCAATTTGAATTATAATTTTGAACATTAATAAGGTTCTGTTGTCAAAGACTACTTCTATAATCACAGATCTCGCCAAGGCTACACTGTTAATTTGACTTTAACAATAAACAATAGATATATATATCTTATATGATGTATATATGCGTGTATGGTAGTATGTGTAATATTTTTTTAATTGATTTAATGTATTCAATTTTATGCATAATTTTAGAAAATATATTATCATTCTGCACTCCTTCTCTATATGAACGATAAGTGTGCGAAATTTCATTCTCCTCCGTCCGTGCAATTTTTGTAAAAAGGGTTACAAAGATTTTGCTGTGTCTTTGCTTCACGTATTCATGTAATGATCATATTCCGGACGAAGACAATTCCAAAAACAAATATCATAAAAATTGGTGCAGCCGTTCTTGAGTTGTCAATTGTGTAAGTAACACGACTTTGTTTTTATATATTTGGGTCGGCCTAAGTGTTATCGCTAACCGCTTATCGCTTGCAGTGGGACCGCAAACCTACAAGATAGTATATTGTTTACGTTGAAAGTGCAATGTACTGGCCCATGGTTTGCCGCACTCCAGAATTATTTTGGTAACTTTCATTTGTGTTTATTGGAAATACTTTTACGCTGGAAAACAGATGAAAAGCTGAAGGTTCATCTGATGACTAATATTTAAGGATGTTTTAAAAGAGCATCCCAATTCTCACTACGCGACAATAGATACAATACAAGTGGTATTTGATATGATTGATAATAGATTTTTTTTTTTATTGCACGAGATTAGCAGACAGGCAGACGGCCCACTTGATGGACAGCGGTTACCATCGCCTATGGACATTTGCAACACCAAAGGTGCTACGAATGCGCTGCTGCTCTCTTTAGGGAGCCTGGAACCTGGTCACTAATGCCGGAACACAACACAAGGTTGTTATGGCGGCATACTCTAGACCAGGGGTGGTAGCCATCCAGTCGGGCAAATGCCCTACCACCTGGCTGTGGGTTGTTTTGTCGCCTCTTACGACAGGCCGCCGGGCCGCAGGAAATTGTATTCTTTCTCCGTTCCTGCACGGATAGAGAGAGATAGATTTTTAACCGACTTCAAAAGTAGGAGTTTCTCAATTCGTTGGAATCTTTTTTTTATGTATGTTCACCGATTACTCCGAAATTTATGATCCGATTTGTGATTTTTTTTGTTCGACGCGGGATAGCTGCCATTTGGTCAGAATGAACATGTATGTTATGAACATTTTTTATGAAAAAAAATCCTTACTCACGTCTTGCCTCGCTTGTGGTTATCGCTTGACTGCCGATCTCTCTATTGAGGCATTGCTTTATACTGCACAAATACAATATGTCTCTCGGCCGTGTGGAATGAATTTCTTAGTATAACACCTGGCTAATGACTACCATAAAAGATTACAGTACACAATGGGCTGTTTTTCTAATTACAAATTTAAAACACAACGCCAAATGTTTTTCTACACACGCAGGTTTGAATTTCCCTTTGTCGGCACCTCAGTCGCAATAATACGAACGGGGCGACGCTGGATGGCGTCGAGGGGCTGACCCCCCCCCCCCTAATACGCGGGTGCTACAGAAGATGCTCAGCCACCGAGCACAAAGTCGATTAAAAATCCAGAAACTGCTAGAAGAACATCAGGAACACATAAATTGTTACATAAAATACTTATTATGCAAATAATAAGCGCATTCTCTCGCGGAACGGGAGTTACGTAAAAAGTTGCTTTACGTAAAAACGTGCCACAAAACCACTTAGCGACTGGCCTGTGGCGAAACGTAAAAAACAATACGATAATCTACACATATAATAAAACTGTAGAAGTCGTATTTCTGTACAATAAAAAAAAAATGCTAAAAACCGAGTCAGAGGGATGTAAGAAGTGAAATAGAACTAATTTAGATTTTGTTTTGACGTCAATATTGGCGTCCGGCAGGGCTGGGTGCTGTCGGCTTTGCTGTTCATCCTATATCTGGACGCTACTATCGCTAAGTTCTCAGCCAGAAGGGCCAGCTTGCCATACACAACGCGGTGCTGGTACCTACGCTCACGTATGGAAGCGAGAGTTGGGTATGGAATAGAGAGCACGAAAGTAGAGTAAACGCGGTCGAGATGCGAGCACTGCGCAAAATCTGCGGAGTGACGCTCGCGGGCCGCGTTCGTAATACCGAAGTAAGAAAGAGAGTTGGTCCGAAAGGGAGTGTCGGGGTGAAGGTAAAGAAAGGAATGCTCCGGTGGTTCGGGCATGTGGAAAGAATGTATGATGAAAGAATGACTATGCAGAAGTGGATGGATGCAGAATTCCCGGAAGTCCACGACACACCTTCCATAATCAAATTGATCGCGTACTAGCAGTTGATGTCAGGAGCCTTAAGAACAGACGAGCGTGCATGACAAGAACTATGAATGTCAAAGAAGCAAGTGAGGTGTGTAAGAATAAGCCTAAATGGCGCTCTGTTGTTCGTGCCTACCCCGCAAGGGACCTGGCGTGAAGTTATGTATGTATGTATGTTAATTTTTTTTGTTTCTGTTTGTCTGTTTGTACGGGCTAATGTCCGACACGACTGGACCGATTTAAATAAAATTTCGTATGGTGGTAGCTTATACCCCTGGCCAAAATACAGGATACTTTTGATCCCGAAAAATAAACAGTTACGATGGGATAGTTAAAAAACTTTATGCTGCGTTGGATGTGTGGAGTGTCACGGAAAGGCCGTGTCAGGAACTCCCGCATCCGCGGCAGTCTTCATGTCCGTGACATAGCAGAAAAACTGCAAGTGTCGCTTACGCTGGTACGGCCACGTTTTACGGAGACCGGCTAATTATGTGGGGAACAAATGACTAGCCATACCGCCTCCTCCAAGTCCCCGTCGAAGGTGAAGGCCCAAGAAATGTTGGCTTGACGTCGTGAAGGATGACATGCGTACCAATAGTCTCAATACTGCGGTTGCTGAAGACCGCGCGAAGTGGAGTAGAAAAAGTAGGAAAGCGGATCCTGGGCGTCGGAGTGAACGCTCCGAACGCAACCGGGATTTAACGCTCGGATGACGAGTTAAAAAACTTTCCACGCGAACGAAATCGCGGGTAGAAGCTGATAATTAAATGAATCGGTAGTCTTTTATCCGTGCAAGAACGGTGAAAGAATAAAATTCACTGCGGCCAGGCAGACCTGTCATAAGACGCGGGTGGGTGGGTGCTATGCCGTCATAGCAACCTCGAGTTGTGTTCCGGCATTAGTGGCCAAGTTCCAGTCTCCCTTGAGAGCAGCAGTGTGTTTATACAAGGAGCACTTAGTGTTAAAAATGTCCATAGGTGATTGTGATTACCACGCATTGTCGACGATCCCATGCTCACAGCGTATCTACGCTTGGCCTTCGGAGAGACTTAACGTCTCTATGCGTATTTTTTTAGAATGCATAGATTCGCGTTTGACTGACATTGAAAATACCTGTTCACGTGAGGCTTCAAGACACCTAGATTATATTCTTCAGAAAAAACAGACGACGGTAAAGAGTTGCACTCTTCAACGGTGCGTATGATAAAAGTGGAAGCACAGCGTTCCGTCCGCTTCGTTTGTATTTTCACCATATATTGGTGGTATGAGTGCATACGTCTGCTATGTCCGGTGGTAAAATCGTGAGGGAGGAACCAATTCATGTAATTCTGTGGCACACTTCCCGAAGTGTATCCTATAGAATAAAAACTAGCGACTTTATGGTATTCTACCGACTGTACTTCAGGGAGTGTTCCGAGGAACTGTTTAGAATGGTGCCTTCGTCTTCTTTTTACCACCGCCCCACTGCTGGGCGTTCATACCCTCTCCCTAGAGCCGCTTCGCTGTTGTACGCAACGGTTCTCTAGATCGTTTCTTTTGCGGACCGCGGGGATTTAGAATGAGCTTCCAGCCGTGGTTTTGCCACGGCGCTACAATATGGGGTTTTTTAAAAAGGGTGTCATAAACTTTCTTCTAGTGACACCTCTGGTGTTGCAAATGTCCATAGGTGACAATAACCGCTTTCCATTAGGTAGGCCGTCTGGCTGTCTGCTGACTCAAGTTGTAGAAAATATTTTATTTTATTTGGGGGGCTAACAGCTATAATTAATAATAACTATGAATATAGATTAAGAGAAGCTATTAATAAGCCTCCATAAATAACAGTAAAAAAAATCAAACAAACAAACAGAAACAAATGTGCATAGATATAAGGTACTTCAACTGATAGATCTGCGTGTGAATAGAACTTGACCAATTTTGCGTTAAACAATTGCTTACACTATTAGTATATAGGTTTGAGTCTATATCTTCAACTTACAACTTATTAAATTCATTTGCTGTTCTGATACAGAACGAATTACGTCGGTAAGCCGTGCTCGTCAATGGTGTGTGCAATAATTTCCTAAGGCGAGCATTAGTAGAAGGAACATACAAATGTAATTTCATTTTGTTTGTTAGTTGTGAATTTATTATGTTAAAAAAAACTTATTTATTCACCCCATATAGGATACAAGGCGTTAAACATCCTGCTTATGTGCAATCACTTATAAAAACCACTGGCCACTTTAGTACGGTAGCACATTGACCTGACTGGTTCAATAAACTTAGGTACACCTATAGGTATAGATACGTAAGTTTCGATTGTGCCTATTTATTTCATTCTGTATTATGAACAAGCTTTAGTAACTAGTGACTAACGCAGCCACGTTGACGATGACATGGGTTCAAATCCTAGCCGGAACACGTACACCACTTAGTTACTTAGAAAAAAAGCAAAATATAATAAAACTACTTTTTAACGGTTTTAAGCGCGGTAATTTATTTGATTTTGGTTTAGCCGACGTTTCGGCCGCTTTTCAGTGGCCGTGGTCACGGACGACAAACATGACATTTGTCCAACGTGTATTGTTAAAGTTTTATTTAGCCTACCGCCAACTTGGTCATTTTAATTATTTAGGTTTAATTATTTACTCTATGGGAGCCTAATCTAATTTACCACCGCTTCAAAACATGTTGTGGCTTAAAGAGAAGAAGCAGCGCAAAAAACTCTTCAGCAAACATGCCTAGATCTAAAAAAAATATATAATATTAAAATGGGTGGAAGGAATAATAAAAGAAATTATCAGTCAAGTTGTTTTGAATTCCGTTGCACGCAGAAAGAGCTCACAGTATCTTGAGGTCTGGCAGTTGGTTTTTGCTGGGTTTGGGTCTTAATAGTTTTGATGATCGGATCCCAAACAGGTGGCACTTGGCAACCATCTTCTCTATTGAAATTTGGGTGTTTTTTTTAAATTTAATTTAATTTTTAATTTTAAAACCGTTAAAACGTAGTTTTATTATCGCGAAAACATAAGAAAATATTTAATTCTAAAAATGCACACTTAACAATAATGTGACGAGAACGTGAAGCAAAAACTTTGTACACCTTTTTAGAAAAATGCTCGGACGGAAAAGTATGAAATTTCACATACTTAATAGTTATATATACAAGGAATATAGAATGCTATTTTTTTAAATTATGCATATGTAAGCTCGTCAGAGCCGTATAAGCTCATGACGAGCCTATTCATCAGAAGTTATCATGGCATGGCATAATGTATATGGGTATATTCATGGAATTGACATCTTTCGTGATCTTTGCCAATATAGTGTTTTTATTGTATAAATACCAGTCATCTTTTCTAAATCACAATGCACTTTGATAATAGCGATTTGTTGCACACTCGATGCCCCAGCGACCACACCACCTCGTATCCAATGTCAATTGTACTATTCTGCTCAACAACGCCCAAAAACATGTCTCGACCCGTCTCTGTTATTATGGTGGTCGCCTGCAACCATAGATATGCAACACTCCGCTAAAGTGTCATTGTCAATATATTATCATCCTTGGCGATGGTTCGCCGACACATAGAAAACACTACTATGTATTTGATACACACATGCAATATACTCTTTTGTTTATTGTTCAAGTCAAATTAACAGTGTAGCCTTGGTGAAATCTGTGATTATAGAAGTATAGTCTTTGACAATAGAACCTATTTTATCCGTGCAGGAACGGAGAAAGAATACAATTTCCTGCGGCCCGGCGGCCTGTCGTAAGAGGCGACAAAACAACCCACAGCCAGGTGGTAGGGCATTTGCCCGACTGGATGGCTACCACCCCTGGTCTAGAGTATGTCGCCATAACAACCTCGTGTTGTGTTCCGACATTAGTGACCAGGTTCCAGGCTCCCTAAAGAGAGCAGCAGCGCATTCGTAGCACCTTTGGTGTTGTAAATGTCCATAGGCGATGGTAACCGCTGTCCATCAAGTGGGCCGTCTGCCTGTCTGCTGATCTCCTGCAATAAAAAAAAATAAAAAAATAGGACCTTAATAATGTTCAAACTTATAATTTAAATTAATTATGGTCGAGTTTCAACCACTGGGCACTACTAGTTATTATTATTACACTTTTTATTTATTCCTCCCTTGCTATGTTTTTTAAAACACACAATTAATTTTACGAAAAGTCATTCTGTAACATATTTTTGTACAAAACTTAAAAAAAAAAGTACTTAAATATAAATAGAACAACAAATATAAAGAAAAACATTTTTTTGCTAGACGTGTAACAGCAATAACACGTTGCGAAGCGGTGTACATAGACCAGGAAGTAAAATTAAATTTTAACCTATATGACCTTCAAAAAGTGTTCTCCAGTGGAACTTATTTTGAATAAAAACTTTTGAATTTGAATACACATATTAAAAAAAATATAAAAAGTCGACAACTGCCGGCAGCTGGGCTAGGGCCCAGGCTACCGGTAATTAGGGCTCCAGAGACAGGAACCTCCTCATAATGCGTCCTCAGGAGAACCACCTTCTGTATCTGGCCCTTCACCCATTTGCCCAGCAAGAGCCTCTTTAGGTGTCGGTCGAGGCTCTTCGCTATCAGACCATTAACAGACACCACTATCGGTACGATGGTCGTTGACTCCATATGACGCATGGCAGAAATCTTGTGCGCGAGGTCAAGGTACTATTACGAGTTGCAGGACTCGAATTAAAATGCCGTTGGAATTACTATAGAATTTAGAACTATACAAACACGTATAACACAGTTACAAATATAACTGTACACAACCAGTCCAAACGTAATGCACGATTCAATCACACTCGCGAAGTCCGTCACTAACTTGCTTCGCTTGTGGCTATCGCTAGACTCCCCCTCCATCAGGTCATTGTTTTATACTGCACAAATGCAATATGCCGTATCTTACTTAACTCGCCACACCTGGCTAATGACGCGGCCGCAAGCTGCCATCAAAGAGTACAATAACAATGGACTGTTTTCTAATCTCAAATTTTAAACACTTAGCAAACAAAAAACGTTCATAACCTGAACCTGAACTTCTTTCAATGTTATTAACTCAAACTCCGACGGGTAATAAATGTGCTTTGTTTACAGATATGCAGGTGGCCCAAATTGTAACAGTATTATTATAATAATGTGTCTCTAGAGACCACGGGCCATGAACATGGCCCCTCTTTTGGAGGAGTTACGTCGGGCCATGCGAAGGTCAACACGTAAATACCACTTGACAAATTTATTCTAAATGTGGCGTGACACTGACCGGCGATTGTCACTGCCTACACCATATAAAAATGCACCCAAGGACAAGTCCCGATAAGTGTAGGACTATTGTTAGCGACGCATTATAATATTTAGTTAATATTTTAATTATTACAAATAAATGGCGAAGACGGGCGGCAGAGGGCGTGCGTAGGATACCAGAGGGGGTTGAGCAGGTTGCGGGGGTGGGTGGCGTCGATCGTCGCCCGCGCATCCATATGGGAGTCTGCGTTCCGCGTCGCGCTGTGTTTTATGTGCCTACGTACGTTCGGCTGCCGCTAGTTTTTGGTTAAAAATATTTTGGTTTTTTATTTGTACGATCTACAAAGTGGTCTTCGAGCCAGATCATTATGTACAGAACGCCTTCAGCCCAAAAAATGGTCCAAACAAGGAGAAACGCGAGTGTAAAAGACGAAATTAATTTACCAAAAGTACCGTCAGCTACTGCGAAAAATATTGTAACTGTCGATGTGCACAGCAGGCCGTTGGATAGTGGAAGCATAAAGTCGGAGATACCTGTGGGTAATAAAATGAATGTCTCACGACAATGTGCTTCACTGTCTAGAAAATCGTCTTCTTCAATAGAGGCACGCAGAAAAAGGCTTGAATTACAAGCCGCAGAGGCAAAAGCGCGAATTGATATGGATTTAATTGAAAAACGGTTAGCCGCAGATATCGCAGATTTGGAAGATGAAAAATACAGTTCACACTCAGAGGGAAGAAACCACTCTCAACACGATAATGTGGAAGAATGGCTAGAACGGAGCCAGCACGAACTGGAGGCCCAAGCTGACCCACGAGATGGTATAAAAACGGGACAGCTGGACCAGCCGCTGCCACCGCCTGTACCCCAGGCAACAGGCACCGACTACAAAGATGGGACAGTTCATATATTGGCTTCCGCGCTGAAAGATCTTGCCGCCGCTTCCAGCAGTAATAATTCAAACGCCCAGATGCTCAGCCGCTTATGTACACCAAGGGACCTGCCGGCGTATTCCGGTGATCCACTTGAATGGTTGCAGTTCAAACAAGCGTTCGAAGAATCGACGAGAGTCTGTAACTTCAGCGACCAAGAAAATTTATGGAGGCTAAGAAAGTGTTTGCTTGGTCCAGCAAAAGACGCTGTGACGGCTTTGCTAATAAGTGCAACGTCACCTACGGTTGTGATGTCTACTCTGGAGCTGCAGTTTGGAAATCCGGACATAATCATAATGAAAATCATGTATGAGATTAAAAAGCTTCCACCTGTATCTCCAGAATATCACAAAGATATTATTTCATTCTCAATAAAGATCAAGAATTACGTTGCCGCTGTTCTTGCAATTGGTCAAGAAGAGTACCTGAAAGGAACAAATGTAACATCAATAATTCTGTCTAAATTGCCAACGGTATTAATTTCAAAATGGGCAGATTATAGTTTTAAATTAATACAAGAAGGTAGTAAGCCAAAATTAATTTTGTTGTCTGAGTTTTTGAACGAAGAGGCCATTAAAATATCAAAAACGTCAGTAAATATTTCATATTACAATCCCAGTGACTATAAACGTAAACTAAGTAACTATAATATCGCGAATCGTACGCACACAGTGTTGGTGCAAAACAGTGGTGAGAGTGAGAAGTGCCGTTATTGTCGCGCGTCTTGTCATAACTTACCGGACTGTAAGAAGTTTAAAAAAGCGTTACAAAAGGACAAGTGGCAGTTTGTGAAACGGGCAGGTTTGTGTTATAGGTGTTTGGTGTCACGTCATAATCGAGAATCGTGTTCAGCACCCGTGTGCGACAAGGATAATTGTGGACAGTCGCATCATAGGTTGCTGCATTATGTGTACGCGCCCAAACAACAAACCGGTTTGCAACTTAGTGAAAACACGCCTGTGCCTTTGAACGTCCGCTCGGACGAATCGCGAAATGAAACTGTTATGCACGTGCAAATGAAAAATCGGAAAGTGTTGTTAAAAACAGTGCCAATATGTGTTCACGGACCTAATGGTGTAATAAATACTGTGGCATTATTGGATGACGGATCTACGGTGTCAATAGTAAGTGAGAATCTTGTAAAGCGTCTAGGAGTGCACGGATGTAAACAAACATTACGTGTACGAGGCGCCTGGGAATGCAGCGATCTGGTATGTAATAGTGAATTAGTCAATTTAACTATATCTAATATAGAAGGGACAATGTTTAACTTGCAATTACGTAGTACAAATGGACTTAACTTACCTTCTCAATGTGTATCTTTAGATGAACTTTTGTGTAGTGAAATTTTTGAAAATATAAGACATTTATTGTGTAACGGACTGTGTAGACCTGAAATACTAATTGGTCAGGACAATTATAATTTATTAGTGCCATTACAAATCACACAAGGCACACCAAATGGACCATACCTGACGCGTACTCCGTTGGGATGGTGTGTGCATGGTTGTGTATCCACATTGCAGGAAGGGCCTCACTCTATGCTCTTCTTGTCAGGCTCAGGTGTCGACGGGGATTCACGAGAATCTGAAAAAGAATCCTTACATGATTTACATGAAACCGTACGGCAATCCTTCTCCATTGAAGCCATGGGTGTCTCCGGGAAGCCGCGCCAGAACTCTGAGCATGTGAAAGCCATTGAACATCTCGAGCGTACGTCCATGTTGAAGGATGGCAGATGGCACGTAGGCTTGCCATGGAAAGACAGCTCCTGTAAAATGCCAGAGTCATTTAAAAATGCATGCAATAGGCTGAAGGGCGTGGAGAAAAAGTGCAAAGCAAACCCGAGTTATGCAGTGAGATACACAGAGAGAATAAACCATCTCCTGGAAAATGATTACGCATACGAGCTTAAAGATGATAAGGTCACCTCAAAGACATGGTATCTCCCACATTTTGGCGTTGATAACCCAAATAAAAATAAGCTACGTCTGGTCTTTGATGCAGCCGCTAAGAGCAATGGGTACTCCCTTAACGATTACTTAATGACGGGACCTGACCTACTTACATCACTATACGGAATTATGTTGAGATTTCGAGAAAATAAAATAGCCGTAACGGGAGACATCCGCGATATGTTTTTACGTATAAAAATTATACCCGAGGACCAACATGCTTTACGCTTCTTATGGAAACGTCCCGGGGGCTCACAGGGTGATGTTAAAACATATGCAATGTCATCACTTATATTTGGCGCGAATTGTTCCCCATTCATTGCACAATTCATAAAAAACAAAAACGCTAAGCTGTATGAGTCATCGAAACCCCGAGCGGTGCAAGCAATTTGTAAACAACACTACGCTGACGATTATATAGACAGTTTGGAAGATAGCACTACAGCAATACAATTAATAAAAGATATAGCACACATACACAAACAAGGTGGATTTGAAATAAGGAATTGGACAAGCAACTGTAAGGAAGTATTAAATAGTCTGCCAAAACAGACTTTATGTTCAAATGCTGTAAGGTTCAAAGTTGGACAACAAGATGTGGGTGAACGGACACTTGGACTTATTTGGTACCCAAAAGATGATGAACTAGGATTTGATGTTTCCTTTAAACGTATCCCGGAAAATATAATTAATGGACAGAAACGCCCTAACAAGCGAGAAATGTTACGTTTAATTATGTCTATATTTGATGTCTACGGATTTTTATCTCCATTTACGGTGAAAGCAAAAATAATGCTTCAAGAAATATGGAAAACGAACCTAGATTGGGACCATGAAATACCGGACACCGTGCATGCAAAATGGACAAATTGGTTGCAACAATTAAAGTATGTAAACAATGTTCGCCTGCCGCGCTGTTACCATGCGAGTGTTACAGGGAGCGAGATGGCAGCAGTTGCACCGAATAGTGAGAGGCCGAGCGGACACCGATCGAGCACGACTGTCACCGAAAATCGACACAACGTAAGCGCATACGCTTCAAGTCATGGCTTATATACAAACCTACAGCTGCACATATTTTGCGATGCATCAACTCAAGCGATGTGCGCCGTAGCATATTGGCGTTGGGTAAATACAGCGGGAAAAATACAAATTGCGTTTATTTCAAGCAAATGCAGAGTAGCACCTATTAAACACACTTCAGTGCCCCGCTTGGAACTACAGGCCGCAGTTTTAGGCGCAAGATTAGCTGAGACTGTTGTGAAGGAACACAAAATTGGTCCACATGAAAAATATTATTGGAGTGACTCATCTACAGTGTTGCATTGGATAAGAAATCATGCACGCGATTATAAACCTTATGTTGCGCATAGACTAGGTGAAATAGATGAGTTGTCGTCTACTACGGATTGGCATTATATACCTACCAGTATGAACGTCGCCGACATCGCCACCCGAGACAGTTGCGACGTAAAAATCCTGCAAAATGAATGGTTATACGGCCCCGAGTTTTTATATCGAGAAAGCCATACCTGGCCCGAGGATATTCCTGGGGAAGTTTGCAGTGAGATTCTGGAACGGGTGACTCTTCTGTGCGACTCTTCACCATCAATACCCGATGCTGAAAGATTTTCATCGTGGTTACGTTTGCTGAAAACCACCTGTGTGGTACTGTCATTCATAGATAAGTGTAAGAAACTTTCAGGTGATATTGATGGCGACATGATGAGGAGGGCAGAGCGCCTATTGATTGTGTACTCGCAGAGTCAGTCATTCGCTGAAGACTTGCAGCACCTGAAAAAGAAGAAAAGATTAGAAAGTAAAAGTAAACTACTTACCTTATCTCCATATGTTGATGAGTATGGAATTCTTCGAGTCGGTGGCCGCATCGACTCCGCCTTGGGAATATCGTCTGAAACAAAAAATCCAGTTATACTAGATGGTAGAAACCATATTACTAAATTAATAGTGCGATACTACCATGTGAAGGCTGCTCATGGGAACCGGGAAACTGTTGTGAATAACCTAAAACAAAAATATTGGGTTATACGGATGAGGCCAACAATAAAGCATATCACTTCACAATGTATGTATTGTAGAATAAAAAAGACTCGACCACAACCGCCAAGGATGGGCGACTTACCGAGTGCAAGGATGGCGCATCATCAGAGGCCATTCACGTACTGTGGAGTGGACCTATTTGGACCTATGGAGGTAGCTGTGGGCCGTCGACGAGAAAGGAGGTATGGGGTATTATTTACCTGTATGACCATAAGAGCGATACACATAGAACTTGTGTCAGATTTGAGTACGGACGCCTTTATAATGGCATTACGACGGATGGCTGCCAGGCGAGGCTGGCCGCAGTACTTGTACTCCGACAATGGCACAAATCTAAGGGGCGCTGACAACGAGCTGAAAAGATCAGTTAAACAGTTAGATGAGGCCGTGCTGAAACAAGAGGCTGCTAACTACCACACCACGTGGATCTTCTCTCCCCCTGCAAGCCCGCATTGGGGTGGGGCGTGGGAAAGACTGATTCGCAGCGTCAAGGAATCGTTGAAAGTCGTACTGAAAGAAAGAGCACCGCGTGATGAAGTCTTGACTACCCTGATGGCGGAAGTGGAACAGATGGTCAACAGCCGGCCTTTAACTCATGTGAGTGTTGAACCACACACTGACGAGTCGCTCACGCCGAATCATTTTCTTCTCCACTCTTCTTCAAACTCACCTTGCATCGGCGTGTTTGATGAATCAGATACATACTTACGCAAGCAGTGGAGAATATCTCAGAGGTTATCGGACTTATTCTGGAAGCGGTGGGTTCGAGAGGTGCTACCAGATATGCGTCCACGTACCAAATGGCAGCAAGATCACAGGCCCTTACAAGTGGGAGACCTTGTACTTATTGTGGATCCTAATTCCCCACGTAACGTCTGGCCACGGGGAAAGATAGAGAAAGTGATGCCTGGACAAGACGGACGTGTAAGAGTTGTGGACGTTAGAACGAAATCAGGGTTGTTGCAGCGGTCAGCAACACGCGTCGCTTTGATACCGACGGAAAATGAGTGCGTTCGCACTGGGGTGGGGTGTGTTAGCGACGCATTATAATATTTAGTTAATATTTTAATTATTACAAATAAATGGCGAAGACGGGCGGCAGAGGGCGTGCGTAGGATACCAGAGGGGGTTGAGCAGGTTGCGGGGGTGGGTGGCGTCGATCGTCGCCCGCGCATCCATATGGGAGTCTGCGTTCCGCGTCGCGCTGTGTTTTATGTGCCTACGTACGTTCGGCTGCCGCTAGTTTTTGGTTAAAAATATTTTGGTTTTTTATTTGTACGATCTACAACTATTATAAGCAAAGAGAACAAAAGGTTACCAGTATGAGATAATTCCAACGGCATTTTATTGTTACGAGTCGCTAGACCCGAATTAAAATGCCGTTAGAATTACTACAGAGTTTATTAGAACTATACAAGCACGTATGACCAGGTACAAATATAACCGAACACACAAAGTCCAAAAGTAATGCAGAAGGTTGTTATTCCATAAAACGCGCAAAGTCCCTCACAAAATAGGTTACCGAATGTACACAAGTCTTGCTTCGCTCGTGGTTATCGCTCGACTGCCTCATCTCTCAATTGGGGCATTGCTTTATACTGCACAGATGCAATATGTCTGCCTGGCCGCGTGGTACGAATTTCCTAGAATGATTTTGTACTTTAAATCTGAGACACCTGGCAGTGATCACAATACGACAATAGGCCGTAGAAGATTACAATACACGATGAGCTTTTTCACAAATTTTAAACAGGAAGTAAACAAAAAAAGTCCAAATGCCGAAGGGTAATAAAATGTTTTACAGATATGCAGGTGTGAATTTGTCTTTGTCGGCGTCTAGGTCGTAAAATTATACTCGAATCGCACAATTTCGTAACAGTGAGATAAATAGAAACCCAGCATTAATAGGAAGTGGTGTCGTTGCGTCATCACGTTCTCAACGATATCGCTGTTTACTAATTTACTATTGTTTATTCAGCGAGTGACGACTGGTGAAAATATTTATATTGAAATGACAAATTCCATTTCGCTTTGATTGCTAATCACGTCGTGAAACAATATGGTACTGTGCTTTTAAAGTTCCGTTATCATTGTAATAAAAATACATAAAATAAATTAAATAAATAATAGTTTAAAAAAAACTAAAAAACACGCTTTTATAAAAAATCCAACTAAAAAACAGAAAATAAAATTTAATAAATTTGGTTTCTGATGAATGGGTCTTAAAAAAAGCGTGGGGTGTATTCAAAGCGCTTTTTCTTCTTCTTTAATATCTTAAAAATTTTCTGTTTTTTAGTTGGATTTTTTATGAAAGCGTGTTTTTTTAGTTTTTTTTTAAACTATTATTTATTTTTCATTTTTTAGTTGTTTTTTTTAATGTTTTTAAATACAAGCTTTTGAGACCCTGCATATCATGTATCAGCAGTGCTAGCCAAGACAAGTAAAACGAGCCCAAACACGACGGGTCTATCTTGTTTAGTAGAGGAGTTCCTATGGCCACCTTCCGACTCCATCATCAGATCAGCTCCATGGTACTATATTATTGCATTGTCATCGACCTTTGACAGGTGTGCAAAGTTTGAATTAAATCTGATCATTCAAAGTAGGACAAAATCGAGCTCAAAGGGGTCGGTTACAAACATACATACATACATACAGGTGAAGCTAATAAAAGCGTGTTAAAAAACATTACACACACTACCATGTATTTGTCACACACGCGCATTATATACTCTTTTGTTTATGGTTAAAGTCAAATTAACAGTTGGCGAACTCTGTGATTATAGAAGTATAGTCTTTGACAGCAGAACTTAATTAATTATTATTGGGGAAATTCGACCACGGGCGACCACTAGTATTTGGAATTCCCCCATACGTGATGCAATCATGACGTAATAATACATCAAAATTAAATAATAGTAACGCTTTTACAAACAGGATATATTTGTAACTCCCATATAATGTTACGCGATGAAACCATGACGAAACAATACATCAAAATTAAATACAGTAAAACCTCTTAAGTCGAACTTGAAGCGGACGGCAAAAAATGCGAGTAAGGGCGCGTTCCCACGTTGTCGAGACGACAGATAATCGTGTAGTCTTAAGTGTTCAAGTGCAGTGGCTTATATGTTTAAATGGAGGTGTTCACATATAGAACGGCACGACTTACTGTCGTCTACGACATTTTTTGCAATGACGACAGATTGTCATGACAGTGGGAACGGCTAGCACGAGAGTCGTAAAACGATAAAAAATCGTTACGACTAAATTGTGACAGCAAACCTATCGTAGCCACGATTGCTTGCTTCATCTTCCTTCTTTTCAAAAAGTAATACGTTCATTATTAAGATTTCGTCTTCGTCCATTGAACTCCGGGGCATAAACGCACCACTGATTTCCAAGAGAACATAGAAGCGACTGTAGATTTGTAGTTTGCTAATGAAGTGAAAACGACAAAGCGACTGCCGTGAAACGATAAAATGTCGTCGCGATCCAATGGTGACAGCGGGATACGATAGTCGCTAAACGATAAAAAAAATTGACCACAAACAATCGATATAATGCGAACAGCTTAGAGACGACAGTCGTCCAACGATAAATTAATCGTTACGACATAGTGGGAACGCACCCTTAGAGTTTTCGGCTTATGGAAGATTTATAGAATAAATTGTTTTGTTTTAAATTTGAACACGACTTCGTGCTATATCGGATGTATATAACGGCATACTCCAAATAATCGAGTTATAGAGTTAAATTTAGGGGTCTGTGATTCGAAATCGAATCGAATAATTCGAATTATTCAAAAATCGAATCGAATAACTCGAATTATTCAAAAATCGAATGGAATCATTCGAAATTCGACAAACTCGAAAAAATCGAATAATTCGAACAATTCGCGAATTATCAAAGTATCATTGGATTTTCTAATGTTTCCAATTTGAATTCCATTATATCGTGTATCAAAATAGTCTACTTACGAATAACATACTATGTATTTGATTAAAAATCAATTACCCGGAGAAAAAAATTGCTCAATTTCAATGTATGTTTATTTCCGACAGTAACTAGACTAGTACAACTAGATACTAATATTGTCAAGAGATTTTTTCAATTAATTTTGGTTTTTATAATTATTAATTTCCGTTTGAAAAAAATCCATAAGAAAAAGATTACACATGCAATGTTTTAAAATACTCGAAAGTTTGCGAATAACTCGAATTATTTGAAATTTTTCGAATTAATCGAACTATTTCAAATTCTTCGAAATTTTCGAATCAAATTCGATTCGGAACGAATAATTAGTAATTTCGAATTATTCGCACACCCCTATTAAAATTTCGAGCAAAGGAGTTTGGTGTAGTAAGGGACGGGAACACATTTTTTTCGAGTTTGGGAGGACTTAAAGAGGTTCTAGTGTGATAGTAAACTATTGACTAACATCCGGTTCTTATAGCTCACCGACCGTTCATTTAGCTCCATACATCTTATGTTAAAATTCAACCGATGGTGTAGGCCAAGCGCATGAATTAGGAATCAGCGATTAACGGTGTTTATGTGTCATCGTTTTTACCACAGGAAGTTAGTCATAAATTTGACTCACTTTTGGTTTATATTAACCCACTTTACATATTTTTATGAAATTGGCTGTCAAGTAGCGAGAGAGAGAAAGAGAGAAAACTTTATTCCACACCAAATTTTTTCTAGGCAATACAATAGACGGCTTTATCGCTCAAACCAATTTCTTCCGGGCAACTGAAATGAAAGAGATTTGAATCACGCGATATAGGTGGTGCAGGAAAAAGGCAATAGATACATAAATACTCAAACTTATTTAAGAAATAAATATACATACATATATACATAGTCAAATATATACAATAATACGTAATTTATAATAAATGTATTAGCAATATTATAATGTATATTCTGTTAGTATTGTAGTCGCGGAAGGCCACGCACGAGACATCTTCCATGATCAAATTGATCGTGTACTAGCAGAAGGTGATGTCAGGAGCCTTAAAAACAGACGAGCGTGCATGACAAGAACTATGAATGTCAAAGAAGCAAGTGAGGTGTGTAAGAATAAGCCTAAATGGCGCTCTGTTGTTCGTGCCTACCCCGCAAGGGACCTGGCGTGAAGTTATTTATGTATGTATGTATATTCTGTTAATCAGACATAGCTATTTGTCGACAAGTATCTACTTCTTTCTTCATTCAATTAAGTGACTTCTGGCTCGAGTAGTCCAAGGGTCATGGGTTACTCGAGCCATGTTTTATCCGTGCAAGTTAGGGGCAAACCACAAATTACGTCACACGATTTTTTGACCCCTCCTCCGTCCTTGTCAGAGCTGGTGACATCCATGAGACTCGTCTCTCCGTAGTATAAATGTAAAAAAACAATGTGATGACGAAATTATTCGTCTTGATTGGCCGCCATTTTGAATATTTTCATGGTTACTCTTGTAGTGTATGTGAATGTGCTCTGTGGTAATTTGTCTTAATGTTTTGACGACTTACGCTGTTTTTTAGTTTTTGGTTCTTATTCTGCAGATTGTTCAACTTTGGACCTATGATATAAGTGCAATGTGAATGAAACAATAAGTAAGGTTATTATTTTTTTAAACATGGACCATAGAAGGGTTGCAGAAGGGGTAAGTATGACTCCCCCTCCCTACTCCACCACCCTACTACGTAAAATTCGTGTATCACACATCTATAGACTTACCGGGATGAAAGTATTGTGATAAAAAGTATATTAAACATACAAGTGTAGGATACGTGTAAAGTAAACCAATAAGAGATGGATGGGTAATGTGATGAACACCATGATACTTTCTAATGTGACAAAGGACGTATCCAATTTTTTTTGGCAGTTTATGGCTTGGCAACTAGGTCTTTAAGCCAGAACGTATACCACACTACATAGTGTGGTAGGTAAAGGTGGGCAGCTATTTAAAAAACCAGCTAATTAGCGATACACACAAAAGTCACGCTTTAGTAGTCAACTACCAGTTGGCTAATGGTTGGCGAATGAAATCGAAAAGCGGATAGCTGTTTATGAAATTATGGATGGTTACCAACCACCAATGCAAGGAAAGATATTTGGTGCCGACTCCAAATTATTTGGCATAAGATGAAAGAAAAGAGAGAAATACTTTAAAAAAATATAGTTGACTAGCTTCTGCCCGCGACTTCGTCCGCGTGGTGCGGTTTTTTAACTATCTCACGGGAGCTCTTTAATTTTTCGGGATCAAAAGCATCCTATATGTTGACCAGGGATATAAATCCCAGAAAAATTATAAGCTATCACCATACAAAATTTCAGGTAATTCGGTCCAATCGTTTCGAAGATTAGCCAGTACAAAAAGACAGACAAACAGATAAACAGACAAACAAAAAATTTGAAAAAATCTAAATTAGTTCTATTACACTACTTACATCCCCCTGACTCGGTTTTTATCATTTTTTTTAATTGTACAGAAATTTAACCTCTACAATTTTATTATATGCATAGAATAAGTATTAAACAGAGTGCCATCTAGTTCAACGAGTCTCTCGTAGACATATCGCCTTAGGATTTAAAATGTAACAAGTTTCAAAGTTATATGTACCAATATAAAAAAAGCAAAATGATAACAATAGTCGTCAATCCAGTTAGCCCTTTACAAGTTTACAGCGGCCAAAAGTACAACGAGCATTTACCTGACGGATATCCGTTATAAACCAGAAGAGGTCAAAAAAATGGCAGACAAACGACAAAAATAAGTTTTAAAGATATTGAGATACTGCAAAACCTGTTTTTAGCATTATTTTAAGATCAACATGCTTGTAAGTTGCATTTTATATACATTTAATAGAAGAAACCCCGCCTTGTTCAACTTTTTACAGGATAAAACAGGATACGACAACTCGTTACATTAGACCAACAGCTGATCCACATTACCAAAATACAAAGAAGTTTATTCGAAGAATTCATAATAAAATTATTCCACGTAAAAAGGAACTGGCAATTACCCCATCAATTTAAAAACCACTTTGCATACACTTCACTTTTAATACACGGTAACATTTCAAAATCACACGTGTAACAACGTAACCAATTTACTTTCTCAATAACTTTTTATCGAGTGGATTCAGTGAGGATTGTATTTATAAACGCATAGAATGTAAAACTAAACATATGTTACGGGTTTATGCACTGTAACATACCTTATTTTTAACAGCAAACGTATTTGTCTGACTCCACCTTAAAACACCTTGGCTATAATATAACACTCCGATAATAGTGTCTTTTACTCTTCCAATACATATTTACACTGTTAACAATATGTCCGGACGCGAAAAACGCCGTCCAAATTACAGATTTCAATGCTAATTATTTATTGTACGAATCAGCGAGCGTCTTTACATCGCTCGCTCAAATCACACACTAAGATGTCAGCTGGGTTTCCTTTGTTCTCATTGGTCGATCGATTCAAAACCTCCGATGCACACACTAATTTTTATCACCAGCCCTTTCTAACATCGCCTCTCT